>VZQC01010117.1:108374-233768 GCA_009823505.1 Rhizomys pruinosus
TATATATATATATATATATATATGTTGAGGAAGACAATGAGAGGGATGTTCCTTTGATGCAGCTATGGTGAAGCCATCATTCATTCTTGGGTGATGACTTTCAGGTGCAGCCTTAGCAAGGGGATGTGCATTCCCACTCTTGTAAGTAACTCCTTACTTATCAGTGTGTAAGGAACCCAATAAACTCATTGGTTTCCCAGATCACACTATTATGACCAAGGGAGGAAGGATATGGATATTGTTTACATCTCTTCCCCAAGTAAGGAGTTTTATCAATACTAGGTATGGTCAACAGAATACAACAAAACTGAGGATGAGTTTGGGAAGGATTTGTGGGGTCAGTGGTAGTGTCATAGGCAGTCCAGTGATTAATAAGATGTGTAACTAAGGTGACACCATCCAGGTGGATGGATGCTGTTGGAAAAAATTCTGGAATGGTGGACTTCTTTTAGGTGGTATGGAGTGGCATGCTTGTTTGACAGGTGGTGATGTTTTGAGAATAGCCAAAGGCCTAGAGCAAATATCATGAGGACTGGGCATATGACAAGAGAAGCGGTACCAGCCTGCAGCTGCAGAAACAGCCTAGCCACTGCTGTCTGTAGTAAGAGATTGACCTCAGGTTGAGTTAGAAGCCTAGAAGAAGACTGCAGGATTAAGGGAAGAATTGCAGAGAAACTGGTGAAAAGAGAGGGGGAGATGGAAGTATTGGTGTGCCCATGCTCTAAGATTGGAGGCTGAAGGGTAAAGAAAACACAAATCAGATCTGTCTTATTGATCACTTCCTGGAACCCCCAAACTTGGATTCATTGGAAGATGTCAGACAGCAAAGATGAGAACAAAAGAGAAGTGACAGAAGATCCATCTTGAGTCAGAACTTTGATATAAAGGGAAAATTCATCATCCAACACGCGGATAAAGCTCTTAATGAAAAATCCAGAAGGTTTGGAGAGATGGATCAACAGTTAAGAGTACTGGATGTTCTTACCAAGGACCTGGGTTCAGTTCCCAGCACCCATGAGGTGGCTAACTACAGTTAGCCCTGTAACTACAGTTCCAGGGGAACTCACCACTCTCTTCTGACTCATGCAGGTGTTGCATGATTTGGATGTACTTACATGCATGCAATATGCTCATACACATAAAATAAAAATAATAGCCAAGCCTGGCAGCATACACCATTAATACCAGCCCTTGGGAGGCAGAAGTAGGTGGATCTCTGTGAGATTGAGGCCAGCCTGGTCTACATAGTGACCCCCAGGTGGGCTGGGACTATAGAGACCTTGTCAAACAAACAACCCCCACAAAAAGAAAAACTATAACTAACTAACTAACTAACTAACTAACTAACTAACTAACTAAATATTTAAAAATAGTCCAGTGTAAGAAACCATGGTAATCAGAATATTCATCACTGAAATGATTTGAATTATGGAAAAGCAATGAACAAATCTGTTTCAGCAATTTTTGTATCCCAGGGGAGAGCACCTGTACTCACTGGCTCAATGCTGTAGCCATGTTGGTGCCCTGCCTCCTCTCCCATCCAGCCCATTCTTGAGACTGACTGAGAACAGAATCTCAGGAATATTTAGTTAGGAGGCTGCCAGTGAATTTAATGGGTTTTTCCTACAGGATGAATAGGAGGAACCTCCACTTAAGTTGTGAAATGGGTAGCCCAAATCACCTCTGTATAAGATCAGGGCCCTCAGTATTTTCAAGGGCCATGGCTCTGCAGGGGATCAAAGAGAGCCCAGTGCACTTGCACTCCCAGTTTTTCAAGCTCTTGTCCCTCCCCTTACATAAGGTCTTCCGGAGGGGTCACTGGATTCATGGCTCTGTCTCTTGTTGAGTAGCACTGTCTCTGTGGTCAGTAAAGTCTCATGTTCAGGAAAACACTACTTATAAGAAAGTTTAAAATATCCACTCTCCACCCCTCTCTTTTGATCCTTACAATCTGTATGTACCAGCCTCTTCTGCAAGAATCCCTGGGCCTTTGGGTGAGGGTGAGAGGTAGGGCCCTTTATTTTTATCTGTGGTGGGACATCAAGTTTGGGGGTCTGCCTAGGTTCCATTTCCAATGGAATGCTGACTCATTTCAGGAGTGTATTTCAGAAGAAGCATGAACATCTAAACAAACACTGCCCATTATACCAAGCCACATTGTGGGCACAAACACAAAGTCTTGGCTGGTAACCTAGCAGAGGCATTACAACCCTTAAAATAAAATAAAATAAAATACAATAAAATAAAATAAAATAAAATAAAAAACTAAATAAAATAAAATAGCTACAACATCCCTTGCTACTAGGGGGTCAACATGGCTTACAGTATCATTCGGGTGCTCCTCCTTAGTAATTGGGCCATAAATCCAATTGGGATTTTTCTGGGTGCACATATACCAGACAGCTACCATTGTTATAGAACACCTTATTTGGCATGGGGAACATTTCTCTGTGGTAATCTGCATAGCACTCTCCAACAATATGAAGGTCAGCTGTCCAGTAGCAAGGCTAGGTCACAGCATGATCTCATTTTCTCACATTCACATCATGCCATATCTTCAACAATAGGGTCTTACCATCTGCTTCCTGTGTGCAATGAACATCAGAGACAATAGCTATTTTTGGGGGGTGGCAATCTAGAGCCTCGCTGACCAACAGTTCCCACAGGGGGCAACCCACCTTTGGTACTGAAGTCTTTATTTAACAACTGTACAAATTTGGGGGTGCCTAAATTTTTTATTTTTATAAAATAACTGTTTATACTTTGGCACCTTCAGGCCCAGGTTATTGCAGACTTTCCTTAAACATTGGGTGAATATTGCTTAAGACTATCCAACAATAAACCTGACAAGGATTCCATAGTTATATCAGGTCCTGGAACCCGGTAATAAATTTACACTTTATCTTTGTTTCTTCAGGTATACTTGATATCTCTCCAACAGGACTCACATCTGTAACACTCAGACATGAACATTATATTAAATCAAACATAAACAAGGTGTAGCACAAAATGGGAAGATTTTATTTGTACCAATTGTTGTCTCAAAAGATCCATGTTGGGAACAACAGCATGGGTGAGGCATAGATCAGTTAACTATTCAGTATCTTAATCATTTTCTTGAATCCATTTGGTATACTGGGGTTTTTACATGCAGACTCCCTGCATTTCTTTAGCTTTGAAAGATTTAGTGGGCTCAGCTCAAGCTAACAACACACAGGGCCAGGGAGGAATATATCTCCTCTTGCCTCTACTGTACTCTCTGGTTTTCTGGGTCAGGCATGCCTTGGGCCTGACTCCATGCTGTACTCATGCCTATGGTCTTTGGGTTGACTCCATCTGGCTACTGGGGAGACCCTGGCTGGGAAAACTGCCTCCACCCCCACCATAACTTTTCTTGCCAGACAATGGTACTCTTTAATCTGGGGTGGTAATAATCTACCCCCCCCAGCTGTACAGTTTTTAGCCTTCATATGCCTTTGTGAACTGTTCCTTGGGCTTTAGGCTTCCAGAGGCTCTTTAGCAAGGAATTTGGCTTTTTAAAAAAATATAATACTTTTATTGATATTTTGAGTATTTCAGACATCATTTCTCAGTTCAGTTTAGACATATTTCCCTTTCCCTTCCCCTCACTCCACCCCAGATCATGCGCTCTGCCATAACTGTCCTGCATCTTTCTCTCAGTCCCTTTTTATGTTTAGGAATTCACGTTTTCCTCCTTTAATTTTATATTACTCTAAAATATGAATACATGCTCTCCACCCATATACAGTAATTACAGAATTTGAAAATACGTGATTGGTCGATTATAGAGCCAGTTAAGATATTTACATTATAACAATATAGTTGCTTTCAGATAAACAGAACTATAACAACAGTGTTGTTCAGCTTGCCTTTCATCTAGGGATTTGGTGTTAGCATCCACAAATGAGGGAAACCATTTGCTGGTTCTTTTTCTGGGACTGTGTTACTTCACTTAGCATAATGGCCTCTAGTTCCATCCATTTACTTACAAAGTTCATGATGTCATCTTTCTTTTTTTTTAATTTTTATTTTTATTTATTTCTGTGTATGAATGTACTGTCTTCATGCAAGTTTGTGCACCCGTGTCGTACAGTGCCGCGGAGGTCAGAAGAGGGTCTCGGATTCCCCTGGAACTGGAGTTCTCCTGGAATTGGAGTTTCAGATGGTTCTCGGCTGCCATGTGGGTGCTGGGGATCGAACCCGGGTCCTCTGCAAGAGTGGTTGGCGCTCTTAACCGCTAGGCCATCTCTCCAGTCCCGATGTCATCTTTCTTTACTGCTGAATAGTACTCCATTGTGTAGATGTACCACATTTCTGTCATTCACTCATCTGTTGAGGGGCATTTGGGTTGGTTCCAGCTCTTCACTATTGTGAAGAGAGCTGCAATAAACATGGACGTGCATGTATATTTGCGGTAGGATGTCTTTTGGGTATATACCCAGGAGTGGTATGAGTTCGTCAGGTGGTAGGCTTATTTTGAGTCTTATAAGGATTCTCCACACTGCTTCCCATAATGGTTGTACAAATTAACATTCCCACCAGCAGTGGATGAATGTTCCCTTTCCCCACAACCTCTCCAGCATTTGGTGTCTTTTGATTTCTTGATCTTAGCCAGTGGTATCGGAGTGAGATGATATCTGAGAGTGGTTTTACTTTGCATTTTCTTAATTATTAATGATGTTGAACACTTTTTTATTATTTTTTATGTGTGTGAGTGTACTGTCTGCATGTAGGTTGATGCACCTGTGTTGTGCAATGCTGAAGAGGTCAGAAGAGGGTGTTGGAATCCCCTCGAACTGGAATTAAAGACAGTTCTTAGCCACCATGTGGATGCTGAAAATCGAACCCAGGTTCTCTGCAAGAGGAGTTGGCACTCTTAACCACTGTGCCATCTCTTCAGCTCCTGAACACTTTTTAAGATGTTTGCTCAGTCATCTTTACTTCCTCACTGGTGAAGTCTCTGTTCAGCTCTTTACTCCATCTTTTGAGTAGGTCATTTTTTGTTGTTGTTGTTGTTGTTGTTTTGATTAGTCTGTATATTCTTGACATTAATGCTCTGTCAAATGTATCACTGGTGAAGATTTCCTCCCACTCTGTGGATTTTCTCTTTATTTCCTTGCTTGTTTCTTTCACTGTACAGAAGCTTTTGAGTTTGATGAGGTCCCATTTGTCGACTGTTGACCTTATTCCCAGCACAGCTCCTGTCTGATTTAGAAAGTCTTTTCCTATGCCTATGACTTATACGTTGTTGCCAACTTTTTCTTCTATTACCTCAGGGTTTTGGGTTTCACGTTAAGATCTTTGATCCAGTTGGAGTTGATTTTTGTACAAGGTGAGATGTAGGGGGCTGAAAGACAAAAACCATATGATAATCTCAATTGATGCAGAAAAACGCCTTTGACAAGATCCAGTATCCCTTCATGTTTAAAGTCCTAGAGGGATATAGACTGAAGGGAACATTCGTCAATGTGATCAAAGCCATATATAGCAAACCCACTGCCAACATCATCCTAAATGGAGAAAAATTGGAACCATTTCCCTTAAAGGCAGGAACTCAGCAAAGCTGCCCCTTATCATCATTCCTCTTCAACATATTGCTTGAAATGCTTGCTAGGGCAATAAGACAAGAAAAGGAAATTAAAGGAGTACTAATCAGAAAAAAAGGAAGTTAAGTTATCCTTTTTTGAAGATGATATGATAGTTTCCCTAAGAGATGCTAAAAATTCCACCAGAAAACTTCTAGAAATAATTGTTTCAATAAAGTGGCAGGATACAAAAATAATCAGTAGTCTTTATTTATACCAACAACAAACAAGTGGAGAAAGAATAGAAGACCTTCCCAGTCACAATAACTTCAAAAATAATAAATACATGGGAACGAACCTAGCCAAAGATACCAAAAACCTCTACAACAAAAATTTTAAATCCCTGAAGAAGGAGATTGAAAATGACATCAAAAGATGGAAAGACCTCCCATGCTCATTGAGTGGAAAAATTAATATAGTAAAAATGTCCATTTTACCCAAATTGATATACAGTTTCAATGCAATTCCAATCAAAATCCCCATGTTCACAGACTTGGGAAAAATTCCTTAAATTTGTATGGAAAAACAAAGATGCTGAATAGCTCCAGCAATCCTGAGTGGAAAAATACAATTCAGGGGGGATTCCTTCATCAGACTTCAAGCTATATTATAGGGCCATAGTCATAAAGACAGCCTGGTACTGGCACAAAAACAGACCCATTGTCCAATGGAACAAAATTGAAGATCCAAACTTGAGCTCATACAATTTCAGTCACCTCATATTTGGCAAAGGGGCAAAAAAAGCTCAATGAAGGAAGGATAGCATCTTTAACAAATGGTGCTTGCAAAACTGGATCACCATTTGTAGAGGAATTTGGATTTTTTTCAGTTTTATCAATCATGGCTTGAAAAGCTCCTGGCTTTTCAAGCTCGTATTCCCTCCCCCTATGTAAGCTCTTTAGGAGGGGTTGTTGGATTCTTAGTGTCATCTCTCTTTGAGTAGCACTGTTTCTGTGGGGCAGGCAAAAATCCATTAAAAATCCATTAAAAAAGTTGAAATTACCCACAAAATCTCTCTCAGCTCAGATTGTGAGGCCGTGGGTTATGGAGTCAGATGGATAAATTTGAATGTTGGGGAAGCAGAGAAAATGAGGTTGGACTTAAGGCCAGCTCCATGTCAAGAAACTTCCATCTGGTGCTTGGAACTTAGGGAAAAAAAAAACCGTTACAGGAGAAATCAAAATCATAAGCTCCAGTGGAGAAACAATTGCTAGAGATTAGAGATGCACCAACTAAGGTGCCCACCAACATTTGTGCATTTGCAGTCACCAGATGTTACTGAAGTACTTGACATTTGGGGTATAATTCCTTTTTCTGTTTTCTTTATTTTCATTTGTGTTTTATGGTAGACTCACTAGTAACCATGTTGTAAAGACGAGGAGAAACAGAAGGGCAGGAGGATGCGGTACCTCACTGTAGTTGGAGAAAAATGAGACATCTATGTAAACTCCTCCAAGGCTCAGGGCCTCTTGCAGAAGAGGATGGCAGAAAGAACATAAGAGCTGGAGGAAGGGGCAGAGTCTTGCACAGGACTGTCCTCTGAATCCAACACATGCCATATTTATGAACACAGATGTGGCTCTTACCAGAGATCATCACAGCTGAGATTATTGACTTTTTAGGCTCCCATGTAGTAGAAGGAAAGGCAGGAGGAATCCTAGGATCCTTTCCTGCATATACAGCTATGCTCCTTCATCTCATCATGGGAAATATTGCACCGGTAAAGACAATGGTATGGGGCTCCATTTATGCAGCTATGGGGAAGCCATGGGTGTAGTAATCTTCTCTTGCTACAAGCAGGTACAACGCAGTCCTGCTAAGGGAAGGGGAGCAGTGGCCACTTGTGGTCACTGTGGAGAACTGACCCCTCAGAACAGGGTTCAGTTGGTTACTTTCATAACCCAACCTGAAAGGTCCCAGGCTCATGTCAATTTGTATAGTTTTTTCTCTTTGTTTTGGGACCCACTGTCATTTTACCAGAGTCACTTGCACGAGTATCAGTGTGAAGCTACCCATTAGAGCATGAGTAATTTACCAGTGGTATAACACTGAAGAAAACAACTTCTCTCTCACAGCACATCTGGGTTGTTAATCTCTCCTTTGGGAGGGTCAGGCCTCTGTGAGCCCCTTTCCCAGCTATGAATGATGCTTAAAAGCTTAGTCTTGTACAGGTCCTATGTAAGCAAAAATAGTTATGATTTCATGAGTGCTTCAGCTTCATGAAAAGCACTAAATTTAGGAAAGTTTCAACCTCTTCTTGGACAAGCTGGTAGAGACAAAGATAAGGACCCGATATCAACAAATTATCCAAAAAGAAAAGAACCAAGCTCAACACAGTAACTGAATTCACACAACAATGAAAAAAAGCTGTATACAAAATTCCAACAAATAAGGAGTGAAGATTCACAAAAGTGGATCACCACTTGTAGAAGAATGAAATTCTTTCACCTTGCACAAAAAGTCAACTCTAAGTGGATCAAAGGACTCAATGTGAACCCCAAAACTCTGAATATATTAAAAGATAATTTAGGCAGTAACCTACAACATATAGGTGTTAGAAAAGCCTTTTTAAATCAGACAGCAGTTGGGCAGGAACTAAGGCCAACAAATCAACAAGTGGGGCCTTATTAAACTAAAAAGCTTCTGTACAGCAAAAGAAACAATCAAATAAGTGAAGATAAAACCCACAGACTGGGAGGAAATCTCCACCAGTGATAATTCTGACAGAGGTTTAACATCCAGAATTTATAAACTACACAAAAACCAAAGGTCCAAGAAAATAAATGATCCAATTAAAAGATGGGCTAAAGATCTGAGTGGAGACTTCTCAAGAGAAGAACTTAAGATGGCTCAGAAACAACTTAAAAACTGTTCAACATCGTTAGTAATTAAGAGAGTTCAAATCAAACCACATGAAGATTTCATCTTACACTGGTAAGATTACCTATGATCAAAAAAACAAATGACACTAATTATTGGAGAGGGTGTGGAGAAAGGGGAACAATTACTCATTGCTGATGAAATTTCCAACTTGTGCAGGCCCTATGGAAAACCACCCATATGTGTCTGTGCCCCTAGAGTAACTTGTTATAATCTTTAATATTTGTTACCATTTGTGCTTTATTACTAGAGTTAAATGGAGACTGCCAAATGACCCAAGAGTCCAATGCAAACAGAATTTGGACAGTCCCAAGAGTTTGATCTGTCACCTCAGAGGAAAAAAAAAAACTGGGTATTCTATCTCTCTGTCTCTCCCACCCTCTCTTCCAATGCCCAGGGACTCTCTTGGAAGAGGTTGGTGCATCAGATTATAAGGGCCAAGGAAGGTGGATGAATTGTGAGATCACAGCAAAAATAGACTGGATTTTTTTCTTTTTGTTTTCTTTACTTCAACTGGTGGCAATCGTGTGTTGTATAAAAACAGGACTCATGGGCTCAACAGCTCCAGAGAGAGTGGACTGTTTTACCTCTCATCCACCTGTGCCCCTTTTCTAAGCCTAGGGAACAACCTGCGGAAGAGGGGGCGTGGTAGAATGTAAGGGCTGCGATTGGGGTGAATGGTGAAACTACAGCAATGTAGTCTGGACACTCATTTGATCAACTTGATTGAACAAACAACCTGTCACCCCCCACTGGATGGTGGGGCTGTAGGTGTTTGGGCACAACAGCCTGCAGATAGGTTTTGCATGAAGGATGCTTGTACTCATGGATTATCACTTATAGCTAAAAATGAAAAAAAAAAAAAATGAGAGAAAGATGCAGGACAGTTATGGCAGAATGCATGATCTGGGATGGGGTGGGGGTGGGGGGGGAGGGAAAGGGAAATAAGCCTGAACTGAATTGGAAAAAATGTATGAAATGCACAAAGCATCAATAAAAACTAATTTAAAAAAAAGTTTATGCCATTTAGGGACTAGAGAGATGTCTCACTGGTTAAGAGCACTGGTTGCTCTTTCAAAAGACCCAGGTTCAGTTCCTAGCACAACAGTGGGGTTCTAATGCTGGCTTTTGGCCTCTGCAGCACTGTGTGCACAGATGCACTTACATGTATGCAGGCAGGCAAAAACACTCAAACACAGAAAGTAAAAATAAATAAAATTTAACAAAAAATAAAAATAAAAATAAAAACAGGACTCAGATGTTAACTAATTGGGTTTATATGGAAACTCCTTATGTTTACTGCCTAGTACAATAAAAAATTAAGAAAGCAAAGAAAAAAAGATAAAGGGCTGGGCGTGGTGGTGCATGCCTTTAATCCCAGTACTCAGGAGGCAGAGGCAGGCAGATGTCTGTGCATTCAAGGCCCGCCTGGTCTACATAGCGAGTTCCAGAGCAGCCGGAGCTACAGGGAGACACTATCTCAAAAAAATATAAATAAAAATTGAAATAAAAGAATCTTAAAATTAAAAAAAAGACACTTGTAAATCTAGAGACAAAGGCAGAACAGAAAGGCAGTGAGCTCCACCGTCTAAGTCCACCCAGATGCACACTATGTGTTTTATTTTCATGTAAGTGGGCAGAGACTGATGCTCTAGTCAGTACTGGACCTACGCAGTAATCAGCTACCACCAATTTGCCACCCAGACTCCTAACATCCCCCACTTGAGCAGACAAAGCACAAGACTTTGGAGTCTAGTGACCAGGATCCCAAAGAGGGACAAGACATGCTAATAGCATGACAGATCTGCAAGTCAGCATTCCAAGGTGGCTCCCTCATAGCAGGTCTCTGCTCCCCAAGAAGTATCTCTTTCTCACTGCCCCTCATTCAGGGTCTGCGAATTACTCTGCTCAAGAGAGTCAAGTTGGTGTGCTTTCCACCTGGAATACAACTTCTGTCTTGAAATTGATACTGATCTTTGGTCAGACTGAATTAACTTCCATTATTACTATATTGGAGTTTCTAGTTTGGAATTTAAGGTCTTAGAAGGTAGGTTATGATGGACTTTAAACAATTGGCCGAAATGTGATGTAGCTCCTTCTTAAAGTCCTGTGTCTATAGACAAGGATATCCACCAGAGTGCCAAGTTAGTGGCCGTGCTGGATAGCTTCAGTTGTCAACTTGGCACACCTGGGAAGAGGGTACCTCAGCTGGGGAATTTGCTCTATAGGATTGGCCTGTGGCCCTGTCTGAAGTATTTTCTTGATTGCTGGGTGATATGGGAAGGCCCAGCCCACTGGAGGTGACAGCCTTCTTTCCAGGACATGGAACACTGCCAGTTGTCCATTGGTGTGCTCTGTAAGTGTCAAGGTTCAGCTCCATGGAATTGGACTGTTACTACCAGGCTCAAGACAAATGTTCAACTAAACCTTTGGTATATGCATTACAGTTATACTAAAACAGTCCTTAAGACACACTATTTATGCAGAATATTAGGAAGACTTGGTTAAAGATTCTGATCCAGAGGCTCTTCCTAAAAAGCTGAAATGCCACAACTCAGAAGGAATTGGCCCAGCCCAGGTCCCTGGAGATGTCAGACATGCATCAGCAGATGCTAAAGTTCACAGGAATCTGATTGCTGAGGGGACATTGCATGGGATCTTTATCAAGCTGTGGAATCTGAGTATTCACAGCAAGAAAAAGCTTTCCTGAGCCAAGGATGTGTGAAGAGAGTTTATGTTCAGGACCATTAGTTAGTGCCCTTCAATTTAGATGATGAACTGTCAGCCAGGGCTACAGAAATTTTCCTGTGTTGTAAGCTTAGTAGATGTCCGTTTTGTTCAGTGAGGCCAATTTATCATCACTCATTTGCCCTGTCAGCTTTGCCTACATTCTGAGTCCCACTTCCTTTTTGGCAAAGATCAAAATGCAAAGGACCACAACTTTCATGAGGGATTTATAGCACAGAAGGTGGAAAGGGCAAGTTGGAATTGTGAACAGAGAAATTTATACACAGTTCAATAGGCATAGAATTAAGGGCGCTCTCATTTTACTTAAATGAGCCTTTAACCAAAGAGCATGAACATTCCCTCATGAGTCCCCAGCCGCACACTGGTGAACTGGCCTTTTCCCCTGATCATGTGTTCACTGTTACACACATCCACATGCCATCTTAGTTAGATACATCCTGAAAGTCTCCCAAAATTCCCTTACTGCCCAAACACTGGCTAGTTGGAGTTTTCCCCAAGTGGACAAGGCAGAACATTTGTGCAAGATTCTGCTTTAAGACATTGTTTGCATCCCTTCCCCCTAAACTTCCATCCTTCAACCTTCAGAGAGGGAAGATGAGGCAGAAACCAAAAATAATTTCTGGTTGCTAACGAGTGTGTTTGTCAGATATATATATGATTATATATATAATATATATTATATATATATAATTAATATATAATATAACCTGACATGAATAATTATATATTGTATATATATATAATCTATTTAACTATTATTATATATAATATATTATATATAAATATATATATATATATATATACCTTGCACATATTTAATATATATTATATATAAATATTAGCTATTATTTCTAATGAAATATTATATTGAATTTATATATATATATATATAGTATTATAATATTATATTATTTTGGTCTTTTTGAGACAGGGTTTCCCTGTTAGCCCCAGCTGGCCTGAAACTCACGATGTAGACCAGCCTGGACTTGATCTCACAGAGATCTGCCTGCCTCTGACTCTCTGAAGTGCTAGGATTAAAGGCATGTTCTATCATGCCAAGATTATCAGATATTTTTAATCCTTAACATATTTGATAGGGAAGCTTTTCTTCACAAGGAAGAGTGGTTTAAACAGATGAGCTATAACAGGAAGCCAGAAATAATACATTATGTCTGTAAGTGAAAGTGCACAAGTGGATGAATCAAAAGAATGAAAAAATGTTTTGCGCCATCTTTTTCCAATGCCACTGGCAATAGTTTAAGTTCGCTCATTTCAATGGCCTCTCTGATGCATCTGAGTCAGTCACTGTGTGCTGTGGCAAGACTCAGATGAGTCCGTGTTGCAGATTACCACTCCTACATTTCAGATATCCAATTGATCCTGGACTCAAGACTTATGCTCCTTTTATTTCCAATGGATGGCCCAGTTTTTTTCTGAAACTGATCAGTCCATTATGTTTGAGATGTGCAGAGCATAGCAGTGTGGCAGCTGTCCTGACTTCTCTTTGGTACAAGCTCATCGAGGAAGTGGCAACCTGTCACTTAGGTTTCCTTGCCTAGTTCCTTTGAAGTGTTATAATATAGTTAAAGCCACTTGTGTCTACTGTCATCCCTGTTCCTCAGTGGGAAGCAGCTAAGGCCTCAGAGCTGAGAGAAACCATTCAAATGCGTGGAGTGTGGGAAATGCCTCAGCTAGAGTTGACAGTGTCACATGTCATGGACTCCATGAATACTGAAGTCTTAGTGCATGCCTGCCATATTATGACATCATTAGCCACCCAAGAGGGAGGAAAAATCTGACTGTAGCACTTTTGTGTCACTGTGGCCAGAACACCTAAGAAATTACAGGGAGAAATTTTGGTTCCATTTCAGAGAAGTCATTCCATGATGGGAGAGCATGGAAGAACTGAGAAGCTCAATACAGGCGTTTGTCGCAGCCAGAGACAAGAATAGCGATCTACTGTAACCCGTGAATAAAAACATCTTTCAATACCCTCCTTCCGCCCTCAGTTTAGCTATATTTTTAAATCTTCTGGAGGGGAGGGACAATTGTTTTTCCGCCATTACTGCTTCTTTCTAGGTCTTCCTCCAACGAAATTTCTGAAGGTGCCGTTTTTCATGTGGAAATAACTTAGTTAAGAGGGTAGACATTCCTAAGCCATGTTACCTCCTTGGCTCAATCACCCATGGCGATAAGAGTGGTTGGCTCGCTAGCGATGAAATATTAGCATTCACCACCTGAGGATGAGCCATTTGATGGATATTTTAAAGCAGACATGCTGAATAAAATTCCTCTCTCTAGATTTGACAGGCCCCATACTGTGCTACATGTGGTGTGCTTCCTGCGCACGTATTTCTCCACCATTGCGTCATCCAGGATAAGATGGGCCCTGCCACAATCTCGGTTGGTGGACCCAAACAATTGGTGTCCAAAGCTAGGGCAGAAGGAAACCTTAACAACTTAGGTATGCATGCCCCTAAATCTTGCCTTTTTCTTCTTCTTTGTTCTTCTACCTCCTGATATCACTGGTTGCGTTGGAGCATCTTTCGCTCCTTCTGGTTTCGGTGGATGGGACGGTGGTCTGAAGGCATGTGGCTTTGGGCATGTGGAGGAGAGCAGCCTACCTCTGATTTGGTTCAGAGGAAACACCCAGTGCCTTCCAGGAATGTGCCTCCTGGCATGGTCAATCCTGCCAAAACTATAACAAAAGCCAAGTGACCTCAAGGGGCTGAATTAATAATTAAATTAGCTTAGCAGTTTAGTAGGCCTTAAAAACAATTTTTCATTATTTTACAGGTCTGAAAAACTTTCTCTTTTTAAATTCCATCCCCCAAAGAAAAACTCCTGCTGTGAGGATCCAGCTCCTCAAGTTCGGTTCAAATCTTAACTTGTTCATATGAAAGTACCATTTTCTTCACCGGGCTTAGCTCTCCTTGACACTGAACACACTTCCTTCCTGTTGCAAATAAGGCCTTCATGGAACCGCCTACCATCCAAGAAACAGCCTCTTCCAGAATCATTATTCAAGCCTGGGCCATTCTTTAAGATTTGTATACAAAAAATTTTTTTGGATAAAAATGTGTTGCTCCTTGTCTTCTATGGTTTTTTTCTTTTGTCTGTGTGTGTTTATTTATTATTTTTTAATTTAATTTTTATCATGCTTGGTGGCATTTCATACATCATTTTCAAATTAAGATCAGGCATATTTCCTTTCCCTTCCCCGCCCACCCCCACCCCATTCCAAATCATTGTATTCTGTCATAACTGTCGTGCATCTTTCATTTTTTTTTCATTTTGCTATAAGTGATAATCAATGAATACAAGCATCCTTCGAGCAAAACCAATCTACAGGGGACTGTTTTCTCCAAAACCCCCACAGTCCCACCATTCAGTGAGGGGTGACAGGTTGTTGTTCAATCAAGTTGATCAAAATGAGTGTCCAACTAACACGCCTGTAGTGTCACCGTTCACCCCAATCACAGCCTTACATTTCTACCACACGCCCCTCTTCCGCAGATTGTTCCCTAGTCTTTAAAAAAGGGGCCACCAGTCGATAAGAAGTAAAACTGTCCTCTCTCTTTGGAGCTGTTGACTTGGATTTGGTCAAATTCTGGCGTTTCCTATGGGGCTGACAGTTGTTCAGGTGAAGTAACCTTTCGATATCCTACTAATGAAGCAACAAGCAATTAGATATATAGTGGAAGCTTACAGTTTAACTGCAACATTCACAAGGCACTAAGTAGGATATCATGGTAGGTACTTCTGCGGTCGACTTAGAGACCCACCAGGTTATGGGGTTGGGTGGAAGGTTGTGTTTTCCTGAAGTATAACCTCTCTTACCTAACAACATGCCAGGCTATTATGTATGAAGCCTTGGGGAAGGTCCGGCAAGGGTTGAGGGGAAGTTTTAGCTCCCTAACAGGTACATTCAACAAATCCATCTCAGCACTGTATTAAAGTGAAATATTTACATAGGTAACCAAAACGCCCTGAGGGTTGACAGCCCTGTAGAATATGTTTCATTGGAGTTAAAATATTCACTACCAGTAAGAAACCCCACCCAGAAGTAGAACACAGTTACTCCTAGGAATTTACCGCATTGTTTGATTTAATTTTTATCTTGCTTCTTTTTATGTGTTCACCTTAAAAAAATTCTCTTCTACTGATTCTTGATAAACATACATGGTCCTGAGCTTGGATCTGGCGGCTCCATAAGCCTGCCTGTTGTGCATTGGGCCATATGCAAGGGGACGGGCCTCTCGAGCCGCTAACGAAAGGACTAGCCATGCATCTAAAAAACCAGACCTTTAAATTTTGAATTCTGTCCGTTCGGTAAAACAATTCTTTTGATTAACATGAGAAACCAACAAAGTATTTGGAAACAAGAAGATGGATTTATAGGAAATAAATTTTATCAGGCCTTAAGTTCTAACAAAACAAACTTGCTCTGATCAATTGTCTGTTAAATCTCTTTAACAATGTAAATTTGATATTTTGTCAATTTAAATGAGGAAATTTGAAATAAAAACAGAATCACTCACCTCAACATGTGCCATCGTTTACATTTCATGGATGTTGTTTCGTTAGAAAGCCAATTGGCCCCCCACCAAAGGGATGTCTGCCCCCTTTTAATTGTGCCAGCGAGAGTATCTATGTGTGATGCTGTGACCGGATGCAAGATCCTGCAATTAATTGTTAATCCTACTGTTTATAAGCGTGTTGTGGATAGTAACCGAGTCACATGCCAGTATTTGGCTGACTATAAACAAAAATAGATTCAATTCATCAGGATTGTATGAGAAACATATATTCAACCAACCAATGTTCGGGCGGGTGTGGTGGTGCGGTTTATTATCCCCTTAAAGGACATCGTTAACACAAGGGTTTTTAATTGGGTTGTATTATAAGGTATGCATTAGGGGAACAGGATCACTACAGTTGCATTGCTTTAGGTTCATTTTGACGAAGGAGTACTGTGAAGTCCAGCGGTCTGAAGGCAGTATTTTGGAATAGCCTGATTTTTCCCCACCAACCAGTACCCCGACCCTCTTTGTGGATTTATAATGTTATAAAGTTATATTTATTAATAAGAATAACTACTTACATACACAATTGATAAAAAATTCAGTCCTATCTAATGGTAAATTGTTCCATTTTGGTGCATATTATTATTACAAATATATTCATAAATAATTATTAATATGTGTGGACTAATAATGGTATAATTATTGAAAATTAATAATAATAATGGATTATAATTGCTGTGATATGGATTCATTATTATATCTTCCAAAAATCCTGATAATAAAGGACAAGATAGGAATCGTTCCAAGACTTACAAACACTTGGCCTTGTCACTGTTTAGGAATCCTCAATCTATTAGAATTTATGTATATCTAGCATCTTAAGGGACCGAGCATATGACTCTTAGCAGAGGGGAAGTAGGAGTACAATTAAACCAGAAGACATGAAGGGAAGAATAGTAAAAACTAGGGATAGTTCATTTAAGGCAAATGGTTGGAAATGTGTCTAAGAGGTGTCATATGGATCTCAGCTGTTTAATGAGTTACTAGGAATTTATTCTAATTATGTAAAAATAACCCTATAACAAACTATAAAAATTCAGTTTTTTCATTGGTACATCCAAAACAATATGGATTTCTTCTCTTACAGGTCAACCTAATATTTTTTATGTGTGTAGTAAATGCTATGTATGATGTGTGCACATGTGGATGATGGAATGTGCCTGTACTTGGGTTCTTAAGTATGTTTTAATGTTAACAGCCAAGATGCCAGTAAAAACATTGCCTCTGAGTTTGAGAATGTGGCCCTTCCTTTTCAAGATGCAAATTTATATTAATATAAACAGGCAGGTGGAAAGTTATGGCCAAGAGTGGGAAACATATCTTGTTGTCCCAGGCTAAGGACCGAAGTAGGAAGTTATCTCTCCAGTCAGGTCACAGGAGTGGTCAACTGACCTCTACACAATGGGGCAGTTCCCCACACTGTCCTCAAAGTGGGCACTGTGTCCCCTTTCCTAGCCAGGAAACAGCATTGCACTGTTTCATGACAAAGGAAGGCTTTCCTAAGAAGCTCCCACAAAAACAAAACAAAACAAAACAAAATCAAGATGGTAATGATGTAACAACTTCTCATGGAGCATTCCAGCCAGTTCTTTAATTAACTAATGGGCAAAAGAACTGTAAAACAAAATTTTATTAAGAACTAGATACTGAAAAATCTTTAAAGCAGGCTTTCATGCCAGGCCTGGAGAAAGCCAAGAGATTTGGAGGAAGAAAGTTATTAAAATCCACTTGTAAGGTTATGCAGTTTGAAAATCGGTAATACGTTTGAACTAATTGGGAATGTAAAATGGTAATTGTTTTATTTACAATTCGTATTGAACTTCCAACAATAAATTTGGGGTTAAGTTACACAAAAGTGGCATATTTTTTCTGTGTTATACAATATCACCTTAATAACATTTTTCCTTTACTTGTAGGATAATATAAAGAAATTTAAGTTTGCCGGTTGTGGTGGCACATGCCTTAAATCCTAGCACTTGGGAGGCAGAGGCAGGTGGATCTTTTGTGAGGATCAAGGCCAGCCTGATCTACCAGAGTGTAGTTCCAGAACAGCTGAGGCTACAGGGAGACCCTGTCTTCAAAAAGACCCCCCAAAAATTAATGTAAGTCACTTCCCAATTAAGCATTAAAAATGATAAAATAACTGTTTGATAAAATTTATTGAAAACTTATGCCTTGGTTCCAGCTTTATGGGTATGTGTTAATACAACTTACTCATCTATAGGTCAAAACATAAAAAAAAAAAAAAACAAAAAGGTAGGGGTATAACATTCCTTTCTGTATTCCAAACCTTTTGACAAATTTTTCAATTTTTTTGAGGCCTTTTGAAACCAACAATGGGAGAGATTTTGTATGTTTCCCACACGGTAATAAACACCAACCTAAAGCCTGGAAAATGTTACAACTTTGCTGTGCAGGATGGGACTGGGAAATGCAGCAGAGAGGTCTGACGCCATCTGAACATTAAAGAAAAAAAGAAACCTCAGATTCACCTGATCACAAACGTCTGCAGCATCTCTCTGAATTCTAAGTTGAGTTAACTGGTTTATAATGGGCCCTAACAAAGGTTACCTTCCAGATGCTGAAAAAAACCTCTGTTCCTCCCCCATAAGGGGTGTATTTCGAGTAATCTACTACCGTATACCCATTCGCTCATGGTAACGGAGCCTCCGGATCGCCCCCTCATGTATGAAGTGCCCACCCCGCTCTGCCCAAAAAAAACTTAAAAACAAAAAAAATTTAGAATACAGATATAACTGATATCATAGTCATCACATAAAATGGATTAACAAAAGTCCAATAATATTCCATCCCATATGTCCATGTTGGTGTTGGGATTACAAATTTCTGACTTCGACAGCTCTTACTGGACACCACGAGGAACAGAGGGGTCTCCCTGTCCAGCCCCAACTGTCCTGGCATGTCTTTGTAAGACCAGGGCTGGCCTCTCCCCTTATAGGGGAACCAAAAAAAGGAAAAGGAAAAACCAGAGGTTACATGGAAGGGTCAAATTCAAGCCGGAAGTAAGACTGTACACTTTTGGACAGATAGGAAAACCTTGGCTGTAATTAAAACTAGAGAGGACAACTGTCATAAAGTGTTGGTGTATTCCTTATTAACCTGTTTTATCTAGAAGAAACTACTTCTTGCTTTTGATACAGAGGTCTCCGGTGCTGGCCATTAGAACCTCACTCTGTAGAACCAGGCTGGCCTAGAACTCACAAAAATCTGCCTGCCTCTGCCTCCCCAAGTGCCTGGATTCAACGAGGCATGCGCCACCCACACCCGGCTTTTAGACCTGAAGTGATCAGAACATAGGAACTGTGGGGAAATTTATTACTTATTGCCAACAAAGGACTAGAGATTCTTCTGTAAAGCCAAATACAATAGTAAAGGCTTTATAAGCTGAGTAATTGTATTGAGTAAGCATAATGTAACATAGTATACGTTAAGTACAGATTCCCCTGGGTGGAGAGTGCAAGAAGAACACACTTCTTAGCCGCCACGTGCTGGTGCTGATTGGAAATCGTAATGGAAAGCAAGAAAAATCATCTCTCGCTCTCTTCTTTTTTGATTGTTCCATTATTGATTATTCTGCCTAGGCAAAGATGATTGGCACTAGTGGGTGTATATATTCCTCTCATATGCCCTAGAGTCTAATTTTTTCGAGATCAGATTAAAAGACGCGGTCTTCCCTATGTTCTTTGCTACTAAAAAATTAGGAGTCCCAGGCTGTCCTACGGAACTCACTCTGTAGGGACCAGGCTGGGCCTAGAAAAACGTCACAAAATCTGCCTGCCTTCTGTGCTGATATCTGCCCAAGCGACAGCAAATTGGTGCCTCCCCAAGGCTAGGATTAAGGCGATGCCCCGCCACCACGTGCCCCGGTCTTTTTAGCTATTACGTTTAATGTGTATGGGCCAGTAAGTACGGCCTGGTTGTCGAAAGACACTGCGTGCCTAAGGCCCCAATGAAAAAATATTTCACGACTATCACTGTTTATGCTAATGCTACAGTAGGCACTTCTGAAATGCCCAGAGAGTGGTAATACCAAAGGCCACCAAAGCAAATAAAGCCCCAAGAATATTTGCCGTCTTCCTTTAGAGTCGAAGCAAGACTTACCTCTAGCTCAGAGTAATCAGCCTTATTGTTCAACACTCCTCGTCAACTGACATCCCCCTGGCGACATAGGAGTCAAAAAGATGGTTTCATTATCACCCCCCCTCGGTGTCTGGAATCGGTATGGAAAGCCTGGTAATCGTAGCAACTGTAGGCAGCCCAATTAGGGCTCTGGTATATTAGCCCAAATCTTAATTGGCCTATTTAGCTTTCTCTACCTTGAAGGAATATATTTCACGCTTCATGCACCACAAGCTTACTTTCTCTAGTGGTTAGGAGTNATATTATATATATATATATATATATATATATATATTATTTGGTCTTTTTGAGACAGGGTTTCCCTGTAGCCCCAGCTGGCCTGAAACTCACGATGTAGACCAGGCTGGACTTGATCTCACAGAGATCTGCCTGCCTCTGCCTCCTGAGTGCTAGGATTAAAGGCATGTTCTATCATGCCAAGATTATCAGATATTTTTAATCCTTAACATATTTGATAGGGAAGCTTTTCTTCACAAGGAAGAGTGGTTTAAACAGATGAGCTATAACAGGAAGCCAGAAATAATACATTATGTCTGTAAGTGAAAGTGCACAAGTGGATGAATCAAAGAATGAAATGTTTGCCATTCTTTTTCCAATGCCACTGGCAATAGTTTAAGTTCGCTCATTTCAATGGCCTCTCTGATGCATCTGAGTCAGTCACTGTGTGCTGTGGCAAGACTCAGATGAGTCCGTGTTGCAGATTACCACTCCTACATTTCAGATATCCAATTGATCCTGGACTCAAGACTTATGCTCCTTTTATTTCCAATGGATGGCCCAGTTTTTTTCTGAAACTGATCAGTCCATTATGTTTGAGATGTGCAGAGCATAGCAGTGTGGCAGCTGTCCTGACTTCTCTTTGGTACAAGCTCATCGAGGAAGTGGCAACCTGTCACTTAGGTTTCCTTGCCTAGTTCCTTTGAAGTGTTATAATATAGTTAAAGCCACTTGTGTCTACTGTCATCCCTGTTCCTCAGTGGGAAGCAGCTAAGGCCTCAGAGCTGAGAGAAACCATTCAAATGCGTGGAGTGTGGGAAATGCCTCAGCTAGAGTTGACAGTGTCACATGTCATGGACTCCATGAATACTGAAGTCTTAGTGCATGCCTGCCATATTATGACATCATTAGCCACCCAAGAGGGAGGAAAAATCTGACTGTAGCACTTTTGTGTCACTGTGGCCAGAACACCTAAGAAATTACAGGGAGAAATTTTGGTTCCATTTCAGAGAAGTCATTCCATGATGGGAGAGCATGGAAGAACTGAGAAGCTCACATAATGGTGTCCAGAGAGCAGAGAAAGGACTAAGTAAGTGAATAAAAATCTTCAATACCCTCTGACCCTTTTAGCCTATATTTTAAATCTTCTGGAGGGACAATTGGGATACCTTCCTTTCTAGTCTTCCTCAAGAAATTGAAGGTGGTTTTTGTGGGAAAACTTAGTTAAGATGGGTAGCATTCCTAAGCCAATGGTACCTCCTTGGCTCACACCCATGGGATAGAGTGTAGTGATGAAAATATTTAGCATTCAGCCCTGAGGATTGAGCCATGATGGATATTTAAGCAGACATGCTGGAATAAAATCTCTCTCTGCATTTGAGCCTCAATCTGTGTACATGTGGTGTGCTTTCCTGCACGTATTTTCCACATGGGTCATCCCAGGATTAAGAGGGCCCTGCCACAAATCTCGGTGGTGACCCAACAATTGGCATCCAACGTAGGGCAGAAGGAAACCTTAACAACTTAGGTATGCATGCCCCTAAATCTTGCCTTTTTCTTCTCTTTGTTCTCTCTCTCCTGATATCATCTGTTGTGTTGGAGCCATCTTCGCTCCTGGTTTCAGTAGATGGGACAGTGGTCTGAAGGCATGTGGCTTTGGGCATGTGGAGGAGAGCAGCCTGGCTCTGATTTGGTTCACGGGGAGCACCCAATGCCTTCCAGGCATGTGCCTCCTGGCATGCTCACTCCTGCAGACTATAAAAGCCAGTGACCTCAAGGCTGAATTTAATATTAAATTATGCTTAGCAGTTATGTTTGGCCTTAAAAACAATTTTTCATAATTCTACAGGTCTGAAAAACTTTCCAGTTTCAAATTCCATCCCCCAAAGAAAAACTCCTGCTGTGAGGATCCAGCTCCTCAAGTTCGGTTCCAATCTTAACTTGTTCATAAGTACATTTTCTCCTGGTAGCTCTCCTTGACCTGAACACACTTCCTTCTGTTGCAAATTAAGGCCTTTCATGGAACCGCCTCCTCCAAGAACAGCCTCTTCCAGATCATTTCAAGCCTTGGGCATTTTTCTCTTAAATTTTGTATACAAAATTTGTCTTTGGATAAAAATGTGTTGCTCTCTTGTCTTCTTATGGGTTTTTTCTTTTTTTTGTGTGTGTTTATTTATTTATTTTTTTTTAATTTAATTTTTATTGATGGTTTGTGCATTTCATACATCATTTTCCAATTAAGATCAGGCATATTTCCCTTTCCCTTCCCCCCCACCCCCACCCCATCCCAGATCATGTATTCTGCCATAACTGTCCTGCATCTTTCAGGGTTTTTTTTTTTTTCATTTTTTAGCTATAAGTGATAATCCATGAGTATAAGCATCCTTCGTGCAAAACCAATCTATAGACTGTTGTGCCCAAACCCCCACAGTCCCACCATTCAGTGGAGGTTGACAGGTTGTTTGTTCAATCAAGTTGATCAAATGAGTGTCCAGACTACATCGCTGTAGTTTCACCGTTCACCCCAATCGCAGCCTTTACATTCTACCACGCCCCCTCTTCCGCAGATTGTTCCCTAGTCTTAAAAAAGGGGCACAGGTGGATGAGAAGTAAAACTGTCCTCTCTCTCTGGAGCTGTTGACTTGGATTCTGGTCAATTCTGGCTGTTTCCTTTCATGGGCTGACAGTTTGTTCAGGAGTAACCTTTCGATCCTACTAATGAAGCACAAGCAATTAGATATATAGGTATTTAAGCAGCACTAATAGTTATGGTAGGTTACTTTGGCATAGACACATATGTTTGGAGTTTTTTTCTAAATATAACTCTTCTTACCTAAAACATGCCAGCTATTTGTAGATCCAAGGTTGGGATTTAGCTAACAGTAATTCAAATCCATCTCAGCATGTTTAAAGTGTAATATTTTTACATAACCCCTGAGTACCCTAGATATCCATTGAGTAAATATATGTGCACAGTTAAAATTAATTGTTTGATTTAATTTTATCTTGCTCTTTTTAAATGTGTTTCACCTTAAAAATCTCTTCTTACTGAATTCTTGATAACACATGGTCTGAGCTCTGGTCTGGCGCCATAAGCCTGCCTGTTGTGCATGCATATCAGCTGCCGGACTGAGCACATGGCATCTAAACCATGACCTTTAAATTTTGATTCTGGGTAACATTCTTTTGATTTCAGCATTTTGGAAACAAGATAGATGGATTTATAGGAAAATTTACAGGCCTTGAAGTTCTAACAAAACAAACTTGCTCTGATCAATTGTCTGTTAAATCTCTTTAACAATGTAAATTGATATTTTGGTTCAATTTAAATGAGAAATTTTTGAATAAAACTGTTTTATGTTTCTTTAAGCCCATCTTCAAGCTGTGTGTATGTGTGAGTGAATGCAAGTTCCTGCTTTTAATTAATTGTAATCCTACAGGTTTAAATCTATTTGGCTGACTATAAACAAAAATAGATTCAATTCATAGAAAAATGTTTGTTTTATACCCCTTAATGTTAACAATTTTTAATTGGGTTTATAGTATGCATATTATTCAGTTTAATGATAGATTGTTGTTAATTATTATTAGTAATTGTTATTAATAGTTATATTTATTTTAATAGATATAATTATTAATAACAATTGATAAAAATTCAGTCTAATGGTAAATTGTTCATTTTTGTTGCATATTATTATTGACAATTATTATTCATAATAATTATTAATGATTGTTGTGACTAATAATGGTTATAATTATTGATAATTAATAATAATTAATGATTATAATTGCTGTGATTATGGATCATTATTATTATTCTTCCAAAATCCTTGATAATAAGACAAGATGGATCGTTCCAAGACTACAAACAACTTTGGCCTGTCTACTTTTAGGAATCCTCAATCTTTAGATTTGTAAATAGCATAGGGACAGTTAGGCTTAGCAGAGGGAAGCTTAGGAGTAATTAACCAGAAGGGACAGGATAGGGAAAGAATAGTAAACTTTAGGTATAGTTCATTAAAGGCAAATGGTCGGAAATGGGCCTAAGAGGTGGCATATGGATCTCAGCAGTTTCATGCATTACTAGGACATTTATTCTAATTATGTAAAAATAACCCTATAACAAACTATAAAAATTTCATGTTTTTCATTGGACATCAAACAATATGGCTTTCTTCTCTTACAGGTCAACCTAATATTTTTTATGTGTGTATGTATGTATGTATGTGTGTGCACATGTGAATATGGATGTGTGTACTTGTGTTCTAAGTATGTTTTAATGTTAACAGCCAAGATGCCAGTAAAAACATTGCCTCTGAGTTGGAATGTGGCCCTTCCTTTTCAAGATGCAAATTTATATTAAACAGGGCAGGTGGAAAGTTATGGCCAAGAGTGGGAAACATATCTCATTGTCCCAGGCTAAGGACCCGAGTAGGAAGTTACCTCTCCAGTCAGGTCACAGGAGTGGTCAACTGACCTCTACACAATGGGGCAGTTCCCCACACTGTCCTCAAAGTGGGCACTGTGTCCCCTTTCCCTTAGCAGAACAGCATTGCACCTGTTCATGACAAAGGAAGCTTCCTAGAAGCTCCCACAAAAACAAAAACAAAACAAAACAAAATCAAGATGGTAATGATGGGTCTATCTCATGGGAGCATATCCAGCCAGTCTTTAATTAACTAATGGGCATAAGAACTGTGAAAGAAAATTTTATTAAGAGCTAGATATTGAAAAATCTTTAAAGCAAGCTTTCATGCCAGGCCTGGCGAAAGCCAAGAGATTGGAGGAAGAAAGTTATTAAAATCCACTTTGTAAGGTTTGCAGTTTAAAATGGTAATACATTTGAACTAATTGGGAATACAAAATGTTAATTGTTTTATTTACAATTTGTATTGAATTTCCAACAATAACTTTGGGGTTAAGTTACACAAATGGTCTATATTTTTCTGTGTTATACAATATCACCTTATAACATTTTTCCTTTACTTGTAGGATAATATAAAGAAATTAAGTTTGCCGGGTGTGGTGGCACATGCCTTTAATCCTAGCACTTGGGAGGCAGAGGCAGGTGGATCTTTGTGAGATCAAGGCCAGCCTGATCTACAGAGTGAGTTCCAGAACAGCTGAGGCTACAGGGAGACCCTGTCTCAAAAAGACCCCCAAAAATTAAGTGTAAGTTCACTTCCCAAATAAGCATAAAATGATAAACTGTTTGGATAAATTTGATGAAAACTTATGCCTTGGTTCCAGTTTATGGGTATGTGTAATACAACTTACTCATCTATAGGTCAAAACATAAAAATTAAAAAAAAAACAAAAAAGGTAGGTGGTATAACATTCCTTCTGTATTCCAAACCTTTTGACAAATTTTCAATTTTGAGGCCTTGAAACTAACAATGGGAGGAGATTTGTATGTTCCCACAGGTAAAAACACCAACCTAAATGCCTGAAAATGTACAACTTTTGGCTGTGCAGGATGGACTGGGAAATGCCAGCAGAGAGGCTGAGCCATCTGAACATTAAAGAAAAAAGAACCTCAGATCACCTGAGTCACAAACGCTGAGCATCTCTCTGAATTCTATTTGAGTTAACTGTTTATAATGGGCCCTAACAAAGGTTACCTTCCAGATGCTGAGAAACCTTCCTACCTCTCCCCCCTCCTTTTTTTTTTTTTGGTCTTTTCGAGACAGGGTCTCCCTGTAGCCCCAGCTGTCCTGGAACTTGTCTTGTAGACCAGGCTGGCCTCTCCCTTTTATAGGAAAAAGAAAAACATGATGGTACTGAGGTCATTCCCTAACTGTAAACTAGAGACAACTGTTATAGTGGTGATTTCTTATACCTGTTTTATAAGAAATTGAGTGATAGACATAGGAACTGTGAAAGGATAATTCTCTGTTTAGAGCCAAATACAATAGTAAAGTCTTTATTAGCTGTGTAATTAAGCAAAATATATTAATACAGGAGAGCTCTGATATCAGCAATGGATTAGTCTGCCTAGGAGATGTTGGCTAGGGGATCCAAGCCCCTAAAATTATAAAGACCTTTTGTCTATAAAAATGGGATATCTGCAAGGAGAAATGTGGTAAGTCCCTGTTGTCGAAGACCTGGTGTAAGCATGAAAAAATATTTTCAGATATCACTTGCTAATGTACAGTTGGCCTCTGAAATGCCAGAGAGTGTTACCAAAGGCCACCAAAGCAATAAAGCAAAATATTGGTCTCCTTGAGTCAAGCAAGACTCCTCTGTCAGTATCAGCTACACCTCAACTGCCTGGAGATACTGTGCAACAGTGGCAGCCATGTGTCTGTATATAGCCCAAATCTAATTGGCTATTAGTTCTCTCCTTGGAGGAATAATTCACGGCTCATGCCACAAGCTTACGTTCTCTAGTGGTTAGGAGATGTTATAAGCCACAATAAGAACTTGTCATCTTTTATAGAGAAACCACAGTATGTGGATTAGCATACCGTCCAAACATGTATGTCTATGCTCACAGCTTAGCTTGCCATAGATAATAGTTAGTACTGTTTAAATGCCTGTATGTCTAATTGCTCGTGTTTTGTTAGTAGGATTAAAAAGATACCCTGGATAAGCTGTCCACCCATGAAGGGAAACAACCTGAACAGACTAGAGTCCAAAAATGACATCTCCAGAGAAAATAGACTGTTTTGCTTCTCACCCACTTGTGCCCCTTTCCCAAAGCCTAGGGAACAACTTGCGGAAGAGAAGGCATGGTAGAATGTAAGGGCTGCTGAGAGATTGGGGTGAATAGTGAGACTACAGCAATATAGACTGGACTCTTATTTGATCAACATGCTTGTTCATACAAGTTTCTCCAATTGGACTATGGGAACCTTGGGTTGTTCAAAATTTGGACATAGATGCTTGCAAATTAGTTTTACATGAATGTTTCTTACATTCATTTCTTGTGCTTGACAATCAGCTTGCTTCATGTTTGGGATTTTTGGATATTAATTGGCTTTAGTGTGAAAATAAAGTTTAAGGTCTGACCTGTCCCCCACTGCCTAGCACTCAAAACAGGCTTGAGCAGCTGGCTATTCAAAACTATTCAAAATTCACTTCCTTTGGGTTGTTAGCCTCACCCATGGGCTCCCCTGCCTCTCAGAAAAATTAAAAAAATTAAAATTAAAAGGGTGAGATGTGGGAAAACTTAGTTAAGATGGGTAGCATTCCTAAGCCAATGGTACCTCCTTGGCCACACCCAGGGGTGGAGTGTAGTGATGAAAAGATTTAGCATTCGGCCCTGAGGATTGAGACATGATGGATATTTAAGCAGACATGTTGGAATAAAATCTCTCTCTGCATTTGATCCTCAACCTGCATACACGTGGTGTGCTTTCCTGTGTGTATTTTCTACATGGGTCGTCCCAGGATTAAGTGGGCCCCGCCACAAATCTCGACGGCAACCCCACAGTTTCTAAAGCCAATGGTTATCAGAGAGGCCTCCAGGTTCACAGAACTTCTAGCCTGCTAAAATCTGTCAGTAAATCTAGGCATGGTAGTCCTTGTGAGGATTTAAGTTAGTATCCTAGAGAAAAGGAATAGGAAATGTAAACACTATGAGTTAAGAACTCAATCAATCTCTGTAATTACTGTATATGGGTGGAAAATATGTATTCATATTTTAGAGTAATATAAAATTAAAGGGGAAAGTGAATTCCTAAACATATTTTGGAATTAGCATACAGTTTGTTCTCAGAGGTCATAATTTTGATGCATATGTGATGATTATATAGGCATATGTTGGAGCAATACAAAGGAGAGGGAAAAACAACAACATGAAGTCTGGGTTAAAGAACTGAGTGATACAGTTGAACTCTGCCTAAAACACCAAGCCTTTGCAGTGAAAAACTTCAGAAAGACTGAGAGAAAGATGAAAGACATGTATGGCAGAAGGCATGAAGAGGGGTGGAGTGGAGCAGGGAGAGGGGAATGTGTCTAAATTGGACTGAAAGATAATGAAATACACAAATCGATAAAAAAATTTTAAGAACTCAATCATGCAGGCTTGCAGAAAAGATCTGCATAATCCAAGGTGGTGTTTTCTGGGAGATGCAAGAGCATTATCTCCTTAATGAGCATCATCTCTCTCATCTTCTGAGCAAGTTTCTCAGGTGGCACAGCTTTCCTGAGGGTTGGTCTTCTGGTCAAGTGGTTGACAGGACTATTTGGATTAATTATTAAGGGAAGGGATAATAGCATGAAATTTTGTGGGCAGTTTAGAATGTCCTTTGCCCACTCAAGGTTAGAAATAGAACTCAGATTTTGTTTAGACCAGGACAAAGTAAGTTTTCCTTTGGTGGACCTCAACAAAGCCCTGGTCCCTCCACCTTCTCCATGGGGCATTGAAATCTTTGGAAGGTCATTTAAGATGGGTCTTTTTCCAGGATTACCAGGCAAATGGAAGAGGGGTTCAGAGCAGATTATCAGGGAGGGATCTGGCCTTCAATGGCCTCTGTGCCTGCTAATGTCTGTTTAGTTCCCCAAGCATGGGAGATCCCCTTGTTAGGATTGTAATTATCTGAAGACAAAAAGGGGGGAAACCAAAAAACACAACTGAGCCGGAAAGTGCCGCCAGGGAGGGGCTTCTTCAGGGTGAAGGTACTTATCTTACTGAGGAGATTGTCTTGACATCTCCTTAGCTTGTTTTCAGGTAAATCAGCTTTCCTGGATCTACTTCTTCTGGCTATGTGATTGAGTCAAACATTTCCACTAATTCCTTAGGGACAACAGAATGCAGTGTTTGAGACAGCTTACAATGATCTTTCTTTACCAAAGCCTAGAACTGGAACTCTGATTCTGTTCTTTGGACCAAGGGGAATTAGTTTTCCTTTAATAGCCTTTGAAGCTGTATAACTTGACATTTTCACAGGGCATTTGAAACACCCTTGAGTGACATTTGTAATGCTTACATATCTAGTGTTCATGAAGAGGAAAGGTGGTATTGCAAAGCTGATCACCAAGGAGAGGCCCTTCTGAAGCCTCCTAGCCTGATAACTCTCTAACTTGGACTTGGAGGTGGTTGGATCATGATGGGTCTTCACTAACATAGTTCCAGCAGATGTCCATGTTTCCTGTAAGCACAGGAGATTCTCCCTTTCATCGGTCGTGCTGCACTTTGTCCTCTGCGATAGGACCAGAGAAGGAACACGACAGAAGGAGCAAGGGTGACTGAATAATACTGAAATCTGGAGAAAAGACAGCATCTTCAGCAGGTGGTGTTGGCAAACCTGGATCACCACTTGTAGAAGAATGAAATTAATACCCTACCTCTCGCCCTGTACAAAAGTCAACTCCAGATCGATTAAAGACCTCAACATGAAACCCCAAACTCTGAAGGCGATAGAAGAAAAAGTTGGCAGCAGACTACAAGACATAAGCATAGGAAAAGACTTCCTAAATCAGATAGCAGCTGCACAAGAATTAAGGTCAACAATTGACAAATGGGACCTCATTAAACTCAAAAGCTTCTGTACATCGAAAGAAACAATCAAGGAAGTGAAGAGAAATCCCACAGAGTGGGAGGAAACCTTCACAGCAGAAACATCTGACAAAGCATTGATTTCCAGAATATATAAACTACTCAAAAAACAAAGAAAGAAAACAAATGACCCACTCAATAGATGGAGTAAAGAGCTGAACAGAGANTAAGGGAGAAGCGTTCCAGGTCAGTTTCTTCTCCATTGCTGTAAGTCCTGTGTCCAAGGAATGTCCTGCCTTCATCAGTAGGGCTTATCTTAGAGATATGATAGAAAACAAAGGGCTATGACAATAGCCTATGTTATCTTGGGAGACTCTGGGATTACTCTGACCAACCACTTGAAGGGAGGTCTCTGCTACATGGCACTAAGCTCCTTGCCCTATAGCATCTCAGGTATACACATGCTCTAATATTCAAATACCATACGTGTATTTCTCAGTGTCTACTGATTAAACTGAAGTTGAGAATTAGTATCTCTGTGAAGATATGTTGTGATTCATCTATAATTAATTTGGAAAATTTTGAAACATTCACACTATTTTGGTTTTGTTCTTGTCCCTTGATCTGTATAATGAATCTTAACTGTTTTTTCACCTCTTCAAACACAGATATATTGAGTGGCTATTGTTGGACAGAGTAGGTACAATGCAGATTAACTACACAAAGCTAAAGAACAATCAAACAAACATTCTTTGTCACAAGATGTTAATATCTAAGGAAGAAAATAAGGCAGGGAGGATGAAAAGTAACATATACTCACATATGGTAATGAGGGAAGACCTCCCTGAGAAAAGGCTGCTTTAGCAGAACTCTCAAGGTGGGAAAAAAATCTGTCAATCAGGCACATGAAGACAGGAAAATCCAGGCAGAAGCCAGGACGATACTATTCTTTTGATTTTATTTTTAATGTAACCTTCTGTCATCTTTTGTCCTTTTTTCTTAGAGTTTCTTTGATTTTATATTTTCATTGCCAAGGCAAATTATATATAATTAGTTCATAATTAGAGTTATTATTATACTACTGAGGTTACTGCTATATTATAAATTGGGAAGCTGTTTGCTTTCTATTTCTGCTCAACATTGTTGTTATAAAATGATATTTGAAATAAATCTGCATAACATGTAAAAAATACTTAAATCTCCAGATTAATGAAAACTTCCAAACTAGTGCTTACAAGAAGCCTGCTCTTCCAGTAAAATCAGAACTAAGCAATGAGCAATTTCAAGTTTAGCTTCCTCTTGCCCTTCTGTCCAGGTGGGTCTGATCTCATATAGCTCTTTCCTTCATTTTGAAGTAACATGGGCACAGTTCTCCTATTTCAAAAACACTGAATCTTCCATACATTGAATCTTTTGGAAGATATCTAGAGCTAAATCCACACAGAACCAACCAAATTGTGTGTGTGTGTGTGTGTGTGTGTGTGTGTGTGTGTGTGTGTGTGTGTACAGGATCTCCCTTTAGTCCCAGCTGCCCTGGAACTCTCTATATGTAGACCAGGCTGGCCTTGAACTCACAGAGATCTGCCTGCCTCTGCTCCCCAGTGGTGGGATTAAAGGTTTTTGCCACCATGCCCAGCAGAACCAACCAACTCTTAACCAACTCTATATATGGAGATTCCTTCCTAGGAAATTAAGAACATCTGTGGTCCCATACTCTGGCATAGTCTATCAGCATCTATCTAGGCTCTTGGCTTTAGTCTCAAAGCGTCAGTTTCCTTTGCTCTAAACCATGAGGAAAAGAGTTGAGATGATTAGCATTGTGAAAAAGACAAAATCCAGCTGGGCGTGGTGGCACACGCCTTTAATCCCAGGGCACCAGGGAGACCAGCCTCTGTGCATTCCTGTGTGATTTCATCTACATTGATTACTTTATCTGAGGCAGAAACTACACCCTAGGTGTGGACAGTTCCCTTCCTGGGACGTGGTTTTGGGCTACATATAAAGGAGAGAAAGCAGGTCTTCATTTCATTTTTTTCCCTTTATTTGTTTATTTTTTAAGGGATTCTACAATACAAAAGCACAGTTGTTTACAGATAACATTGACGTTGCTCAGCTTTCCATACAGTTAGGTAATTGGTGCATTTTTTTTAAGTGAGCCAAATTATTAAGCATAAGCAATGAATGTAAGTAACATTCATGTAAAACCAATTTGCAAGTATCTATGTCCAAATTTTGAACAACCCAAGGTTCCCATATTCCAGTTGGAGAAGCTTGTATGCACAAGCATGTTGATCAAATAAGAGGCCAATCTATATTGCTGTAATCCGACGATTCACCCCAATCTTTCCATAGCCCTTACATTCTACCATGCCTCCTCTTCCACAAGTTGTTCTTTAGGCTTTGAGAAAGGGGCACAAGTGGGTGAGAAGAAAACAGTTTATTTTCTCTGGAGATGTCATTTTTGGACTCTAGTCTGTTCAGGTTGTTCCCCTTCATGGGTTGACAGCTTATCCAGGGGTACCTTTTTAATCCTACTAACAAAGCACAAGCAATTAGATGTACAGGCATTTAAACAGTACTAACTATTAAGTATGGCAAGCTAAGCTGTGAGCATAGACACAAATGTTTGAATGGTATGCTAATCCACAAACTGTGGTTTCTCTATAAAGGTTGACAAGTTCTTATTGTGGCTTATAACATCTCCTAACCACTAGAGGACATAAACTTGTGGCATCAGCTGTGAATTGTTCCTCCAAGGAGAGAACTAATAGCCAATTAGATTTGGGCTATATATAGACACATGGCTGCCACTGTTGCACAGTATCTCCAGGCAGTTGAGGTATAGCTGATACTGACAGAGGAGTCTTGCTTGACTCAAGGAAACCAATATTTTGCTTTATTGCTCTAGTGGTCTTTGGTAATGCTCTCTGGCATTTCAGAGGCCAACTGTACATTAGCAAGTGACATCTCAAAACATTTTTTAATGCTTACACCAGATCTTCGACAACAGGGACTTACCGCCTTTCTCCTTGCATATATCCCACTTATAGGCAAAAGGCCTTTATAATTTTGGGGGCTTGGATCCCCTAGCCAACACCTCCTAGGCAGAATAATCCATTGCTGATATCAGAGCTCTCCTGTATTAATATATTTTGCTTAATTGCACAGCTTATAAAGACTTTACTATTGTATTTGGCTCTAAATAGAGAATTATCCTTTCACAGTTTCTATGTCTATCAGTCAATTAAAAAAAAAGGTAGTTATACCTGTTTTAAGAAATTACCACTATAACAGTTGGGTCTAATTTACAGTTAGGGAATGACTTCAGTACCATCATGTTTTTCTTTTTCCTATAAAAGGGAGAGGTTGGAAGGTTTCTCAGCAACTGGGTGGTAAACTTCATTAGGGCCCATTATAAACAGTTAACCCAAATAGAATTCAGAGAGATGCTCAGTGTCTGTGAGTCAGGTAGTCTGAGGTTCCTCTTTCTTTAATGTTCAGATGGGTCAGCCTCTCTGCTGGCATTTCCCAGTCCCTCCTTCACAGCCAAAAATTGTACGTTTTCAGGCATTTAGATTGGTGTTTTTACCTGTGGGAACATACAAATCTCCTCCCAATTTTAGTTTCAAGATCTCAAAATTTTTATGTTTTGACCTATAGATGCCTAAGTTGTATTTCACATACCCATACACAGGAACCAAGGTGTAAGTTTTCATTAAATTTACCCAAACAGTTTGTTATTGACTGTATGCTACTTATTTGTGAAGTAAACTTAAACTTAATTCCTTTAAATTATCCTACAAGTAAAAGAAAGTGTTACAAGGTGATATTGTATAACACAGAAAAATGGTCTTCATTTCATTCTAGGAACAGGAGCTGTGCTCTGGTCCTCACAGTGTGAGACCTGATTAGCAGACACCACTGCAAAGCTCAGAGGCCCGTGTCTCTGGTTGTTCATGCCACCAGTTCTTGAGAGTGACCTGGCTGAGCTGAAACTCCAGTTTTGGAGAGATAAAGACTAGAGTTGGCCTCACCCCAACAACTTCAGTGCTGGGTTCCTAAAACCGGCTGGAGGAGACTTGGAAGACTCTGATCAGTCCTGAGGGCAACGTTTTCTCAAAGAATCAGAAGAGGATGGCACTCACCAGCTTTCTACCTGCCCCCACTTGGCTCTCTCAGGACCAACTTGATGCTGAGGAAAAGGCTGCAAGATCTCAGAGATCACTGCAGATCTCACTGGTCTCCTTCAGAAGAGAACCTCCCTAATTCGGGGACCGGAAAGAATGGATACCTCAGCTTGTTGGGGCATTTTGGAGATGGAGGAGATTTTCCAGAAATCCATGTGGCCCAGTATCCACTGGATATAGGGCAAAAGAGAAAAATGTCCAATGCACTGGCCATTCAGGTGGATCCTGAAGGGAAAATTTAAAAAGATGCCATTGCTCAACAAGGTCAGTCAAAAGACAAGGGTTGCCTTAGAGAAATCTGCATCACAGAAGATTGCTGCAGCGCGTTGGAGATGGCAAGCAGGCCCCTGCTCAGTACATCAGGTACACACCATCCCAGCAGGGAGTGACCTTCAACTCTGGAGCCAAACAAAGGGTTATTCGGGTGGTAGAGATGCAGAAAGATCCAATGGACCTCCCAAGGTTCAAGCTCAATAAGAAAATTCCATGGGGACCACCCTCTCCTCCTGCCCCCTGTCATGCATTCTCCTATTCGGAAGCCGATTGTGAAGGAACAGCAGGAGTGGAAGATTCCTCCAGCTGGTTCCAACCGGAAGAACCCCAAGGGCTACACAGTTTCATTAGATAAACGGCTAGATGCGGACGGAAGAGGACTTCAGACAGTCCACATAAACAAGAACTTTGCCAAACTGGCGGGGGCTCTCTACATTGCCGAGCGGAAGGCTCGTGAAGCTGTGGAAATGCGGGTCCAGGTAGAGAGAAAGAGGGCTCAAAAAGAAAAGGAGAAATGTGAAGAGGAGCTTCCAGAAACGGCCCAGAAAGCCAGAGAGAGGAGAGCTGGGATTCAAACCCATGTGGACAAAGATGGAGAAGCCCGGGAAAGGGATGCAATCCGCTATGATAGGCGCAGAGAGAGACAGCATGACAGGAATCTTTCCAGGGCAGCTCCGGAGAAGAGGTCAAAACTGCAGAGAAATGAAAATCAAGACATCAGTGAAGCGATTGCTCTTGGTGTGCCCAAGCCTTGCACTGCTAATGAAGACACGTATGACCAAAGGCTCTTCTACCAGTCCATGGGAATGGACAGTGGCTTCGCAGGTGGAGAAGATGAGATTTTCAATGTTTATGATCAAGCTTGGAGACATAGGGCCCAGAGTATTTACAGGCCCATTAAAAATCTGGACAAGGACAGGTATAGGGATAACCAGAGGCCAGAAAAAAGACCGTCATATTTGCTCGTGGTAAGGAGTTTTCTGGTTCAGCCCATAGACTGAGAGGCAGAGAAGATCCAGTCCATTCTGAGGAAGATCCCTTTGGTCTGGACAAGTTTTTGCAAGAAGCCAAATACCATGACGGCTCCAAAAGACCCTCAGATAGCAGTTGGCCTAAGGAACGTGAGCGTGAAGGCAAGAAGAGGAGGAAGGAGTAGAGACCTCTCCAGAGCCAGGGAACTTGGACTGCCACCACTCTGGATCCGATCTCAGCCCTACTTTTTATTCTGGGAGTTATGGGGATTAAATATTCAACTTTGAATTGTGATTTGTAAAGAATGGGTTATGCTTGTGAGAGGCAATGACCATGGGCCATGATACTTTATTTCAAACTCTAGAAATAAACTTGTTCATTAAGAATTACCAGGTATAGTTTCTGATTTTTTTATAGTCTTTTTTGAGACAGGGTCTCCCGATAGACCTGGCTGACCTGGAACTGACTATGTAGACCAGGACAGCCTCGATTGCAGAGCTCTTCCTGCCTCTGCTTCCCAAGTGCAGCGATTAAAGGCATGTGCCACATCTGGCTAGTTTGAAGATTTTCTAGTAAAACATGAATAACTAGTCTTCGCAGGGCAGTTTGAGTGGAATGATTTCTCTCAGTTTACTCCAAGTCTGTCTTGGTGAACCAATTAGTTTGTTGGTCTTGGAGGAACCAAGGGTAACCCAGTTAATGCATAGCTCAATCTTCCTTCAGGTCCCCTTCTACTCCCAAGGAAATCTGCCATCTCCAGAGGTACCATGTAGCTAGGGAGAGTCTCATGTAGCTTGAAGGGAGTTCCAAATGGTGGGGAATTGATGGGGCCATGAAGGCTAATGCTTAAGGTCTAAAATCACACCAGTCAGATCACATAGACTGATAATGTTATGTGCGGTAGTAAGACCTGCTCTTAATTTTGGACAGTACCAACCAATAGGCTGGGATTCTGGAGTAAATTAAAGAAAAGTGAATGTTATTGACTTCTGCAATTCAACAGAATATCAGGATGGAGAAGGTGAAGACTGAGCAGGGTGCCTGGCCCAGCACTGAACTTTCTGAGAATCTGCTCCTTCCTGCTGACCACTCTAAGTGAATTATAAAAGGGAATGAAAACTAAAGTCCAAGAACCTGTGCCAGTTCTAAAGGCTTAGGATGAAGCTTTCTCATGAAGACCAGACCAGAGTAAACTTTTAAAACATTTTACAAACTGCTTATAATTTATATTTTGTCCCCAGTAACTCCCCCCCATTAGAAAATAATTGAAAACATTCCTACTGTAACTGGCCAAGTCTAAGTTGTGCTTTCTGTGTAGCTGAGTTGGAAACCTGGGAAGTCTGAAGTCTGCCTTCCTGAACACTGAAGTTTCTACAGTAAAATCAGACTGAAGCAATAAGCAATTCCAAGTTCAGCTTCATGCCCTTCCATCCAGGAGGGTCTCATCTCAGACTGCCCTTTCCTTCATTTTGGAGTAACATGGGCACAGTTCTCCTATTTCAAAGATGCTGAATCTTGCACACATCTAGTCTCTGGAAGATATCTAAAGCTAACCTCCACACAGAATCAACCGATTCTTAACCATGTATATATGGAGATTCCCTCCTAGGAAATTCAAAACATCTGTGGGCCCATACTTTGGCATAGCCTATCAGCATCATTTTTCTTTGCTCCAAGCAACGAGGAAAGGAGTTGAGAGGAGTAGTATAGTGAACAAGACCACCCTCTGGGCATTCCTGTGTGATTTTATCTACATTGATTTCTTTATCTTAAGGGAGAAACCACACCTTCCCTGTGGGTGGTTCCATCCCTAGGGTGTGGTCTTGGGCTACTTATAAAGGAGAAAAAGCAGGCCTTCATTTCATCCTGGGAACATCACCTGTGCTTTGGTCTTCATAGTGTGAGAATTGGTTAGCAGACACCTCTCCTAAGCTCGGAGGCCAGTGTCTCAGGTTACTCATGCCACGCAGCTCTTGAGAGTCCCAGATGAGTTGAAGCTGAAAGACAACATAGGGGCCCCTACACTGCAGTGCTGAGGGGAAGCTGTTTCAGGCTTCTGATCCTTTGAGGGTGACCTGCCATAATGCCCTCTCCATTGTCCTTTGCCCAAGATGACTGCCTGGATGAGGAGGACCAGGGAAACGATCAGAATGAGTTCCATTATTCAGAAGCACCAAGGACAGACAAAGGAGGAAGCCACCTATGAGGCTGAGCTCAAGTCAGGCAAAGAGGCCTAGTTATGGAGGGAGACAGGCCAGAAAATACCTTACCACCACCAACTTCATCAGCACTGGGTTCCGAAAATCAGCGCCGGAGGAGACAAAATTTGGAAAGCTCCAGTGGGATAAAGCTATTGGCCGCGGACGGCTGCTGGAGGAGTCGGCCATTGAGAGGCTGCAGTGCCCAAGTGGATGACTCTGTACCTGCAAAGTATTAGTATAAAAGTATGAGTTAGGACAGTTCTCCTTATTTTTATGTTCATGCATAAAGATAACAAAAACTTTTAACACATTTTGTCCTCCAGTTTCTTTTCCCCATAAGAGATTTTTTTTTTGTTTTTTGGCCTTTTCGAGACAGGGTCTCCCTGTAGCCCCAGCTGGAACTCATTCTGTAGACCAGGCTGGCCTTGAACTCACAAAGATCCTCCTGCCTCTGCCTCCCGAGTGCTAGGATTAAAAGTGTGTGCCACCACCCCCGCTGCCCATAAAAGGTTTTTAACTGCAAAATTCAGAAATCGATTATTATTTCCAGATAAAAAGCACTTAAGAATTTTATTTCATTATTAACAGATTGTGATTTGCGGTCTTGCTTCATTTTTTATTTTATATTATATCATAAAATATAATTTTATAAACATATGGAGCTATATTTAATAAATCATTTAAACTTTAATTAGCGTAGTTTAAGGGAACAGGTTCTCTCAAAATGAGAAATAAATGAGACTAGTACTGTTTTCCTAAGTTCAGCATTGGGTCCGATATAAGAGAGTCAGCAATATTTTTCATGTAACATGACCTTCAAATATTGTGTTAGTTGATAGAGCCACTCACTTCCTTGGAGTCGACTGACCGAGCAAGGTGAAAGTAAGAAATGACTTTTCTGTCTTCTTCTGTCACCACTTATCAAGTAGAAAATATCTCTCATTCTTGCCTCTGGCTATCTCAGCACAAGCCACAGCAACTGCCATCATTATTAAAGATTAGAAATGTGCCATTTTAAATTATTAAATAGCTAATAATATAATTCAAGTTTTATCCTCTCTATATTTCAAGGCCTGTCTTTTCCATTGAATTTTCCTGAATGACCTACATTAAGGAAAATATCTGCAGTAATCTTGAAGTTCTTTTCTACAAGAGTCTTTTTGCTTTAGTGTTTCATCAAAGATTTTACTTTTCACTACCTCTAAACCAAAGGATACCTTGGACTAAAGCTCTCCAAATGTTCTTAACACATTTGGCATTGAAGGTCTTTAGGATGCAGGAGTCCCTCACCTTTTTCTTCCGTGTTCCCTCTAAGACAGATAGAATCCTTTGTAGTATTTTTCTACATGGGCTAATTAGAAATAACTATATTCAGTGAATAGTCACAGTGTCAAGACATGGGCATTCATATAACCAAATTTTAAGCAAGACAAAACAATTTGTATTAATTGAATAATAATTTTGACAGAAAAATATCAATAGATAAGAGGGTAGGACAAATGATATTTATCTTTTCAGTAAAGGACTGGATCATATAATTTCATGTTATGACATATATTTTAGTATATTTCTCTTTATTTAAAAATAACTCCAAATAACAGAAAATTTGGAAGAACAGTATCAAAACCTCATTCTCTAAATATTTGAAATGAAGATAGATTTGTGATACCTTATCACCACAAATAATTTAAATTAAAAAAAATAAAATTATGCGATCAAGAGATTTATGCCATCTAGTTTTTAGACCCATTTAATTCTTTGTTTTTACTTTCTTTTTTATTTTATTTATTTTTTATGTGTACGAATGTACTGTCTGCTTGTAGGTTTGTGCACCCGTGTCATGCAATGCCACGGAGGTCAGAAGAGGGTCTTGTATTCCCCTGGAACTGGAGTTCTCCTGGAACTGGAGTTAAAGATTGTTCTTAGCCGCCATGTGGGTGCTGGGGATCGAACCCGGGTCCTCTGCAAGAGCAGTCAGTGCTCTTAACCGCTAGGCTATCTCTCCAGCCCGACCTATTTAATTCTTACAAATTTTCTCAGGCATGTCTTTTACAGTAAAAGAGCCCAATTCCAGACCAGATGTGGGATTTAGTGTTCTTTATTGTAAAAAAAAATTTTTTTTTTAGTCTTTCTGTAGCACTATATGTTTCGGTACTTTTGAACATTACAAAGCAATAATTTTTGTGGAATGTTACACTATTTTGTCTGTCTGAGGGTCCTCAGAGTGCCAGTCAAGTTAAACTGAAGTAATGTCATGAGATCCCAGTTTCCTCTCAAGTGCAAACAGATTTAAATGTTTTCCTGTTAACAATGTTTGTTCTGATTACTTCATTATGTAGGTGTTGGCTAGTCTTCCCTACTCTAAGGATTGTCACTCATCCCCTTCATGCTATCAGTAAGTATTAGGGGGAAAGGCATTTTTCCAAAATGAGTGGCCATTGTGTATGGAATCTGTATTTTAATAGTGCATGTGTTTGTGTCCTCACAGATGCTTTGATTCACCTAAGGCTTCCCTCATGCTTGTTTATAGAGGTACAGGGTGAGGAAGAGAAAACAGAGGAATAATGCTCTAATTAAATTGAAATCATCATGCTCAGGATTCTTCTTACAAAAGAGCAATTTTGAGACTCAGAGAGGTTGTTGGGAACATGGGACCACGTCTGAACTCTTGATCCCAGCCATGGTGGCTGGACATAAGAACAGATGTGAGACCTTCCCCCTCACAATAACCTCAAAAACAATAAAATATCTAGGAACAAACCTAACCAAAGACACCAAAGATCTCTACAACAAAAATTTTAAACCCCTGAAGAAGGAAATTGAAAGAAGACATCAGAAGATGGAAAAACCTCCCATGATAATGGATTGGGAAAAATAATATACTAAAAATGTCCTTTCTACTCAAACTCTTGTATAGATTTAACACAATCACAATTAAAATCCCCAAGAGTTTCTTCACAGGCTTGAAGAAAAAAGTCCTTAATTTCATTTGGGAAAACAAAAGACCCTGAATAGTCAAAACAACCCTGAGTGAAAAGAGCAATACAGGGGGGATCCCTATACCAGACTTCAAACTATACTACAGGGATATAGTCATAAAAATAGCGTGGTACTGGCACAAAAATAGACCTGTTGACCAATGAAACAAAACTGAAGATCCAAATTTGAGCACATACAATTTCAGCCACCTCATATTTGACAAGGAGGCCAAGAAGACACAATGGAGGAAAGACAGCATCTTCAGCAAGTGGTGTTGGCAAAACTGGATCACTACTTGCAGAAGAATGAAATTAAAACCCTACCTCTCGCCTTGTACAAAAGTCAACTCCAGGTGGATTAAAGATTTCAATGTGAAACCCCAAACTCTGAAGGCGATAGAAGACAAAGTTGGCAGCAGCCTACAAGACATAGGTGTAGGAAAAGACTTCCTAAATCAGACAGCAGCTGTGCAAGAATTAAGGTTGACAATTGACAAATGGGACTTCATTAAACTCAAAAGCTTCTGTACATCAAAAGAAACAATCAAGGAAGTGAAGAGAAATCCCACAGAGTGGGAGGAAACCTTCACCACAGATACATCTGACAAAGCATTGACTTCCAGAAGTTATAAACTACTCAAAAAGCAAAGGAGAAAGAAAAAAAATAACCCACTCAATAGATGGAGCAAAGAGCTGAACAGAGACTTCACAAGTGAGGAATTAGAGATGGCTGAGAAACAGCTTAAGAAGTGTTCAAAGTCGCTAATAATTAAGGAAATGCAAATTAAAACTACTTTAAGATATCCTCTCACTCTGATAAGACTGGCTAGGATCAAGGAAACAAATGATACCAAGTGCTGGAGAGGTTGTGGGGAAAGGGGAACACTCATTCACTGCTGGTGGGAATGTAAACTGGCACAGACACTATGGAAAGCAGTGTGGAGAACCCTTGGAAGACTTGGAATGAACTTGCCACCTGACCCAGCCACACCACTCCTGGGTATGTACCCACAAGACTCATCTTACCACAGAGATGCATACACAGCCATGTTTATTGCAGCTCTCTTCACAATAGCAAGGAGCTGGAACCAACCCAAGTGCCCCTCAACTGATGAGTGGATAGAGAAAATGTGGTACATCTACACAATGGAGTTCTATGCAGTGGTAAAGAAAGATAACATCATGAACTTTGCAGGTAAATGGATGGAACTGAAAGATATTATGTTAAGTGAAGTAACACAGTCGCAGAAAAACAAACAACAAATGGTATCCCTCATCTGTGGATGCTATCACCAATTACCTAGTAGTATTTCTTGTGCAGGCCTCCTTGAGCTTTTGTCCAAGTAGTTGGGAGTGGTGAATATTGGAAAGAAGAAGGAGAAGAAGAAGGAGAAGGAGAAGGAGGAGAAGAAGAAGGAGAAGGAGAAGGAGGAGGAGGAGAAGAAGAAGAAGAAGAAGAAGAAGAAGAAGAAGAAGAAGAACAACAACAACAACAACAGCAACAAAAACAAAAGAATGCATCGAAGAACTGACTGAAATGGTGAACTTCTTGAAACAGTCAACTTCTATATCAAGAATTTTTTTAATTTTTTTTTATTTCCGTATGTGTATGAATGTATTGTCTGCTTGCAAGTCTGTGCACCCGTGTCGTGCAATGCCACGGAGGTCAGAAGAGGGCGTTGGACTCCCCTGGAACTGGAGTTCTTCTGGAATTGGAGTTTCAGATGGCTCTCGGCCGCCATGTGGGTGCTGGGGATCGAACCCGGGTCCTCTGCAAGAGCGGTCGGCGCTCTTAACCGCTAGGCCATCGCTCCAGCCCCCTATATCAAGAATTTTGAGAAAGACTGAGAAAAAGAGGAAAAACATGTCTGGCAGAATGCACAAGCTCTGGTTCTGGTGGGGGGGGCAGGGAGGGGAACACAGGTCTAGATTTGATATATATATATATATCCCAAAAATTGAAATCATCGTCCTCAGAATTATTCTTAAAAACGAGCAACTTTGAGACGCAGAGAGGTTGTTGGGAGTGTGGGCCCACTTCTGAACTCTTGATCCCAGCCATGGTGGCTAGACATAAGAACAGATGCGGGATCAGTGTTTGTTATAGTCCACCAGTCGAATCAGTAATTTTGTCAGTTATAACTAATGGCCACTATGAGAAACTGGAAGACTTGAAAATCTGAATTAATAAAAAATTCTGCCAATAATATCTTACCTAAAAGTCGCATCTATTTTCAGACACATCCAGACATTTCATCTTTATTCCTCTTTCTCTTCCTTCCTCACTTGTTCCTCTTCCTCCTCCTCTTCCTCCTCCTCCTCTTCTTCCTCTTCCTGTTCATGTTTTGGGAAACACCATGTTGGGAGACATTAATTCATGGAATTAGAAATGAGGTGGTATCCCAGAACTGTCTAGTCAATTAGGGTTCTTGAAATTCTCTTTGGGAGATGAAGCTATGACATTCATGTTCAGTTTTAAAGTAAAATTGCTAACAATACACTGAACATCTATTGATACTTTATCAAGTTGAATAGACTTCACAATAGATTATGTACTTTGAGGAAATTATTACATGTACATTTGAAACCAATTGTTTTTTGAAACCAATTGTTAAATAAAATAACTTTATTCTACTTAAATCACAACTTAAAATATCCAAAAGACTCTCAAACTGTTGTCCAGACTCAAACTATATATCTCTCTCAGATAGAATGGTCATTTGGACACAATGGAATGTCATTTAGTTTTACACTTTCACTATCAATTTTAATATATCAGTTAGTTAATTTTTTAAAATTTTATGTGTATGAGTGCACTGTCTGCATGTAAGTAGGTGCACTCGTGTCATGCAACAGTGTGGAGGTCAGAAGAGGGTACTGGATTCCCCTGGAACTGGAGTTAAAGACGGTTCTTAGCCACCATATGGGTGCTGGGAATCAAACCCGGCTCCACTGCAAGAGCAGTCAGTGATTTTAACCGCTAAGCCATCTCTCCAGCCCAAGTTAATTAATTTTTATAGTTCTTTGTATTTCAGTAATTTAATTTCAGTTTTGCTACCATGAAAAAAGAAAACAATTGTTACTGTAAAAGGCATTTCAAAGAAATTAGCTAAAAGCTAACAATTGTAAAACCCATCCTTAGAGAAGAAATTTGATTGGGTTTCTGAAAAGGATGTATTAGCAAATAATCCACAAGTTTCTGATACAGGGTAGGCCTGGGAACAGAACATGAAAACTTTCCAATGAATGTTGAATAATTATGGTAAAGGTTAAAGTTGATAATAGAGTTATGCTGCCTCCTAAGGCAAAGACTCCTTATTTAGATGAAGGATTACAATGACCTGTTAGTCTGTGGTTAGAAACATGGATTTAAAACTAGATTTCATTATGTTCTACAAGGTCAGATTCAAAGAATAAATTAATGCATGTCTCAGATAATTTTTGTCTGTTACCAGTTATGTACTAATTAAAGGAAAAGTGACATGTTTTTTAAAAATTTATTTCTATATTAAGTATAATTTGCGTTAGGTGTAGAATCTTTGCACAGAATTTGGTGGTATATATAAGCCATCATTTTTTCAATCAGGAAATCAGAATACAGAAAGAACAATTATTTACTATGAAATATATAAGTAATTAACCAAAACACAGATCGCTGCCATCTAGAGCTGCAGACTTAGTATCAACTGACTTTTCCATTGCACGAAATTTTATAATATGAATTATTATGCTGCCATAAACAGCTTTCGTGATAGATAGTGGACATGATAACATTCTTCTACCAGTTTACTTTCATAGTTTTTCACAAAACTAAATAAAATTGATAAATTAATAAAACAGCAAATTTCAACTATTCAAGTTTCTTATAGTATGTCTAATTCTCAATTCTGAATCTAATTCTAAGGACAGATATGATTAGAATTCCACAGTTTCTAATCATGGCCGTTAAGTTGTGGGTGAAGGGGTGGCCAAAGTTCTCAAAACCAGTGAAGCATGAGAATTTTCGGCAAGTTTAAAAAGTCAGGTAGCTGTTCTGGAGTGTTGATGACTTCCTCTTGTTTTTTTTCCTCCTTCTTGTTAATATTTCTGCAGCATGTACTCTGTCACTTCACCTTTGTTTGTAAAGAGGAGTCAATGTTCCACAACACCAAAAATATTTCTATGTAGGAACTCACTCATTTCTCTGCTTGGAATGCTGTTTTCTTCCCATTTGTGGTCCCTGGTATGTTCCAGATCTTTTAAAAAGCTATACTTAATTGGCTGTACAGAGTCTTCTACACTTCAAGAGTTTTTCTCTCACTAACATAAGTTGATGGGAATTGGGAATACAATTGGTTACGTAATTGAAATTTTAAACATCTAAAACCTTATAAATTGTAAGTTTTACTAAGGAACTAAATTCAGCAGTACTCATGGTTCATTGATTTATCAGTTTTAAAGTTGGTCAGTTCCTTGCACTCTATGAATATGAAGATTCATCTCTTCTAAAATGCTGCCCACCACCAAATTTTAATCTACAGAGGAAGGCACATAAGTAATTAAGACTGGAGATCTTTTAGTGCAAGGTCTATGAAATTACATTCCAATGTCATATGAGGTAGAGAAGCACTTTCTACATTTTCTTTCTAGAGTATGAGAAGTCTTCCTATAGAAGGTAATGCATATTCTGAACCTTAAATTTGGATTATCTTGATAGCAATAGGTCTGTAGCCAAGACAGAGGGAATACCAAGACAGGATGAGAAAATCGGCAATAATTATTTTGTGAAATTTAGACTTATTTCAGAAACCAAGATAGAATTGTTTAAGAAATGCACAGGAGACAATGAAAAAAAATGACCATTTGGGTCCCTTGTTTTATTTTCAAAAATGTCAAGCAACTGACAGACTTATATACCATCAAGGTGGGGGGGCATTTGTGAGTGCAGTCAAGTATGACATATAGGGCAGATACCTATGAAGCCAGCTTTGCCTAGTGCCGAGGAAGAAGGACATGTCTGGAAGGAATTAGAGGAAAGGCAAGGCAGTGTGGTGGATGGTGACCCAATAGGGAGTTGGATCAAAATTAATTCTGTAAAAAGTTTCAAATAGCAGATAACACAGTAGCCAATTTGCTCTCCTGTTTAAAAGTGTGTGGCAAGCATCGTTATATTTATGAAATGTGTGTTTTTAAACTTGCAACCATAAACATGAAAGAATTAATTTGAAAGATAAGTGGCATAATAATAGTGTTAATATACCCATAGCATTCCTACATTTTCTGGACAAAGATGCTTCTTAAATTCTAGGCGTACTATTCCTATGTCTTTTCATACACGTGTCTCCAAAATCTGTTTTTTGTTGAAAGAATTATATACTACAAGATATTTCTTGGACTAAAAGTCCACAAGGATAATGAAAAGAAACCTTATGTCTATAATAAACTACAAACACAAATTTCCTTTAGCATGCATCATAGTTTACATTTCTGGTTATTTGAATAAAAGTAGCTATTATTTAAATGTTTTCCATCCTTATTTTCCCTATTTATTTGATCTTTTGTATAAGAATGACATAAGGAGAACTCTTGTGGTTAAATTTAATTTTATGCCTATTTTATCTTGTCAAAAATGTAGATCTGGGGCTAAAGGGATGGCTTGGCTGTTAAAAGCACTGGCTATGCTGGCAAGTGACCCAGATTTGGTCCTCAGCATCCATATGACAGCTAACTCCTGTTCCAGGGGATCTGATATCCTTTTTTTTCTCCTGGGGCATTACATGCACATGGTACTGTGATATACATGTAGGCAAAAAACTCATGCACAAATAAAATACAATAAATTTAAAATATAAAATTATTATAACCACTGTCTTCTTGGGATGTTTATATCAAAAATATCAGGGAAATTAAAATTAAAACCATTTTGACATATCATCTTACCTCAGTCAGATGGGTAAGATATACAAAAGAAATGATGACAAATGCTAGTGAGGATGTAATGAAAGGAAAACTCTCATTCAATATTAGGTTGTATGTGGGGTTGCCACCAGTATTCAAGGTAGGGCCCACTTAATCCTAGGACTACACATGTGGAAAGCCCTTGCAAGAAAGCATACCACGTGTAGGCAGGTTGAGGTTCGAATGCAGAGAGAGATTTCATTCCAACATGTCCCCTTAAATATCCATCATGACTCAATTCTCAGGGCCCAATGCTAAATCTTTTCATTACGCTCCACCCCATGGGTGTGGCCAGGGAGGTACCATTGGCTTAGAGCCCACCCCATGGGTGTGGCCAGGGAGGTACCATCAGCTTACAATCCAGCCCATTTAACTAAACTTTCCCACATTTCACCCTTTTAATTTTATTTTTTTTTTAATTTTTCTGAGAGGCAGGGGAGTCCATAGGTGAGGCTAACAACCCAAAGGAACCTGAGTTTTAAATAGCCAGCTGCTCAAGCCTGTTTTGAGTGCTAGGCAGTAGGGGACAAGTCAGACCTAAAACTTTATTTACACACTAAGGCCAATTAATATCCCAAAATCCCAACCATGAAGCTGATTGTCAAGCATAAGCAATGAATGTAAGTAACATTCATGTAAAACCAATTAGCAAGTATCTATGTTCATATTTTGAACAACCCAAGGTTCTCATAGTCCAATTGGAGAAGCTTGTATGCACAAGCATGTTGATCAAACAAGAGTCCAGTGTATATTCCTGTAGTCTCATGATTCACCCCAATCTCTCCACAGCCCTTACATTCTACCACGCCTCCTCTTCCGCAAGTTGTTCCCTAGGCTTTGGAAAAGGGGCACAAGTGGGTGAGAAGCAAAGCAATCTGTTTTCTCTGGAGATGTCATTTGACTAGTCAGGTTGTTTCCCTCCATGGGTTGACAGCTTATCCAGGTTACCTTTTTAATCCTACTAACAAAGCACAAGCAATTACATGTACAGCTATTTAAACATTATTATGGCAAGCTAAGCTGTGAGCACAGACACAGATGTTTGGATGATATGCTAATCCACAAACTGTGGTTTCTCTATAAAGGGTGACAAGTTCTTATTGTGGCTTATAACATCTCCTAACCACTAGAGGACATATGCTTGTGGCATCAGCCATGAATTATTCCTCCAAGGAGAGAGCTAACAGCCAATTATATTTGGGATATATATAGACACATGGCTGCCACCGTTGCACAATATCTCCAGGCAGTTGAGGTGTAGCTGATACTGGCAGAGGAGACTTGCTTGACTCAAAGAGACCAATATTTTGCTTTACTGCATTAGTTGCCTTTGGTAACACTCTCTGGCATTTCAGAGGCTAACTGCACATTAGCAAGTGATGTCTCAAAACATTTTTTTCATGCTTACACCAGGTCTTCAACAACAGAGACTTACCACCTTTCTCCTTGCAGATATCCCATTTTTATAGGCAAAGGCCTTTATGATTTTGGGGGCTTGGATCCCCCAGCTAACATGTCCTTGGCAGAATAATCCATTGCTGATATCAGAGCTCTCCTGTATTAATATATTTTGCTTAATTACACAGCTTATAGAGACTTTACTATTATATTTGGCTCTAATTTACAGTTAGGGAATGACTTCATTACCATCACATTTTTTCTTTTCCTATAAAATAGGAATATAAAGTAGGAAGGTTTCTCAGCATCTGGAAGGTAAACTTCATTAGGGCACATTATGAATAGTTAACCCAAATAGAATTCAGAGAGATGCTCAGTGTCTGTGACTCAGGCAATCTGAGGTTCCTTCTTCTTTAATGTCCAGATGGGTCAGCCTCTCTGCAGATTTTCCCAGTCTATTCTGCACAGCCAAAAGTTGTACGTTTTCAGGCATTTAGGTTGGTGTTTTTACCTGTGGGAACATACAAATCTCCTCCCATTGTTAGTTTCAAGACCTCAAAATTGAAAATTTGTCAAAAGTTTTGGAATACGGAAGGAATATTATACCACCTCCCTCTTTTCATTTTAATTTTTATGTTTTGATCTATAGATGCCTAAGTTGTCCTACAAGTAAAGGAAAAATGTTACAAGGTGATACTGTATAACACAGAAAAATATAGAGACCATTTGTGTACCTTAACCCCAAAGTTATTGTTGGAAATTCACTACAGATTATGAATAAAACAATTAACATTTTACATTTTCAATTAGTTCAAATGTATTACCATTTTAAACTGTAAACCTTATAAAGTGGATTTTTATAACTATCTTACTCCAAGCTCTTGGCCTTCTTCAGGCCTGGCATGAAAACCTGCTTTAAAGATTTTACAATATCTAGCTCTTAATAAATTTTTCTTTTACAGTTCTTATGCCCACCAGTTAATTAAGGATTGGCTAGATATGCCCCATGAGAAGTTGTTACCATCATTACCATCTTGATTTTTTTTTTGTGTGTTTTTTGTTTTTGTGGGAGCTTCTAGGAAGCTTCCTTTGTCGAACAGGTGAAACACAGTCCTGCTAAGGGGAAAGGGATGCACAGTGCCCACTTTGTGGACAGTGTGGGGAACTGGCCTCATTGCGTAGAGGACAGTCAATCACTTCCGTGACCTGACCGGAGAGGTATCTTCCTACTCGGGTCCTTAGCCTGGGACAATGAAACACGTATCCCACTCTTGGCCGAAACTTTTCACCTGCCCAAGCTCAGGACAGGAATTTCACACCAGCTATTCAGGTTGGTGGTCTGCAAAGGGAGCCTTTTCCCAAACCAACTGGCCACCCACAACACCAGAACAAAATGCAGGCCCAGCCTGTATGCACACAAAAAATTAAAAAATGGTGGCTGCGAATTCCACAATGATGTTAATTGGAATTCAATTTTTTATTTTCAAATTTTTTATACCTTTTATTTTTTATTCCCAAATACCCAAAAACTTATTAACACTTTAATACAATGAAAACCTGGTTGCATCTTTGTTTTAGATGTTGAAAGGGCGTAACCAGTAGGTGGCAGTGTAGATCTGTTATTTTAAGTTTTTTAATAGATAAACCATAACCCTTGTTGAAATTGAATTATGTTTTGGCTGTTTAATATAAATTTGCGTCTTGAGAAGGAAGGGCCACGTTCCAACTCAGAGGCAATGTTTTTACTGGTATCATAGCTGTTAACATTATAATATACTTAGAACACAGGTACACACATCCATATACATGTGTGCACACACATACATACACACATACATACATAATAAAGATTTGTTAGCTTGACCTGTAAGAGAAGAAAGCCATATTGTTTGATGTCCAATGAAAAATATGAAATTTTTATAATTTGTTATAGGGTTATTTTTATATAATTAGAATAAATGTCCTAGTAATACATGAAACAGCTGAGATCCATATGCCACCTCTTAGGCCCATTTGCAACCACTTGGCTTCAATTAACTATACCTAAAGTTTACTATTTCCCTATCCTATCCCTTCTTGTTAATTGCCTAAACTCTACCTATGCTATTTACAAATCTAAAGATTGAGGATCTCCAAAAGTAGACAGGCCTGATCCATCATGTCTTATTATTAAGGACTTTGGAATAATAATTATCCATAATCGCAATTACAACCATTATTAATTATTATTAATTATCAATAATTATTATTAACCATTATTAGTCACAAATATTAATTATGAATAATTGTCAATAATAATAGCCAACAACAATGAACAATTTACCACTAGATTGAATTTTTATCAATTATAATTAATAATTATATTTAACAACAATAACTATAACCATTAATAATAATTACCAATAATTAACAACAATCTATTATTAAACTGAATAATATGCATACTGTAAACCCAATTAAAAATTGTTAACACTAAGGGGTATAACATAAACATTTTATATGAATTGAATCTATTTTTGTTTATAGTTAGCTAAATTGATTTAAACCTGTAGAATTGTAATGAATTAAAAGCGGGAATTCACATTCGCTCACATATACACACAGCTTGAAGATGGGCTTAAAGGAACATAAAACAGTTTTATTCAAAAAATTTCTCATTTAAATTGAACCAAAATATCAATTTACGTTGTTAAAGAGACTTTTACCAATGGTCCTTAAAAAAATCGGAGCAAGTTTGTTTTGTTAGAACTTCAAGGCCTGTAAATTCTGCTAGAAATCCATCTATCTTGTTTCCAAAGTGCTGAAATCAAAAGGATGTTACCTAAATTCAAAATTTAGTGGGCATGATTTAGATGCCATGTGCTCAGTGGGGCAGCTGGTATGCATGCACAGCAGGCAGGCTTATGGCGCCAGGCCAGAGCTCAGACCACGTGTGATCTAGAATTCTGTGAGAAGAGAATTTTAAGGTGAAACACATTTAAAAGGAGCAAGATAAAATTAAGTCAACCATATCTAGGGTACCCAGGGGTTAAGTAAAAATATTATGCTTTAAGTTAAACATGCTGAAATGGATTTGAATTACTGTTAGCTAAAATAAATCCCAACTTTGGATCTACAAATAGCTGGCAGGTTTTAGGTAAGAAGTTAGATTTAGAGAAAACCCATAAGAAGACAAGAGAGCAACACACTTTTATCTAAAAGCAGATTTTGTACACAAAATTTAAGAGAAAAATGACCAATGCTTGAAATTACTTGGAAGAGATGGCTTTTGGGGGAGGGCGAGGGCGGTTCTGTGAAAGACCTTAGTTTACAACATAAAGAAGTGTGCTCAGGTCGAGCAGAGCTACCAGGAGAAAATCTACATATGAACAAGATTGGAACCTAACTTGAGGAGCCTGCAGCAGGAGTCTTTCTTTGGGGGGACGGGATTTAAAACCAGAAAGTTTTTCACACCTGTAGAATTATGAAAAATTGTTTTAAGGCCAAACATAACTGCTAAGGCTTAATATTAAATTCAGCCTTGAGGTCACTGGCTTTTATAGCCTGCAGGAATGACCATGCTGGGAGGCATATGCCTGGTAGGCACTGGATGCTCCCTCTGATCCAAATCAGAAGCAGGCTCTCCACATGTACAAAGCCACATGCCCTTAGACCGCTGTCCCATTCACCGAAACCAGCAGGAAAGATGGCTCCATCACAACAGATAGATATCAGGAAAGAGAGAAGAAAAAGAAGAAGAGGGCAAGATTTAGGGGTATGCATATCTAAGTTGTTAATGTTTCCTTCTGTCCCACGTTTGGACGCCATTTGTGAGGTCGCTGCCGGGATTCGTGGTGGGGCCCACTTAATCCTAGGACTACCCATGTGGAAAGCCCTCCCAGGAAAGCATACCACATGTAGGCAGGTTGAGGTTTGAATGCAGAGAGAGATTTTATTCCAACATATCTGCTTAAATATCCATCATGACTCAATTCTCAGGGCCCAATGCTAAATCTTTTTGTCATTACACTCCACCCCATGGGTGTGGCCAGGGAGATACCGTTGGCTTAGAGCCCACCCCATGGGTGTGGCCAGGGAGGTACCATAGGCTTAGAATCCAGCCCATCTAACTAAGCTTTCCCACAGTTGAATGCAAACAGATGCCACTATGGAAATCAGTGGAACTGTTCCTCAAAAAGCTAAAAACAGACCTACCACATGTTCCACCCATACTACTCTTGGGCAAAAGTATCCAACTACAGAAACATCTGTTCATCAAAGTTCATTGATTCTCCATTGATAATAGCTAGATAAAGTATACAATCTATGTCTGTGGTGGTTTGAACCAGAATGTCCTCCATAGGCTTCAAGTATAACAATTTTGCTCCCAGTTGGTGGTGCTGTTTGGGGAGATTTCAGAAGGTGTGGCCATGCTGGAGGAAGTACGTCAAGAAGCCTTGCAGGTCTCCAGTTGTTACCTTTCTCTGCTTCCTGTGCTCATAGGAAGATGTGAACCTAGGCTTTCTGCTCCAGCCCCTGCTACCATGCCTCCCGCCACAATGGACTCTAATTCCCTGGAACCATCAGTAATAAGCTCAAATAAACTCTTCCTTTTATAAATTCCCTTGGTCATGGTGGTTTTACCACAGCAACAGAAAAATGACTAACACAATGTCCATCAACTGATGAATGTATACTGAAAATATACTATATTTACACAATGGAATCTTCAGCAGTTAAAATGAAATTATGAAATTTGAAGATAAATAAATGGAATTGGAAGCAATCCCTGAGGAAACTCAGTCTCAAAAGACAAATTTTGTATGGTCTCTCTCATAAACATATATATTATTATATATTACATTATATTATTATATATTACATTATATTACATATATACATATATATGTAATATAAAATATATATTATATTACTTTTTATATATATATATATATATATATACACACACATACCATGTGTCTGTTATGTTTAAGGTGCTAGGAAGATAAAAAAGGAAAATACATGAAATTCCTTACTCTTTATAAATTTGTTCCAGTATTGAAAATTAATATTTTCTTTTAGTCTTTCAATTCTCATTGAGGTACAAAATAACACACCTAGGAGCAGACTGAGCCAGAATTCAAAAGGTTTGTTTGACCTTAAGTTCAAATTTCTTTGTTTTTGTCTCCAACCTTTGATCAATGTTTTTATACTTCCTACATGAAAGGAAGCTAGGGTCCTAATCATGCCCTGTTTCACAAATGGCAACACCTCTGTACAGGAGTTTATAAGTGTCAGTAGGAACTTGTTAAATGACTGAATGGTAGGGAAGGGGACTACTGGGAAAGAAAGAGTTAAGCAGGAATGAGAGTAAGGCGGGCAAAGAGGAAGCAGAGGAAGGTTAATGAGTGCACAGTGCATGATAAAGCTGTACAGAAACCTAATATTCTGCAATTATTAATATTTAAATTAATAGTTTAATTATGTAATAAGTAATATAAATATTTAAAATATAATTGGAGGTATCAGAAGACCACATGTGCTATGAAAGAACAGGAGATAATGGTTTAAGTAGTGATAGAGTGGAGGATAGGGAAGAGGAGACGTAGATAGGCTAATCAATATATAATGAGATTTTAATTTATGATTTTTTGGGTGTATTTTTATTTTATGTGTATGAGTGTTTTACCTGCATGTAGGTACGTGTAATACATATGTGCAATACCCTTGGAGCCCATAAGAGGTCACTGTATCCTCTGGACTGGCTCTGCAGATGGTTGTTAGACATCCTATGGGTGCTGGAAACTGAACCTGTGTCCTCTGCAAGAACAGCCAGTGCTCATAACTGCTCAGCCATCTCTCCAGCTCTGAAATTAGTTATTTCAGCTAATTAGTTATTTAGCTAAGAATGTGCCCTGCTATGATAGTCCTCACTGTCAAATCGATAGGATATAGAATTACCAGGAAACACTCCTTAGGGTTTGTTCATGAGACCATTTCCAGAGAGGACTGAGGGAGCACTGAAAGCCCACACTCAATGTGGACCTCACCATTCCATGGATGGAAGAAAGAGGAAGATAGCTGAGTACTGGCATTTCTGGCTCTGCTTCCTTACTAGAGATGCAATCTCATCTGCAGCCTCAAGGTCCTTCACCAAAACGCCTCCCTTCATTCTGAAGCTGTGAACTCAAATAAGCCTTTGTTTCTTATTTTGCCTTTGTCAGGTATTTTGTCCCAACAATGAGAAAAGTAAACGATTTGCTTGGGTAAAATATATCTTCTATTTTATCGAAAAATGAGAGACTTTGGTGACAAAAGTATTTTTCTGCATTTCCCAATATAAATCTTTCTGCAAAGGCTTTCCATCCCCACCTTTTTAGGGTACCCAACCATTAGGTAGATTCTTTTAATTGAAATACTCCCTTTTGGAGGGAGAAGACAGGGCTGTAAGACTCAGGGAGCTAATGAAATTTCATTCGGGAAGCTCATGAAACTTATAGAATTCAGGAAACTCAGAAAGTTATAAGACCCATGAGGCTAATCTCTACAATGATACACAAATGAGTAATTTAGACTATACAAAGAAGAGGAATATGAATTCTGACACGCTTAATAGGTTTTCACTTTATTATTAGAAACAGTTACTAAACTGCCTGGAGATGCTCTTTTCTTCACTTGAAACACATTTGGATTGGTTGGTTGTGACTCTTTCAGAAATTCCTGCAGACCTATGAGATTCATTTTCCATGGACTGTTAATATTCCTTCCTATATTGGTGAGCACATAGCCTAATCCAATACTTGGGGGGTTAGGCTTGATGTTTCATTTGGTTCTTTCTTGGTCCCCCTTCTTTCCATACATGGAGCCAGAAGACTATAGATCTACATAACTACAAGAAGAATTTTGAGACATAAAATAAAAATAATAAATAAAATACTAAAAAAATAAGCACAAACACGATTAAATTATTCAATCTTGTTGTTGGAAGGGGCATTCTCAGTGGTTATATAGCATAATATGTTCATATAAATTAAAAACCACCCACACTATGCCCTTCAGCCACTCAACTCCTTCTTCTCTTGAACTTCATAAAAGGACACTGTCAATAAAAATCGAGTCCCTGAATGCTTTCATTCATTCATGTGGCCCACTGTTATTCTTGGTGGTCTATTTCTTTCTAAGCTGTACTATTGCTTTGCTTTGAATAATGTTTTCTTGATTCTTCACAAGTCTTTTATACATAATTCAATGTTTTGAATACTTCTCAAAGAAGGTAAAAGCATCTGGTCAGAAGTTGCTCATCATAAAATGATATATAATAAAAAATACTGAGCAAGGAAATAGAGGAGGAAGTAAAAGACATCAGAGTAAAAATAAAAAAGATATCAGAGTCAGGTGTTGGAGAGGGTTCTGTTAGCCTATCCTTGTTTGGGTTTCCAACAGAAAATAAGACATTCTTATTTTCCAAGTACGTTAGGGATCTGATAGGTGAAGATATCTATGCCTTGTGATTGGGAGATAAGTCTGAGAACATAGGAAGATTCTACAATAATCTAAATCAGAAGATGAAGATACAAAGTAGTAAAATATACACTCATTACAGGCTTTGAGACATCCTCAGCTTGTGGTCTACCTAAAACAGAAGTCACTCCCACCCGGCTGTGTTCTGATACGTTCTTAGAAGCATCAAATTAATCAGACCTAGAAACAGCCAGATCTGGAGACTTGTTAGTGAATATTCAGTAAGCAATAGGAATTTTGATTAAAATTCAGTTGCATGAAAGTTCTGAATTTAATTATTTATGCTGTTTCCAGCTTTTGTTAGAGCCCTGTTATTTAGGACTCATTTTCTTGAGAGAATTTCTATTTGTTTCCGCCTGAAGTCAATACTCACATAACCATCATTTCTACTCAATTTAGTGTGTCACATTCAACTCCTATGTCTTAGGTTTCCTTGATCTACAATTTGCAGTGATTTTAACCTTCAATTTTTATGTTTACCTGGCTATATTGAAGACATTCAGTAGCAAATAAAATTTCAGACTACTGACTTTTGGACCACACCCCACTCTTTGGTTCCATTCTGTTCCATTTTTCATTTCACGTCCTTCTCTGTAGTGTAGACTCTTTGTCTCATTTCATTTTTTTCTTATTAATAATTTAAATGTGTTATTTCATTTTCTTTATGTCCAAATGGAAAATTCCTAAACATTAACAAATTCAGCTACATGGTTTCTAAGAAATACTGAGAGTTTTAATCTCCTCAAGAAAACCACATAGGGGATTTTGGAGAGATGGCTTACTGGTTAAGACCAGTGGCTCCTCTAATAGAAGACCCAGGTTCAGTTCTCTGTATCCACAGGAGGGCTAAAAACTGTCCTTAACTCTGGCTCCAGGAGGTCTGATCCCATCTTCTGTCATCCATAGGCATTAAACATAAGGGTGCACCTACATACATACATGCAAAACACAAACAAACGTATCGTATCGTATCTATCTATCTATCTATCTATCTATCTATCTATCTATCTATCTATCTATCTATCTATCATCTTAAATCTTAAATTTTAAATCTATCATCTATCTGCCAATCAAAGAAATTAACACAACACTAATCTGGTTCTAGAGAATCTGTAGCCTGTTTTGTCTTCAGCTTGCTTAGCACACTTTATTATTTTAGGTCTGTGTCTCTGCTGTTTGGATGTACTTGCCATTCTTTGTCTAAAGATTTGAGCAAATTAGCAGGGTTGTTTCATCTTTCATCCTGTGAAAACAAATTCATACAACGTATCACAAGCAAAGTCCTAATGACTAAGTTACATATTGTCCACCTTTACATTTTAAAATAAAAGGCCATGTACCAAGTGTTTCACTTTAAAAATTTTTGTTATTTTTATTTTATTTTGTGTATTGTGTATTGTGTATTGAGTGTATGAGTGTATTGCCTGCATGTATGTAAGTGCACGTGTGTTCTGCAGTGCTTGTGGAAGTCAGAAGTGGGGGGTCAGATCCCCTGGAACTGAAGTTACTGACAGTTGTTGGGGGTTGGGAATCAAACCTAAGTCCTCTGCAAGAGTAGCATGTGCCTTAACCACTGAACCATCTCTCCAGCCCTATGTTTCACTTTTAAAACATATTTGTATTTATTGTTTGAAAATTCCATATACAAATAGACTGTATTTTGATCCTATAACCCCTACTCTTCCTACTATGACTCTTCCCAACACCTGCCTCCTACATCTCCCTCTGAACTTCGTGGCACTTTTTTTCCTTTTTTTGTTTGTTTTTGCTTTTTTGAGACAGGGTCTCCCTTTGGTCCCAGCTAGCCTGGAGCTCACTATATTGACCAAGCAGGCCTTGAACTCACAGAGATCTGCCTACCTCTGCCTCCTAAGTGCTAGGATTAAAGGTGTGCATCACCATGGCCAGCCTTTTTCTATGGATATAAACAAATTGAGTCCAATCAGTGCTATCAGTGGATGCCTGGGTCTAGAGCCATCCGTGGCAGTACAGGCAACCTATGGTCACACTCCAAGAGAAAATGACTCCTCCTCTCTCAGCAGCTGGCAACTGCCATAACTTGTTCAGCTAGGGGCAGTAAGACCCTATTACATAAGATAGCACAGTACATTTGCATCACAGGACATGGAAAAATCAAGCTGGTTCTAACCTGGAAGCTTCCTTCCTACTGTTTAGCTTTCATGGTGCTGGAAAGCTCTGTGCCTGCTACCTGGGGGTGGGGTGGGGGTGCTCATCAATAAGTTTACCTAGCTGTGAACCATCAAAACTGCAAAAACAACTGGCCTGCCCATTGATACAACAGTATCATGAATATTTTGGGTCTAACCAAGTGCTTTACAACTGGGTTTAAAACCCATTCCATAGGACAGAACTCATGCCTTGTACAGGAAACTGGGCCACAAACCCTGTCTGGATAGATCATACATAGGTCATAAGAGAGAATCTATTTCTAGTGTTCTGCTAAATGGACATAATATCAAGCTCCCTTCTAAATATCTTTATACATACAGATTCATGCAGCTCTCAGCTCTCATTAGGGATCCTTTCCTCTATTATTATTATTATTATTATTATTATTATTATTAATTATTGAGATGGTCTCTCTGTAGACTCAGCTATTCTGGAACTCACTATGTAGACCAGACTGGCCTTGAACTCACAGTGATGGGCCTGCCTTTGCCTCCTGAGTGCTGGGATTAAAGATGTGAGCCACCACACTTGGCTACATTTTCCTTACTTTAAAATCAAGTTATATTAGAGGAAAAGAGTCCCTTCTCTTCTGTAGTCCTCATAAACATGGAGTCTGTCTTTTTATAGACTTCAATAAAATACTTCTCAAGACACCACAGTGTGAACTCCTGTCTTCATTAGGTCTCCCATCTCTCCCTCATTACTAGTTCTTTTCCAACTAACCCTTACTTGTTTGTGCACCAAATAGAAAGTAATCTCCTGAGGGAGGGGACCTTTTTTTTTTTTGGTTTACCCTATACAAAACACGTAGTATAATTCCTGGCTCAAAGTAGAATTTCAATCAATATTTTGGAAAGAATAGACTGATGTCATTAATACATGAAAATAAAATAATAAAAGTTTCTGAATTACCAACCACGATGACTGAGGTAGTTTCCCCCAAATTCCCCACAACACCAAATAAAATAATTTATCCATCGGGATGTGCTGTCTGATTGACCAGGAAACAGGAGATGATCCAGATCCAGAGGCATTTGGGAAACACAAATTAGAGTCAATAGGCCTTAAATAAAACAATGAAAATAGAGGACTTAAAGACTGAGGATGGGAAGTAAGAAGGTCATGGAGAGGGAGGGAGGGTTTATACATGATCAAAATATATTATGTGCAATTCTCTCTATATAGGCTGACTAGACCTCAGTGTATGAACTTGTACTGGGACACTAACTGGACTCAATAAGCCTCAACAGAAATGATGGATTTCATGAAATCCATTGGGGGGGTATATGAGAGTGCCTATGGGAAGGGGGCGTAAGGATGATTAAGATGATCTGTATGCAATACACAAAAAATCAGTAGAATTTTACAAAAAATAAATTCAAATATTAAAAAAAAACATCCAGACCAAAAAGCAGCAAAAATATGCTGTGGTATTTTGTGGCATCTGTCTCTCTCCCTATTTTAACAAATAAAAATGATTACATCACGCTTTCAGAAGTAGTAATAATATTCAATATCAAGCACAAGAGCTGTCTGTACTTTCTGCCTTATAAACAAGATTTTCTAGAATGTAGTCTTGCTTCCTTTGACCCTGAGATTTTCTTCTGCTTACTAGAAAGCTTTGCCCCTAGGACATAATTAGGACTGAGAGTGCAGTGCACAGCTGCACAGCCAAGGAGTTTGCTTGCCACTCTGTGTGGGTCCTTCTCTGCCAGACCCCACCAGTTCTCAGGCCATCTGCACTGGTATTGCAAGATTAGCTTACTAAACCTGAATTAGTCTGAAAGTTTTGCATTAAGTTTGAGCATTTGTCCTATCCCAGGGAGCCAAGCTTTCTGTTTGATATAAAACAATCCCGAGATACAGAAAGTAGCTGCCATTTCAAAACAAACCATTTATTTTTTCTCTAGAGTCACTGACTATTTTCTCCATTTAATGTCATCTGCTATTTTTTCATGAATGTGGAAGACCCCCGTGGTGGTAAACGATGCCCAATAACTTCAAAACAAAACAACAAATACCCAAATAAACAAATAAAAAATGTTTGGGGAAAACAGTTTAATGTTGGATAGCTACAAAGTAATTGGATAAAACAATAATAACAACTGATTAATAAACAGAATATAAAACCTTTAATGCAGGATTAATGTTCTCCCCGTAGAGAATATTTTTTCTCATTTTTTTTGGGGGGGGTGTCTTTTTGACAAAGGGTATCCCTGTAGCCCCAGCTGTCCTGGAACTCACAATGTAGACCATTCTAAGATAAGGCTCTGTACTTAATCTTTGACAACAAACAAACAAAAAAAAAAAAAAAAAAAAAAAAGAAAAGATTAATCTGCACAAAAGATAGTATGTTACAAAAATATCATTTTCTTATCTTTTTGAGACAGGGTCTCCCTTTAATTACAGCTATCATGGAACTCACTATGTAGACCAGGCTGGCCTTAGATTCACAGAGATCTGCCTGCCTCTGCCTCCCAAGTGCTGGGAAAAGGCGCGCATCATTTTTACTTAGGCTAACATTGTCCTTTATATAAAAAAATACATGCAATTTAGGCTAATAAGGTGGGGGAGATAAATGGCTCATGAGCTTGAGGACCTGGTTTCCATCAGCAGAACACCCACAAAAGCATGGCATGCTGGCCATGTGTCTGCAACCCTAGCATGGTGGGTGCACAGGTGAAATCTCTGGAGTTCTGTACCAAATTCGTGAGCTCTGGACCCAGTGAAAGACCTTAACTACTACCCAACACCAATAATAAAGAGCTATAAAACACTTAAGGTCTTCATAATGATGAATGCCTCCAACCCCCCAACACACAGCTCCACACACACAAACTCATACACACTACACGCCACATGTACACTTTTTAGTCTAGTATCTGAATTAAACTTGAAAACAATAATACATGGTTCATTGATTGCCATTGATATACAGACGTTTTATTTTATTTTATTTTATTTTATTTTATTTTATTTTATTTTTTAAGTCTTTTTTTGAGACAAGGTCTCCCTGTAGCCCCTGCTGTTCTGGAACTCTCTCTGTAGACCAGGCTGGCCTTGAACTCACAGAGATCCTCCTTCCTCTGCCTCCCAAGTGCTGTGATTAAAGGCGTGTGCCACCATGCCTGGCTAGACTATAATTTTAAGTATCATGATTGTTTATTATTGCTGGTTATGCTTGAGATCACCATAAGCTTAATCCACTCTTATTATGCATAGAGATACATCTGTGCAGTCTTTCTCTTACACTCTGTGATGGTCTTTATGTTGGTGTCAATGTTTCTGAAGGAGTCTAGGTAATATGCTCTGGCAGGAAAACCCTAAGTGAAATGCAAATGAGTGAAACACAAAGCTAACCAATTACATCATCTCATGCACATAAACATATCCCTGACTGTAAACAACCTGAGTACTTAGTAGGCTCATGACTAGAGGATTCAGAGAAACAGTTATGTGTAGAGATTTAATGACTGGGTTATCACTGTCAATCTATTATATTCTTTTCTAGGCACAGCCTTAGTATATAAATAATACAATTCCAAGGAGCTTCTTAATGGTTCCTGTTTGTGACCTCAGGTACTAATGAAAGCTATCCTCCTGAATTTGTCTGACAGTGATTATAGCGTGGGAAGCATGAATCAGAAATCCTTCCTGAGACTGTGCTGACTATGAACTGAGCCCATTGGATCCAGCGAAATTGTTAGTTCTGTTATATCAAAGCAGAAACCACAACCTGGCAGCCTCTGTGTGTCTCAAAGATACATTTGCTTTGTTCTCTGGTAGTTTAAAATAGCAAATTTTCATTTTTTGTTTGCATTAGAGTTTTTTTTTTTTTTTAAGAAAACAATAACCTATATTTCCTACATTTAGCACAATCCCCTGCATTCACTGTCAGAAAACTTCCTGGGATACATGTCTCATTTTGGCATTTTAATTCACAACATTCAATTTAAAGTGTGAAAGAGCTAATGTCATTTATCTGTCAAGGCATTCACATCAACAAAAGAAGAAAAGCAACTTTGTGCTAGCTTGTTTATATGTGCTGCTATTCAAGCTGTTGCTTTCTCTTTCGTTGTTGATTTAAGACCACCAGAAAAAAAAAAAACTGATTAAGCAGTTATATCACTAGCAGGTAAATGGGCAGGAAGCATATCTAACCAACATGTTTTCATTTACGATTCTTTGTAATTACATCTTTGGAAAAATAATCTTATCTTGGTGAAAAATATCAGGCAAACAAATCCACTTAAAATAGCCATAGATTCATAGTTAAAAAACAAACAAACAAACAAACAAAAAAAACCCAGGCCCTTTAAATGGTAGCGAAAATACTTATCACAAAGCTCAAGCACTTTAATTCCTAAGAGAGCCTTGGGGCTAGAATTGGTCATACTGTGCTGATTATATATGGCTGCCTAAAGGCTTACACAGGATGCTGTTAATATTATAGAGATTATGGATCAGGAGCTTAGGAAGCTGAAATTCCCCAAGCCATGGCTGTTTTCATATGGAAGATGAACTGTGGAAGAATTTTCATCTAAGCTTACAGATTATACAGAGTTATACACAGTGTCTCTCATGCAGCACACACACACACACACACACACACACACACACACAGATAAACACAAAGATGCAAAAAGATTCATTAAGTTAGCATTTTGTTTCTGTTTTCTTTCTAAAATATTTTATTTTTATTTATATATATGCTGAGTGTAGGTGTGTACATGTGAGTGCAGATGTTCACAGAGGCCGAAAGGGTGCTTGGAACTGAACCTAGGTACTCTACAAGCAGTATGTGCTTTTTACTGCTGATCCATCTCTCCAGCCCCTCTGTCTTCTCATTAAACACGCTCATCTGCAATGTTGCATGCTCATTTGTTCATTCATTTCTGTCCTGGTGTGAAATGTTGCATGCTAGCTCCACTCCACTATTAATTACTTGTTTCTCTAGTGGCAGATATTTGTTGGGCTTCCAGCTAGTGTTACGTTTATTCCTACACTTGTTTTAATGTACATGTGTGTTCATTTTTATTAATGTATACAAATAAGCAGAAGTAAGATAGGCAATTTTAATAGATTCTGTAACTGATTTCCAAACTTAATTTGCAGTTGCTCTAAGACAGAAAGCATATGGTGAATCTTCAACAGAACCTGGTTTTTACAGTTTTCATCACATTAGCCATTTCAGTGAATGTGTAAGGTTGTCTCCAGTTGGTTATTTTGTGCAAGTCCACGAAGGTCATGAATATCCATTTACATTTTAGTAGCCATCTTTTCTCCATTTTCCGTGAGGAGGATAAACTAAGGACCTCACTCATTCTACCCAAGTGACATTTGTAATCTTGACACCCGTTGTTAGGGATTAATTTTTCATTGAATTTTTGTCATTTTCATACAATATAGTTTGATGGTATATAGATTCCCTCCCCTATCAACACCTCCTCCCCTGAATGTGGGTACTAAGAACTGAACCTGCATCTTCTACAAAGGGTAGCAAGTGCTTATAACTATTCTTATTTTTTCTAGTCCCAAGTCTGGGTTTTAACTCAAATACTCAAGGTTTCATGTCAGAATTATTAGTAAATTAGAGTAATGAAAATATGGTATATATATATATATATACAATGAAATATTATTTATCTGTTAAGAAAATATTATGAAGTTGACATTTAAATGAATGGGGATGGAAACCTTCTTTCGGAGTGAGGCAACCCAGACTCACAAAGACAAATGTCCCATGTTTTCTTTCATTTGTGTGTGTGTGTGTGTGTGTGTGTGTGTGTGTGTGTGTGTGTGTTACTCTTGAATCAATAGATGGAAATCGTGAAATTAGTAACTAGCCATACTGGGACCTTTGAAGGGAGATACAATAGAATATAGGATTATAAATGGAGAAAGGGGACTAATGGACCAAGAAGAGTCATATGAAGTTGGGAATGGAAAACAGAGTTAGGAAGAACACAGGAAAGGATAACTAACATTAAACACCTTATGAAAAGATTTTATGGAAATAATTGAGAACTAAAATATAGAGTAATCAAGCCGGTACCAGCCACCTCATAGTTTCATCCAAACTGGCTACATTTTAGAGTACTGGAAGATGTTGTGCATGTTCCTGGAGGAAAAAGAGTAAAGATCAGTCTTACCCAGCTGTGAATCCAGTATGCTGTGTTAATGACCAGCATGTCAAGAGGTGTTCACTGGTGAAATGTGGCACTAAAGTTTCCAGTCACTTCCTGGTTGGACTTTAGGCCCTCTCCATAAGATGAAACTCAAATCTGCCACTGTTATTTGAGCTATACAGGTCATATGCCATAGGGGAGAACCTATAACTATTATTCTACTAAATAACACAGTATTTAACCAACTCCCAAAGACTTATAATTATACCCACAGATTCATATATCCCTCCAGCCTCATCAGAACAGCTTCTGTTGAAAGTAGATGATAATTAGCACATAGACCCACAGAAAATAAGACTGGAATGGTCAGCCCTAAAGGAAACACCAGTGTCACAAATTCTCCTCCTAAGGCCCAAAGCAATGATTATTGTGAAAGAGGGCACAGAAAGATTGTAGGAGCCAGAGGCACTGGAGGATTACAAAGGAATGGTGTTTTCTGGACACATTATCTCATAGCTGTTGTGACAAAATGCCCAAGAACTGGTCAAGCTGAAGACAGAGAAAATGTCCGCATGGAGGGCAGAGGAAGGCAAGATGCCCCACCCCTAGAAGAGGAGATGTTGGCAATTTATGGCTGCTGAGAGAGGGGAGTCTGTTGTTTTATTAGTCTGGTCTCTGAGAAATCTACCATGCAACATGGATGGCCCCATACCCAAGAGTCTATGGGCAGTGTGAATGTACTCAAGAAACAAGGCATAACATTGGGTGGGTAAGGACAGTGGGGTCGACCTGGGAGATGTGTTTGTGGGGTGGAGATCATCAAAATATGGCGTTTTCAAAGAAATAAAAAAATATAAGGAATTGTCGGTAAATTAGTATATAAATCATTAAACATTTTTAAAATCAAAATTTTTAAATGAAAAAATGTATAGATAAAGATTTTAATTTTAGAATATTGACAAAAGTAAAGAGTCATTGGCAAGGTAGTGTGTTCAGGTATGAGTAGTTCAACCGCAGCATAGTGAAATCAATCACGCACAGAGACACACAGCTCCACACAGTCACCTTAACCTAATAGGAAGGTGCAACATGGCAGTTGTCATTCATCTTCTACAGATTAGGAAAGCAAGGTTTAGGTAAGCAAAGTGGCTCATAATAAACCTTCCTTCTGGGGCTGGAGAGATGGCCTAGCGGTTAAGAGCGCCGACCGCTCTTACAGAGGACCCGGGTTCGATCCCCAGCACCCACATGGTGGCTGAGAACCGTCTGAAGCTCCAATTCCAGGAGAACTCCAGTTCCAGGGGAATCTGAGACCCTCTTCTGAACTCCGCGGCGTTGCACGACACGAGTGCACAGACTTGCATGCAGACAGTACATTCATACACATACAGAAATAAATAAAATTAATAAAAAAAATTAAAAAAAATAAATAAAAAATAAACCTTCCTTCTTTTAATGCCTGTATACCATCAGATTATATCTTTGTATGAGGGCATACATTCTGAAGGGTGTGTTTTTAGGTGATTTTGTAACTGTGTCAACACCAGGTAGTGTTCTTAAAGTGCATCATCCAGATCACATGTGGCCTCCTGATTCAGTCAACACTGAACAGGAAAAGCAGGAAGCTGCTGTCAGGATCCTGAGACACTGTGCTCTACAGAGAACTTTCTTTTTGGAATTAGAAATGGAACTTTAGCACCAGAGCTCCTGCTGTCCATCGCCAGGAAGCCAGGAGCACAGACAGGCACTGCAGTTTTTAAGTGAGGCATTATTCAGAATGCCAATGATTAGACAGGCATCAGAGTAGCATCTTACGTTGTTTATATACACAAGAGAATTGTGTTCTATATGAAAAGGAATGAAGGGAAAATACATAAGATAGAGAGCAGAAGGGGACTAATGGGAGAGGAAGGTGTGGAAGGATGAGGGTAGTGGAAGTGGGGGAGATGTGCTCTAAGTATATTTATTATTATTATTATTATTATTATTAGTAGTAGTAGTAGTAGTAGTAGTCTTTTAGAGACAGGGTCTCCCTGTAGCCCAGCTGTCCTGGAACTCACTCTGTAGACCAGGCTGGCCTTGAACTCACAAAGATCCACATGCCTCTGCCTCCCAAGTGCTAGGATTAAAGGCGTGCGCCACCACACTCAGCTGGCTGTTTGCTCAAAGTATATTATACCTCTGCATAAAATTGGACTTAGGCGCCGGGCGTGGTGGCACACTCCTTTAATGCTAGCACTCAGGAGGCAGAGGCAGGCAAATCTTTGTGAGTTCAAGGCCAGCCTGGTCTACAGAGCGAGTTCCAGGACAGCTGGGGCTACAGGGAAACCTGTCTCGAAAATACCAAAAAGAAAACAAAATTGGACTTAGGCAACAATGTATATTAAATCTTTTACATTTATTTTTAAATTTAATTCTTTGTATTTGATGTGAATGGGTGTTTTGCCTGCATGTGCGCAAGCATGGCATGCAATGCTCCTGGAGGCCTGAAGAGGGTATCAGATTTCCAGGAACTAAGTTATGAGCAGTTGTTAGCTACTATGTAGGTGGTGGAAATCAAAGCCAAGTCCTCTGTAAAAGCAGCCAGTGCTCTTAATTGCTGAGCCAACTTTCCAGCCCATATAGTAAATTTTGTGTACAAGACAAGCAAAAGGACTCAGGTAATTCTTGACATACTGAACCTAGTTAGCATCTCCTAGTATCAATCATGCATACCTTGAGGAACATCTGAAATAGGTGTTCATTCAGGACAAGCAAATCATTAACACTGTGTGTGCTAAGCCATTATTATTTTTATGCACAGCTACCCTTCTAAAACAAAGTCCAAACCTGCGCCTTGTGGTTTGCCTCCACCGGCTTCCTCTTTTAGTGTTTTCCTTTCCGTTTTCTCTTCCCTGGACGTTTAGTCTCTGTCTTTTTTTCCTTAACTTTGTATGCTTCCATCTATTATATAATATATATATATATATACACACACACACACTCTGGAAAGACTCAGGAAAAGATGCAAGACATGTAGCGTAGAGTGCAGGGACTCAGGAGGGGTGGTGGGCATGGAAAGGGAAGTGACTCTAAATTCAATTGAAAAATGATGTAAGATTTATGGTAAAAGTTTAATAACAATAAAAAATTTAAAAAAAAACAAATACAAATGTGTCTTTATAGTACAGAATACAAATTGCCACTATCCTCCCCTCCTATAATCTATCATTCCCCTGTCATTAGCAACTTATATCTCATATCTGATATACAATTGTGCATGTTAGAAGATACCATGTTTAACAGTAGACAAGTATGACTTGGTATGAAAATTTAGGATATATGACTGTGCCTGAATCAAATATAAACAGAACAAAAATAGGAACCAAGTTTAGAGGACATTCAGTTAGTGTATGGTAGCCATACAGAAGTGCCACTTTTCAGTAACCTCCCGGTTTTAGTTACTTTTGAAAGCACTGGCACAGAACATTGTACTTCTACTGTTGGCTTTGAGACAGAGTCTAACTATATAATCCAGGCTGGACCCAATTTCATGATCTTCCTGCTTTAACATCCCAAGAGCTGGGATTACAAATAATGCGCCGTTATGCCCAGTGTGAGTTCATTCTTCATTTTGAGCTCTCTTTATTTATGAACAAGTTTATTCTGATGCCATGATTTATTATCATCTAATGGCTTTATTTTGACTGCCGCTAACTTCTGGTTGGACTGATCTGACACCATGTCAGAAGGGTAAGTGACAGGTGTCAAGGAATGAGCCCCAAATGAAATCCTTTATTTGAAATTTTCAGTAATTAAAGATTTAGAAGAAGCAACTTGTTGGCCAAGGCCACCTGTAGTCAATTCTTTCTACTATTTTTTTAATTTAACTGTCGTGCATTTCATGCAATGTATCTTAATCATATTTAGACCCTCTCTCCCATCTACACCCCAATTATCCCCTTCCAGATTTCATAGATTCTGTCATTTACGTTAAAGCCTATTGAGTGAAATTTGTGTCTCCAGATGTTCCTCAGAGTGAGTACATCCACTGGAGCCTGGTCAATCTATCTAGCATTACTTCCTTAAAGAAGACCATTTCTCCCTCACTTAGGAGTGATCAGTTGCAAATAATTACTCATCTAAGGTTGAGGTTTCTTAACTATTTCCTCACTTCTATGTTGGGCTTTTTGTCTGGTTTGATTCTGCATGGATCTGGTGAATACTGTCACTTTGCATTAAGGTTATATGATCAAGTTTTCAGCTGCATGGAAAACTCTGTTTTCTTGTGGTCTTCTACTATCCCTGGCTCTTACATCCATAATAGGCCCTGAACCCTGGGTGGGTGAAGAGGAGTAAAACAGGAGTCTTAAGTAGGGACCCATACTCTACAGTCTCTTATTTTCTACATTTTGGCCATTGTGACTCTTTACTAATTACCATCTGTTGCACGAGGAAGCTTTGCTGGTAACAGATGATACAAGCATTAATATTTCCATGCCCCTTGTTTTGCCATGTTCTGTGAGCCTTAGGTAGAGAGGTACCATTGTAGATGTGTCACTTAGAACTTGGCATCTCACACACAGTCTGTTTGAACAGTTATGGAACTCAGTAATAGTCTCCATTTGTTGTTTCTGTTTCACATTCTTGCTAAAATAGCAGCTAATGACTGGACATCTGTTTCTCATCAGTTGTATAGAAATTTCTGTGCAGGCAAAAACAACACTTAAGATTACATTACTGTCGGTGGTGGTTTACTCCCTGCTGGTGCTCCAGCTAGGGGTGGAGTCTGAGGGGACTGGCGGGTCCAGCTAACTGGGAAAGGTGTCCCGGAAGGCCTTGGGAGCTAGGAGCTGAGGCTTGAACACAGAGGGCACTGGCGCATGGACTAAGCCAGCAACCCAAACAACCACCCCATCCAACTGGAATCCCCAACTGGAACTCAGGAGAGAGTGGCTGACAGCAGAGGGAATACAGTGTTCAGAAGGTGTCACCCAGGTTGCTACCCACCAAGCTCCTGCAGAACAGAAAGGGAAAAGTGAACTATACCTTCCAATATATAACAAAAATTGAAAGCCTAAAACCAAGACAAGTCAACACTCCATTCATAAGGAGAATATAACAAAGACACCTGAAGGAATCAAGGAAAGCAACCCTTCAACAAAGTGAAAAGGCATTCAAAATTTGTATCAGAATACAGGCAAAAAGCTAACCACCGCATGCCAAGAGCACAAGGAAAGAACAATATGGAAAAAGCACAGAACAACTCCACAACAAACTCTACAGAGCCAGTGAAGGACCCCTACAATGGGATCTCCATAGAGGTAACCAAGGGTACATATGCCAAAATAACAATCACAGCTATATTCAAAGAAATCATAAAACTAAGGGGAGAGAAAAACTCAGAAAGGACCTAGAGGAAGACAAGGACAAACTTCGGAAAGAACTAAAAGGAGAAAATGACAGATTCTGGAAAGAGCTAGAGAGACAAAATGACAAACTCTGGAAGGAAGTGGAAACGCTGAAAAGGTCCCACACTGAAATGAAAAAGGAAACCAATGAGCTACAAGAAAAGCTTGAGAAGCTCCAAAAGGAAATGGAAATTGTAAGGAAAACACAGGAAGAACAACAACAAAAAAGAAATTGAACAGTCATCCAATCAAGAGGAAAGAATGGGAAAAAGCCTCAGAAGCAGAATGGAGGAAGGAGAAAAAAGAATATCAGACCTAGAGGACAACACAGAACAACTAAAAAGCTCAAGTAAAGACTATGAAAAATTTAAAAATACACAAGAGTGGAACAACCAAGAAATGTGGGACACTATGAAAAGATCGAACCTCCACATCATAGAGATAGAGGAAGGAGAAGAATCCCAAGAAAATGGTATTGACTAGATTGTCATCAGAATAATAGAGGAAAATTTCCCCAAACTAAAAAAAGAAACCCATGAAAATACAAGAAGCAAGTAGAACACCAAATAGACTAGACCAGAAAATAAAATCCCCCCAAAACAAAGACAAAATTCTGAAAGCCACAAGAGAAAACAACAAGTTACAAACAAGGGAAGACCTATCAGAATCACAGCTGACTTTTCAGTACAAACCATGAAAGCAAGAAGAATGTGGACCAAAGCATTCTGAGTTCTAAAGGACTATGGATGACAGCCCAGGTTACTATACCCAGCAAAACTATCAATTCTAGTTGAAGGAAAGAGAAAAAATCTTCCATGACATAAACAAGATGAAAGAATACATGCTTGGAAAACCAACCCTCCAGAGAATGCTTGAAACAATTCAAAGGGCAGAGGAGAGGAACAACTACCCCCAGGCACCTTGAAAGAAAAATTTTTAATAAAAACAGAAATGCAGAGGTAGAAACCTACACAAAAAATGCAAACGTATAATAAGATGAAAGGAAGCAACATATACCTCTCAATTATAACCTTAAATATCAATTGGCTAAACTCCCCAATCAAAAGACATAGATTGGGAGAATGGATTAGAAAATAGAACCCATCTATATGTTGTCTACAAGAAACCCATCTCACCCTTAAGGATAGGCATCAACTTAACGCAAAAAGATAGAAAATATATTCCAAGCAAATGGTACTAAAAAGAAAGCAGGAGTTGCTATCCTAATATCAGACAAAATAGACTTCAAAGTAGAAGCAATTAGAAGAGACAAGGAGGGGACCATATCCTTATCAAAGGGAAAATTAACCAAGAAGACTTCACAATCATGAATATATATGCACCAAACTCTGGTGCACCAACCTTTGTAAATACAACTCTACAGGACCTCAAGGCACAGATTAACCCCAACACACTCATAGTAGGTGTCCTAGTTTGTCTTCCATTGCTGTGACAAAACACTCTGACCGACACCAACTTGGGGAGGAAAGGGTTTATTCAGCTTACATCTCCTGGGTCACAGTTCATCACTCAGGGAGCCCAGGGTAAGAACTCAGGGTAGGAACCTGGAGGCAGGAGCTAAAGCACAGGCCATGGAGGAATGCTGTTCACTGGCTTGCTCCCTCTGGCTCATGCCCAGCCTGCCTTCTTATACTGTCACTGCTCAACAATCAAGACAATACTCCACAGATGTGGCCACAGGCCAATCCAATGGAGCCAATTCCCAATTGAGGCTCCCTCAACCCAGGTGTGTCAAGTTGAAACTAAAGCTATCCAGCACAGTAGGTGACTTCAATACCCCACTAAGTCCATTGGACAGATCAATGGGACAAAGAATAAACAGAGAGACATCTGAACTGAACAATACAATAAAGGAAATGGAACTCACAGACATCTTCTGAGTATTCCACCCAAATACCAGAGATTAAACCTTCTACTCAGCACCCAATGGAACATTCACCAAAATTGACCACATACTTGGACACAGAAAAAAATCTCAACAAATGCAAACAAATTGAAATAACCTCATGCATTCTATCAGACCATAGTGCAATACAGTTCAATATCAACATCAGGATAAATCCTGCTACCTACATGAACACATGGAGATTAAACAACACACTCCTGAATAATGAATGGGTCAAGGAGGAAATAAAGAAATAAATAAAAGCATTCCTGGAACTAAATGACAATGACAACACAACAAAACCTATGGGACACTTTAAAATCAGTCCTAAGAGGGAAGTTTATAGCCCTGGGTGCTTATATTGAAAAAAAACAGAAAGAGCACAGATAAATGAACTAACACTGAAGCTAAAAACACTGCAAAGACAACAATAAATAAACCCTAAATGTAACAGACAGGAAGAAATAACAAAATCAGAGCAGAAATCAATGAAATAGAAACAAAGAAAACAATACAAAAAATAAACGAATCCAAAAGTTGGTTCTTTGAGAGAATAAACAAGATAGACAGACCCCTAGCCCAGTTAACCAAAAGAAAGAAAGAGCAACTCCTAATCAATAGAATGCAGGATGAAAGGGGGAAATATCACTACAGACAGTGAAAAGATCCAGACAATCATATAGGAATACTTCAAAAACCTATGCTCTACCAAATTTGAAAACTTAAGAGAAATGGATGAATATCTGCAATCCAGGAATCACCAAAGCTACACCAAGAGGAGATTGACAGCTTAAACAGACTTATGAAGAAATTGAAAATGTAATGAGACCTCCCAACTAAAAAAAGCCCAGGTCCAGATAGTTTCACAGCAGAATTCTATAAAACATTCAAAGAGGACTTACAACCATTATTACTAAAACTGTTCAGAAGGATACAAGCAGAGGGAAACCTCTCAAATTCCTTCTATGAAGCCAATATCACTCTAATACTAAAACCAGGCAAGGATGCAACCAAAAAAGAGAACTACAGACCCATCTCCCTAATGAACACAGATGGCAAAATACTAAATAGGATACTGACAAATCTCATATAGACCCACATCAAGAAGATCATCCATTATGACCAAGTTGGATTCATACCAGAGAGGGAGGAATGGTTCAACATACAAAAATCAGTAAATATCATAAAACACATAAATGGACTGAAAGACAAAAACCACACCATCATCTCAATTGATGCAGAAAAGGCCTTTGACAAAATCCAGCATCCCTTCATGATTAAACTCTTAGAGGGAATTGGACTGGAAGGATCATTCCTCAACATAATCAAAGCCATATGTAAGAAACCCACAGCCAGTATCATCCTAAATGGAGAAAAGTTAGAAGGATTCCCCATAAAGGTAGGAACCTGACAAGGCTGCCCCTTGTCACCATTCCTCTTCAATATAGAGTTTGAAACACTGGCTAGGGCAATAAGGCAAGAAAAGGCAATTAATGGAATACTAATTGGAAAAGAGGAAGTAAGACTATCCATTTTTTGAAGACAATATTATAGTTTACTTAAGGGATGCTAAAAACTCCACCAGAAAACTTGAAATGATTAAAAGTTTCAGTAAAGTAGTGGATTACAAAATTAACCTTAAAAAATCAGTAGCCTTCCTCTACACCAACTGAAGAAGGAATACAAGGAGTCTTTCCCACTCACAATAGCCTCAAAAACAATAAAATACCTAGGAATAAACCTAACAAAAACACCACTAAAGATCTCTACAACAAAAATTATAAGCTTCTGAAGAAGGAGATTGAAGAAGACATCAGAAGATGGAAAGACCTCCCATGCTCAGGGATCAGAAAAATTAATATAGTAAAAATGTCCATTTTACCCAAATTAATATACAGATTCAATGCAATCCCAATTAAAATCCCAAGAACATTCTTCACAGGCTTGGAAAAAAATCTTGCCAGGCGTGGTGGCACATGCCTTTAATCCTAGCACTTGGGAGGCAGAGGCAGGCAGATCTTTGTGAGTTCAAGGCCAGCCTGGTCTACAGAGTGAATTCCAGGACAGCTGGGGCTACAGGGAGACCCTGTCTCGAAAAGACCAAAAAAAATCTTAATTTCATTTGGAACAACAAAAGACCCTGAATAGCCAAAGCAATGCTGAGTGAAAAGAGCAATACAGGGGAGGATGTCTATACCAGACATCAAACTATATTACAGGGCTATAGTCATAAAAACAGCCTGGTCCTGGCACAAAAACAGATCAGTAGACCAGTGGAACAAAACTGAAGATCCAAACTTGAGCACATACAATTTTAGCCACCTCATATTGAAAAGGGGGCCAAAAAGATTCAGTGGTGGAAAGACAGCATCTTCAGCAAATGGTGTTGGCAAAACTGGATCACCACTTGTAGAAAAATAAAATTAAACCCCTACTTCTCACCCTATACAAAAATCAACTCCAAATGGATCAAAGACCTCAATGTGAAACCCCAAAATCTAAAGATGATAGAAGAAAAGGTTGGCACCAACTTATAAGACATAGGTGTAGGAAAAGACTTTCTAAACCAATCAGCAGCTACCCAGGCAACAGGGTTGACAATTGACAAGTGGGACCTTATTAAACTCAAAAGTTTCTGTACAGCAAAAGTTACAGTAAGGGAAGTGAAAAGAAAACCCACAGAGTGGGAGAAAACCTTCACTACTGATACATCTGACAGAACATTAACCTCCAGAGTATATAAATTATTCAAAAAACAAAGAAATAAGAAAATAAATGACTCACTCAAAAGATGGAGTAAAGAGCTGAGCAGATACTTCACAAGTGAGGAAATAGAGATGGCTGAGAAACATCTTAAAAAATGTTCAACATCTTTAATAATTAAGGAAATGCAAATTAAAACCACTTTAAGATACCATCTCATCCCGATAAGGCTGGCAAGGATCAAGAAAACAAATGATACTAAATGCTGGAAAGGGTGTGGGGAAAGGGAAACACTCATCCACTGCTGGTGGGAATACAAACTTGTATAACCATTATGGAAAGCAGTATGGAGAACCCTTAAAAGACTCAAAATGAGCCTACCACCAGACCCAGCCATACCACTTCTGGGAATATGTCCACCAGACTCTTCATACCATAGAGACACATGTACAGCCATGTTCATTGCTGGTCTCGCCACAAGAGCAAAGAGCTGGAACCAACCAAAATGCCCTTCAACTGATGAATGGATAGAGAAAATGTGGTACATCTACACAAAGGAGTTCTATGCAGCGGTAAAGAAAAATGACATCATGAAATTTGCAGATAAACGGATGGAACTAATAGAAATTATCTTAAGTGAAGTCCCAGAAAAACAAACGATGAATGGTATCCCTCATCTGTAAATATTCCGTGTGGAGAGTGATGCATATTGGAAAGAACAACAACAGAAAAGACTGCAACAAAAACTGACTGAAACGGTGAATCTGGTGGGGTGGGAGGGTTGGGAGGGGGACACATGTCTACATTAGATTAAGGTATACTTAATTGATGTGCGTTTAACAGGTATCCAAATTTGCCCAAACTTTATCTACATATTATATGGTATTCTAGGTCTTAGTAAAAGTAAAGATGTCTATATTAAACAACGTTGGTTAAAAGGTTTTAATAAAAAATGTGATACATTTAAGCTAATTGGAAATATAAATTGTAGTCCACATCAGCTTCACTTATAATTTGAATAACAACAACTTTATGGTTAATGGATACAAATATTCTTTACAATGCTTGTGTTGTACAGTATCAACCTGTAACATTTTCTTCTACCTGTAGGATAATCTAACTAAAGGAATCAAGTTAGCTTCCCAAATTAACGACATACAGGAAATGATAAACTGCTTGAGTAAATTTAATGCAGAAAAGTTGGCCCAGCTAAACATTAAAATGAAGAAAAGCCTCAGACTGCTACAGGCACCAAACATCTCTGTGGATCCTAACTGTAACAACTATTAATAATGTGTCCTAATGAACTTTACCTTTCAGGTGCCCGAAGTTTTAATATAAGAGACTTCCTTAACTCCCTTTCATAGAACAAAGAAAAACATGATGGTAATGAAGACATTCCCTAACTGTAAATTAGAGCCGACTGTTATAGCAGTTATCTCTTATAAAAGCAATATAGTTGCCTTCTTTAATTGACTGATAGTCAAAGGAACTGTGAAAGGATAATTATCTATTCAGAGCCAAATATAATACTAAAGTCTATATAAGCTGGGTAATTGAGTTAAATATATTAATACAGGAGAGCTCTGTTATCAGAAATGGATTATTCAGCCAAGGACATGTTGGCTAGGGGATCCAAGCCCCCCCCCCAAAAAAAAAAGATAAAGGCTTTTTGCCAGAAAACTGGGATACCTGGAAGAAGAGAGGCAGTAAGGCCCTGCTGTCGAAGACCTGCTGTAAGCATGGAAAAGATATATCGAGACCACACCTGCAAATGTACAGATGGCCTCTGGAATGCCAGAGAGTGTTACCAAAGGCCACTAAACCAATAAAGCAAAAATTGGTTTCCTTGAGTCAAGCAAGACTCATCTGTCAGCATCAGCTACACCTCACCTGTCTGGAAATACTGTGCAGCAGTGGCAGCCAAATGTCTTTATATCCCAAATCTAATTGGCTATTAGCTCTCTCCTTGGAGGAATAATTCAGGGCCGATGCCACAAGCTTAGGTCCTCTAGTGGTTAGGAGATGTTATAAGCCGCAGTAAGACCTTGTCAGCTTTTACAGATAATCCATAGTCCATGGATTAGCATACCATCCAAACATCTGTATCTATACCAATGTAACCTACCATAATAATTAGTACTGTTTAAATGCCTGTATATCTAACTGCTTATGCTACATAAGTAGGAGTAAAAGTAGGAGTAAAAGATTATTTTGGGATAAACTGCCAACCCATGAAAGGAAACATCCTGAACTGATCATAGTCCAAAACGACATCTCCAAAGAAAGTAGACTGTTTGGCTTCCTGCTCACTTGTGTCCCTTTTCTAAAGCCTAGGGAACAATTTGTGGAAAAGGGAGGCATTGTGGAATGTAAGGGCTGTGATTGGGATGAACTGCAAAACTACAGAAACATAGACTGGACTCTTATTTGATCAACATGATAGTACATATAAGCTCCCCCAGCTGGACAATGGGGGCCTCAGGTCGTATAAGTTTGGGCATAGCTACTTGCAAATTGGTTTTACATGAAGGATGCTTGTATTCATTACTTTTGACCTATTATTAAAAAATAAAAAAAAATTTAAAAAATTTGCATTACTGTGAACTCTAATTTGGTTTATATTCTCTGAAACTGTCTCATTTATTGAATTGCCATTATAAATAAAGGAAATAAATTTGATAAAATTTCTCTGATGAGTGGTGAGAAATATACTTGTATGTAAATATGATACGTATTTTGCCTACAGTAATAAATTGACTTGTTAGGGAGATGAACCTCTCCAGCCATGTATATTTGGCTATGCTTATGGTACCACACATGAGTTTCTTCCCATCAAGTGGGCTTTAATTCCAGTTAGATAGCTGTTGATTGCCAAGAAGATAAAAATGCAACTTACCACACTAATAGGGATAGTTTGCTATGCCAGGCAATGTTTAGGTTCTTAGGCTTTACAGCTGTGTTGGACCATTGATTGAGTTTCTCACTCTGTAGTTTGTATAGTATCCTCAGATACTATGAAAACTAGTCTTCAGGGAGGAATCTTTCAGGTCATTTCCAGCTTGACTGCTCCAAGTCCTGTGTTGGGAATATATCCTGTCTTCAGTAATGGGGTCTTACCTTCAAGTTCTAGGAGGCAATCTTGAGCTGTTACAATAACCTGTATTATTTTGGGAGTCTCTTGGATTACCCTGACCAAAATGATAAAAGGACATTTCTCCTGTATTACCGTATACATATATATATATATGTATATATATATAAATAAAAAATATATAAATATATATATAAATGCACACGCACATATATATATTCATTATATATATGTATATATATATACATATATATGTATATATATGTATATATGTATATATATACATATATAATATGTATATATATGTATATATATATACATATTATATATATCATATATATATATGTGTGTGTGTGTGTGTGTGCGTGTGCATTTTTCAGTAGGATTTTGAAGTAATGCATTTCCCTCTGTGTTTTTTTTTCACACTACCTAAGTGTTCTTTATCTCTCCTCGGTCTCTCACTGTATAATCCTCCCTCTGCCCTCCCCATTTAAATTACACCCATATTACACATTTCCCCTTTGATAATACCTGTCTTCTATTATTTTCCTCTATTGAATATTTTCTTCTCCTTTTCCCTAATAGTTCCTTGGATAATCTTCTTTCTTCACTTTCCCCTTGGTGATACCTGTTTCTTGCTATCCCCTCTCTTGGGCTCTTTCCTCTTCACGCACAAGGTTCCTTTCCGTTTTCTTGACTTTTGTGGTTACATCAGGATATATACTCATGCATAAGGGTTTGGAGCTAGCATCTACAAATGAAAGAGAACTTGTCTTTCTAAATGGTGTTATTTCACTTAGTGTAACAGTTTCTAGTTTGATCCATTTACTTGCAATTCCATGTTTTAATTTGTCTGCAGTCAATTCTTGAATTAAATTTTGTCATCATATTGGTGATGTAAAAAAGACTTGCTTAGTACCTAATAGAATGCCTCAGGAATATTAGTAAACTTCAGTCATGCACATGCCATCTTTTAAATTTCACCCTCAGCATTATTTATGTATTTATTTATTTATTTGTTCATTCATTCATTCATTCATTTATTCAGATCTTCCACGACATCAAAACATTTCCATTCTCGCCTCATCTTTCTTTTTCCATTTTTTGAAATTAAACTTTCAGTCATTTTTTTCTTAAGAAACTACTTTATCATACAAAAATCTTTCCTTATCAAAATAAACTTTCTTTTTAACTTCCTTACCCCATATACATTCTCATACTCATATTCTCCTTTACATTTTATCTCTTCTACTTACTGGTTCCTCTGTAATTTATTTCTTCCTTAAAATGATGACCACCTTACAATCAAATTTACTAATTTATAAATGAAGAGGGTTGAATCCCAGTGATATTCATGATATAACAAATTCAGATTATCTCTACATATAATGTTAATCTACAAAGTTCTTGTCTATTGTAAGAACTAGGCAAACTTACAGATATTTCAATTAGAAAAATAAGGCTTATGCATTTTTGCTTTTGTCTCACCAAAGTCTGGAGTTACAGAGAGTTACAATTCAGCAAGTGCAGGGGAAGAGAGAACAGAGCTTCCCGTGACCTTGGACAATAAACAAGAAAGCCACAGTGATTTGAAAATACACAGAGAGTCAAAACCCTTATATGTTAAACTTGTAATTGCACTTTGAGATCCAAAAGGATCTTCTCCCCTGAAAAATAGGAAAAGACAACAAACAGCTACTTTGTTTTCAGAGAGTCTAAGTCAAGTCAGAACATGACCCATTGCCAGGGATAGTGTGCTGTCTACTTACTCTGAAATAAATCAGAGATAACAGAACAAAATATAACAGTATCTTTAATACAGTAGCAACTCAGCCATTAATCTAAGAACAAAACAGGAAAGTAGACATTTACAAATCAGAGGTCAAAAAAGCCATAACCTCGGAACTGAACCTGGAACGTCAGGGATTCAGTCTGTTCCATGAAAGCCATGAGAGAGCTGGGAGCCAGGACACAGAAAGCCCTCAAATAAAAGAACTTGCTGGCTACTTGAGAGTCTTCCAGCCCAGAACCTCAGGAATTTTCCTTAGTCCAGGTAACATCTGTAACTCTCCTTCAATTGGATGACTTAATAGGAAGTCCTGAAGCCATCCTGGAAGTCACCTAATGTGTGACAGAATACAGGAGCTTGTAATGACTGTCATTAAAAGTGTCAGTAAGCAGACAGGACCTGCATCTTTAGGGTGCTCTTAATTCAGAAAGCCTGTCACACAATATGACAACAGATGAACATCATACTTTAAAAACCTGCTTTACAGCTCATCTTCAATCGGCTGGCTGGCAGGGTGTGGAGCAGAAACAAATGAAATCAGTTCTTTTTTTTTAATTTTTTTTATTTAATTTTATTTATTTCTGTATGTGTGTGAATGTACTGTCTGCATGCAGGTTTGTGCACCCGTGTCATGCAATGCCGCGGAGGTCAGAAGAGGGTCTCGGATTCCCCTGGAACTGGAGTTCTCCTGGAATTGGAGTTACAGACGGCTTTCAGCCACCATGTGGGTGCTGGGGATCGAACCGGGTCCTCTGTAAGAGCGGTCGGTGCTCTTAACCGCTAGGCCATCTCTCCAGCCCTGAAATCAGTTCTTAAGGAGGTCATTGGGTCACCGTGTTTAGGTGTCAGCCACATTTCCAAGAAGTGGGATGTCTTTCCACTATAGTTATCATTTCTTGCCCTCTCTGGGTCTGTTGGATGGAGAGCAAGTGCTTTTGACCTCTGAGACATCTCCCCAGCCACAAATGTGTCTTTATAGTACAGAGAACAGAGAGCTGGTGAGATGGCTAAGCTGTTAAGTACACTGGATGCTCTTACAAAGGACTTGGAGTTGATTCCCAACACATCAATGTTGACTAACAACCATTTATAACTCTAGTTCCAGGGAATCTGATGCCTTCTTCTGACTTCCATGGGTATTGCATAACACATGTGGACTTACATGCAGGCAATATACTCATACATATAAAATAAAAATAATTTTAAAAATAATACAAAATAGGGCTGGAGAGATGGCCTAGCGGTTAAGAGCGCCAACCGCTCTTGCAGAGGACCCGGGTTCGATCCCCAGCACCCACATGGCGGCTGAGAACCGTCTGTAACTCCAATTCCAGGAGAACTCCAGTTCCAGGGGAATCCAAGACCCTCTTCTGACCTCCGCGGCATTGCACAACACGGGTGCGCAGACCTACACGCAAACAGTACATTCATACACATAAATAAATAAAATTAAAAAAAATAATAATAATACAAAATAAAATATTCTAGCATATTTCTGTCTCCTATTAGAATTACAAAACAACAGTATATGTATAAATTAATAATGGGACTATTTACTATCCAGTATAATATACTATGTATAAATATATGCATTCTACATTCAAATGGCTAGAAATACTGTATAATTATTTATTCTAGCATCGCCATAAACTCAAGTATAATAGTTCTATGATGTCATCATGGCTACCATTCCACTAGGTGATAGGGGGTTTTGGTTCTATAACCATCTTATGAAATCAGTGTGATACATGCTGACAATTAACAATCACTGACAGAAATATTATATTTCTGTTATATAATCAAAACACTGCATGTTTCAGTCAAACATATATACACACTTATCTGTGTGTATCAATGTGTGTTCATTTTATTTCATCACTAGTTCTTGAAAATATATGATATACTCTAGAAAAAAATACATATTTTTGTGGCTTCCTTTTCAAAATAGTTAATTTTTTTTTCAGAGGCATAGTTTGCTCTAGCATGGGACACTATCAGAGGCCCAGGGTGAGAAGTCTACCATAACAAAATAGTTAATTCTTAAGAAAACAAATGACACACTCAAGAGATGGAGTAAAGAGCTGAAGAGAGACTTCACAAATGAGGAAATAAAGATGGCTGGGAAACATTTTGAGTGTTCAACATCATTAATAATTAAGGAAATGCAAATTAAAACCACTTTAAGTTATCATTTCACTCCGATATTACTGGCTAAGATCAAGAAAACAAGTGATACCAAATGCTGGAGAGGTTGTGGGGAAAGGGGAACACTCATCCACTGCTGGTGGGAATGTAAACTCAGACAACCACTATGGAAAGCAGTGTGGAGAACCCTTAAAAGACTCACAATGAGTCTACCACCTGACCCAGCCATACCGTTCCTGGATATATACCAACAAATCTCATCCTACCACAAAGATACATGCGCATCCATGTTTATTGCAACTCTCTTCACAATAGCCAAGAGCTGGAATCAACCCAAGTGCCCCTCAACAAATGAGTGGATAGAGAAAATGTGGTACATCTACACAATGGAGTTCTATGCAGCGGTAAAAAAAGATGACATCATGAACTTTGAAGGTAAATGGCTGGAACTGGAAGACATAATGTTTAGTGAAGTAACACAATCCCCCCAAAGGAAATGACATATAGTATCTTTCATTTGCAGATGGTAGCACCAAATACCTAGTAGTAAGGCAAACTGAGCAACACACACACACACACACACACACACACACACATATTAACAATTCTGAAGCTGAAAGAAAATAATGGTGTTAATATTTACAGAAAATGAAGTTCATAAAAATATGACAAAATAATTTAACTCTGCCTTATGATAGTTCTAATCTTAATATAAATTTAGTATTTTATTTACTTAGATGATTTTGTTCCTACAGAATGATAGGTTTTCAATTGTTATGTAAATCATATTTGCCTTGGAGATATTTCAGAACATGTAAACCCAATTGGTAATGCAATTCTTCATTTATATTAAGTTTACCATATACAAATTTCATTTTTCATTGAGGCAAACACCTAGTGAACTTTAAGTATTGATGACTCATGACTACATGATTTAATATTATCATTATTTATATGTAAGTAGAGCTGTCTACTTACATATAAATAATGGATCTTGGAAAATTAACAGATATTTTCAACTTGGAAAATTAACAGATATTTTCAGATCTTTATGTGACTTGAAGACATTGTGTTTATCTGGACCGTTATCTTCTTTTTGCATGAAAAAGCACATTAAGTTGTTCACAATACATGACCCTCTCTGCTCCTCACTGATTATAATCCTTGCTTATTAAAATTATGACATTATTTCATAAAGGAGTCAACTAAAAAAGCAAATAATCCTTTTATATGGCTTTTTCTAGAATACTTCCTAAGGCACACACTTATTTAATTTTCATGGGAATTGTGCAGCACGGGTATTAGTTTTCTAGTATTAAATCTGAGGAAACTGAGGTCAGAGGGATCAATAGGTTGTCCAAGATTTTATTATGTAGGTATTGTTGGATGTAGATTAGTGGCCTGTTTTTATGAGAATAGGAAATTGAGAATAAAAGTAAGCAATATGTCATGACATTGATTAGACTAGGGAATAAAAATATTAAGATTGGGGCTAGAGATTGCTCAGTGGTTAGAGCAGTGTTTTTTTCTTGCAGGGGACCTGAGTTTATTCCCAACACCCACATTGCAGATAGCAGCTGTCTGTTACTTCAGTTCTAGGGGAATCTGTTGCCCTCTTCTAACCTCTGAGGGCATTGCACAACATGGATGCAGGCAATACACTCATACACATTAAATAAAAATAATAAAATATTTTTAAAAATACTAAGATTCCTTGCATGCAGAGGAATATATAAGTAACAAAAATATGGTGAGATTTTTGTCAAGTACCAGTAAGAGAGCTATGGCATAATCACATTCTTATAACTTAATCAGATGTGTCATATATGTCAAAGATACACTTGGAGTCTAGGCAATAGGAATCTGGTCTGTCTGAGGGGCAATGGTTTTCTACACTGACAGCTTCTTTAGGAACAAAATAAGTAAAATGCAGAAAGCTGTAAAGCTTGCAAATATTTCAGAATTAATAGACAATACTTTACAACATTTTTTCTTTAATTCAACAAGTTTATATGTTCAATGACTATACTGTAAAATATACTGTTCTAGACAACAGGGAAAAGCAATAACACAAACTAACAAAGTCCCTCTTCTTATGTAGCTTATAAGTTCAAAGAAGATAATAAATTCAATATTTACACTATAATTGATACTAGGAGTTATAAATCTCCATGGCAGTACAACTAACACAGGAAAACTGCTGGTAGAATTTGGCGGGGCTGCCTACACTAAGAAGGAAACTCTTGAGAGTGTGTCATTTGGGAATACATGGCAAAGGATTGAAGCTCTGTGTAAAGTCCCTGTGGTAGAAATTTACTGTGTTCAAGGAGTAGCAGGGAGGTTAGAATGGCTGTAGAAAGAAAAGGGAAGGATCATCCAGAAACTTAAAGGTGTCATTGGGCTGCAGCTGCCCTGCCATGTCTCCTAACCCACTCAGTGTCAGACTGTCAGCAGCTTCAGTGATGAGCAGCCTGATTTCAGTTAGAACCTACTACTCTCATTACAGAGTACTGATTTCTTCTTAGAGAATTGACAAGGAGGGCCAAGGACCTGACTCAGTGAGTCAGTGCTTGCTACAAGCATAAGGACCTGGGTTCGAGTAGTTCCTAGCACCCATGTAAAAAGCTGATGATGGTTATCTATAGGACATGACTGGTTTGAATAAAGGTGACTGAAACAATCTATTACATGTGGCCAGGTGCTAGATAATTCTAGGAGTCTAGCATCTCAGGTAAGTTTCTATTATTTGAACATTGATGTTCCCCTTCTCATTAGAGAATCTTACGTCAATGTTCATTTAAAATATTTTAAATACAATTTTGGATTTGTTTTAAGCTATGCAATACTATTTTATCAGGCAAATATTTAAAAAAATGATCAGTTTAGGGGATGGAATTAACATACCAAATTAACATACCTATCATAACACACAGTTCACCTTCTTCCTTACCCTAATACAAAAGCTGCTATACACTACTTATTTAATGTAACAATCTGTATGAAAGACAGTTATTTATTATACTTGCCATTTTTGCTGTTTGTTTTTAACTTGCTATGTTTTTTTACCCTTTGAGCCATATCTCCTTTATATACCAGCCTCGACAAGCATTGATTTATTCTCTATTTGTATATTTTCATCAATTTTAAAAGTTTTTCTTTTGATTAAACATATGAAGAAAATAAAATTTTTTTTCAATTGTATCTGGCTTATTTTACTGAGAAAATATCATCCTTTTATACATTGAATAATTTTCTATTATATAAATATAGACAGTTAATTTATCCATTTTTCTAGTTATGGGCACATAGGTTGTATCCATACCTAGACTAAAATGAGTAATGCTGCAAATAATATAAAAATATGGACACCCAAACAGGGTTGTGATTGTGTTTCCTTATGGATATATGTAGAATAAGAATCACTGGGTTATATGTACATCTCTTTTAAATTTTGTTAGAAGCATTCTTTTCTTTACTAGATTTTCATTTTTCTCTACAGTTTTATATGCATATTTTTATACAAGTCCCCATATTGTACTCTTTATTAATTGGTGGTACCAGGGAAATATGAAAGCATTTATTAGATATATATTTAGACTTATTCAAAACCAAGTGAAGTGACATTGTAGTAAAGAGTCTACCACTCACAAATAAAGATGTCCAGACATTAGTGTACAGAGAGACTCTTTGTGGTTTGTTAATTAGGGTGTGTTCATACAAAGCAGGAAAGGGTGATATATAAAAATATTCCAGAGATGACACCAATTATGGATCATGAGGCTGAAAATTCATATGTTTACCTGCAAATTCTTCAATAATTCAAATCAGGACATTGTGTTGTGAATCAGGATGGTTATAAGTACTGGTGCTAAAAAGATACATGGGATTTCTTTGAAAACATTATTGCTGTGGAACTAATAAATAACAATAATGCAAACACTATTTGCATGCTTTTTCCTAAAGTAGCTCTACTCCTCAATTCATATGCTACAGAGAAACATTAAAAAAAAGAATCTTATTTAAACCTTTACTCATATTATAAAAGAAAGACAGGAAATACTAGCAGGTGAGGGCATGGCAGCAGCCTACCAACCAATTTCCCTTTTGCCTAGCCACCTACTTGGAACCAGAGAACTCAATTTTTTTATGTATCTTAGAGGGTCCACAGTATTTTACCTTTGTAATCCTAAGATGTTGTGAATATAACATGGTAAACTATAATAAATAGTTCAGGACTGATGGTAAAGTGCAATGTTGCCTACAGTGAGAGTAGGAGGTACTCATATATACTCAGCTTGATAATAATGGTGTCCACTCTTGCCTCCCAGGGAAACACTGGAGGCTGAGAGGAAAGACGACCTCAGAAGTTCATTTCTGGAACTACTTTGATCAAATGATATTTATACCCCTCCCCTTCCATTTCCTCTTCCCCTTTCCCTTCCCCTAATCTTTCTTCCTCTTTACTTTCATCCCTCCGTGCCTCCCTGCCTGCTTTCATGTGGGTTCTCTGCAATTCTTGATTGCTAATTTTCTATCAGTTGCGCTGATTCACAAGTTAGACAAAAATTTTAGTCAATGATTATTGTAGGTGTATTTTCGAGGGTGTTGGTGAGTATAATTACCATCAGTTGACTGAATAAAACAGATGACTTTTATATCTCTTTATCTGAATAAAGATAAAGAGTGAACCTGAAGCTTGCTGACTACAGGCCTTGGACGATGTTAGCTTCCATAATTATGGGAGTTAGTTCTCCATGAAAAATGTTTTGTCTGTAGATTGGTTTTGCACGAAGGATGCTTATACTCATGGATTATCACTTATAGCTAAAAAATGAAAAAAAAACCTGAAAGATGCAGGACAGTTATGGCAGAATACATGATCTGGGATGGGGTGGGGGTGGGGGGGAAGGGAAAGGGAAATATGATCTGAATTGGAAAATGATGTACGAAATGCACAAACCATCAATAAAAATTAAATTAAAAATGTTTTTTATAGAACATCCTTATTCTATTTCTATGAAAATCCATGACCAGTACAGAAGCTTCTACTACTGAAAAAGAACATGTATATTTCACTTGGTTCTTGTTTGAATCGTGTGGCTATGATAAAAAAAAAATACCCTGATAAAAAAGCAACTTTGCTAATCCTAGCACTTGGAAGGCAGAGGCAGGTGGATCTTTGTGAGTTCAAGGCCAGCCTGGTCTACAGAATGAGTTCCAGGACAGCTGGGGCTACAGGGAGACCCTGTCTCAAAAAGACAAAAAAAAAAAAAAAAGCAACTTTGGAGGAAAGGGTTTAGGTAGCTTAGGTTTCCAGGTTACAGTTCATCCCTGAGAAAAATTAGGCAGGAACTGAAGCAGAAACCAAGGAGTAGTGCTGTTTGCTGGCTTGCTCTCTGCCTTTTCTTCAGCTACCCAACTGCATAGAGATGGTGATTCCCATAGTGGGCTAGAGCCTCCCAAATCAAACCTCGATCAAGGCTATCCCCCACAGAAATGGCTTTGAGCCAATTTGATCTGAGAAATTCTCAAGTGAAGTTTCCTCTTCCTAGGTCACTCTAGTTTGTGTCAAGTTGAGAATAAAAACTAGTGGTGGGCCAGCCCCGGACTGAGAACTACTGGAGGTTGTTTAATGCTGGATAAGTCCCTCTGGGTTCAAAAGCTTGACTGGATGGGACTTAATATTGATGATGCAATGAAGGAGTTCTGATGCAGGGTTGGAAGCATGGAAGGTGAACCCTAAATTTGAATGGGAGCCATTGTATGAAATATATAAATGGACAGCTAAAAATTTATAAAAACTAATCAGCATACACTCACCAATAAGCTTAAAATTAGTTACATCTGCCTGTAATAAATGTTGGTTGTTAATGTTTTAAAATGTGAATATGGAATTTATAGAGTTTCAACATGTGAATTTATTTTTTTTTATTTTTTCTTTTGTGCTTTTTGGTTTTATTTTTTATTTATTCAATTTTTTAAATTGTTATTTTTTTAAAGGATTCACCATATAAGAGCACAAATGTTTTCAGATCACATTGACCTTGCTCAGTTTACCATACAATTAGGTAATTGGTGCTAGAATCCACAGATGAGGGATATAATTCGTCGTTTGTTTTTCTGGGACTGTGTTATTTCACTTAGCATTGTATCTTCTAGCTCCATCCATTTACCTGCAAAGTTCATGATGTCATCTTTCTTTTTTATGTATTTTTTAATTTTTTTCCAATGTTTTATTATTTTTTTAATTAATTAATTAATTTTTAAGGGATTCTACAATACAATGACACAGTTGTTTGCAGATAGCATTGCTGTCACTCATTATGTCATACAATCAGGTAATTGGTGCATTTTGCAAGTATCTATGTCCAAATTTTGAACAATCCAAGGTTACCATAGACCAGTTGGAGAAGCTTGTATGCACAGACATGTTGATCAATCAGGAGTCCAGACTATATTCCTGTAGACTCATGATTCACCCCTATCTCTCCACAGCCCTTACAATCTACCATGCCTCCTCTTCCGCAGTTTGTTCCCTGGGCTTTGGGAAAGGGGCACAAGTGGGTGAGAAGAAAACAGTCTAATTTCTTTGGAGTTGTCATTTTGGACTCCGGTCTGTTCAGTTTGTTTCCCTTCACGGATTGACAGCTTTCACAGTGATACCCTTTTCAGTCATACTAACAAAGCTCAAGCTATTGGATGTACAGGCATTTAAGCAGTACCACTTATTATGTCAAGCTAAGCTGTGAGCATAGACACAGATGCTTGGATGGTATGCTAATCCGCAAACTGTGGTTTCTCTATAAAGGGTGACAAGTTCTTATTGTGGCTTATAACATCGCCTAACCACTAGAGGACATAAGCTTGTGGCATCCGCTGTGAGTTATTCCTCCAAGGAGAGAGCTAATAGCCAAATAGTTTTGGGATATAATATAGACACTTGGCTGCCACTGTTGCACTGTATCTCCAGGCTGTTGAGGTGTAGCTGATATTTTCGGAGGAGTCTTGTTTGTCTCAGGGAGACCAATATTTTGCTGTATTGCTGTAGTGGCCTTTGGTAACGCTCTCTAGCATTTCAGAGGCCAGTTGTACGCTAGCAAGTGACGTCTCATAACATTTTTCATGCTCACACCAGGTCTTCGACAACAGGGACTTACTGCCTTTCTCCTTGCATATATCCCACTTATAGGCAAAAGGCCTTTATAATTTGGGGGGGGCGGGTTTGAATCCCCTAGCCAACATCTCCTAGGCAGAATAATTCATTGCTGATGTCAGAGCTTTCCTGTAGTAATATATTTTGCTTAATTACACAACTTATAAACACTTTACTATTGAATTTGGCTCTAGATAGAGAAATATCCTTTCACAGTTCCTATGCCTATCAATCAGTTAATACGTTATGCCTGTTTTATAGGAAATTACCACTGTAACAATTGGCTCTAGTTTACAGTTAGGGAGTGGTTTCATTACCATCATGTTTTTCTTTTTCCTAAAAAAGGGGAGAGGTAGGAAGGTTTCTCAGCATCTGGAAGGTAAACTTCATTAGGGTCCATTATAAACAGTCAACCCCAATATTATTCAGAGAGATGCTCAGTGTCCGTGACTCAGGCAGTCTGAGGTTCCTCATTCCTTAATGTTCAGATGGGTCAACCTCTCTGCTGGCATTCCCCAGTTCATCCTGCACAGCCATAAGTTGTATGTTTTCAGGCATTTAGATTGGTGATTTTTACCTGTGGGAACATAAAATTCTCCTCCCATTGTTAGTTTCAAGATCAGAAAAATTGAAAATTTATCAATAGGATTGGAACACAGAGTTTTCCATTTGTATCCCAGAAAGGATAGTACCCCACCTCCCACCTCCCTCTTTTTTTTTTTTTTTTAGGTTTTTATGTTTTGACCTATAGATGCCTAAGTTGTATTACACATACCCATAAACAGGAGCCAAGGCATAAGCTTTCATTAAATTTACCCAAACTGTTTCTCATTGACTGTATGCTACTTATTTGGGAAGGAAATTTAAGCTTAGTTCCTTTAAATCGTCCTACAAGTAAAAGAAAGTGTTATAATGTGATGTTGTGTTATTCAGAAAAAATATATAGGCCATTTGTATACCTTAACCCATTACAAATTATAAATAAAACCAATTAACATTTTATATTCCCAATTAGTTCAGTTGTATTACCATTTCCACCAAAACCTACACCTAAATTTAACTAATCTAAACAATTCACTAAGCTTTAAAATATCCTATACTTGGTGGATAAAGCTTGGGCAGAGTTGAGTACCTGCTAAATAAATTTTACCTAATAAACACTTTGCTCTTTAACGCTATATGACTGGACTAATTATTTGGGAAGTAAGAATTTAAGCTTAATTCCTTTAAATTGTCCTACAAGTAAAAGAAAGTGTTACACTGTGATGTTGTGTATTTCAGAAAATGTTTTTTTTAATAAGTAATAAGTTATGAGTACAAGCATCCTTCAGGTAAAACCAGTTTGCAAGCAGCTATGCCCAAACCCACACAGCCCAAGACTCCCACTATCCAGCTGGTAGGGCTTATATGTACAATCATGTTGATCAAATAAGTGTCCAGACTATGTTGCTGTAGTTTCACCATTCACCCCATTTGCAGCCCTTACATTCTACCACACCCCCTCTTCCGCAGATTGTCCCCTAGGCTTAGGAAATGGGCACAGGTGAATGAGAAGTAAAACAGTCTACTTTCTGCATTAATTGAGATGATTGTGTGGTTTTTGTCTTTCAGTCCATTTATATGTTTTATGATATTTATCGATTTTCATATGTTGAACCATCCCTGCATCTCTGGTATGAATCCAACTTGGTCATGATGGGTGATCTTCTTCTTGTGGGTCTGTATGTGGTTTGCAAGTATTTTGTTGAGAATTTTTGCATCTGTTTTCATTAATGAGATGCAACATGTGAATTTAATATGAATGATGTAATTCTGGTTTTACGAAAAATAATGAGAAAAATAGATGAACTTTCATAAGTTATGAAAGAGAAAAAATTTAATATTATTCATAAGCAGGGACATGTTTTACTTGGTTAAGAGTTTGCTGCCAAGTGCGAGGATCTAAGTATTGCTCTTCAGAACCTATATAAATCCAGACAAGGCACATACCTCTAATGCCAGCTCTAGGGAGAACAAGGCAGGAGGATCCTTAGAGCTTGCTGATTGCCAGCAAGTCCAGCCAAACTGGCAAGGGCTAGGTCAGTTAAAGACTCTATATCAAAGCCTAAGAGAATGATTCAAGGAAATACCTAGGCTCACATATGGCCTATGTTTTTGTACACATACGTGTATGTATACCACCTATTGTAGTTTCTCTTCAATCGCTATGACAAAACACTCTGACCAATTCCAACTTGGGGAGGAAAGGGTTTATTCATCTTACATCTCTCAGGTCACATTTCATCACTTACGAAGCCCAAAGTAGGAACTCAGGGTAGAAATCTGGAGGCAAGATCTAAAGCACAGACCATGGAAGAATGCTTCTTACTGGCTTGCTCCCTTGGCCTGTGCCCCAAATGTTTTCTTATACAATACCGTCCCAGAAATGGCACTTCCCTCAGTGGGCTGGTCCCTCCCACATCACTCAATAATCAAGAAAAACCCCACAGACGTAGCCACAGGCTAGTCCAACGATGGCAATTCCTAAATTTAGGCTCCCTCAACCAAGGTGTGTCAAGTTGACATAAATCTATCCAGCACACCACCCAGGTAAACACAAAATAATACAATAAACAAATGGACTATAATCTATGGAATTATTTTCAGCTTTCAGAAATTTCTATAATATTCCATGCACTTGTAGTCATAATTTTCACACACTCCAACAATGTATGAGGGTTCCTTTTTCTTCATACTGATTTTTTTTTTACATAATTACTATTTTCACTAGTTTGGGATGGTATCTTACCAATATGACTAAACTTTTCCTGATAGCTAATGAATATTTTCATATTCTTTGTTGGTTATTTGTATTTCTGTTTTTTTTTACATATGCAATTTATCCTGTAAGTAGAATTATTTTTTTTTAATTCTTATTTATCATGTCTGAGTATTAAACAACATAAAATAATCCATATACCCCAAAGGCGCCCGCATGCCTATATTATTCATAATAGCCGAACTTCAACCTATGTGCTATCAATGAACAAATGCCTAAACTGTGTTACTAATACAAAATTGATATTATCTATCCATAAAGGAAAATTAAATCTATCAATTTAGCAAAGTAGAAGATATTATAGAAATAAGCTGGATAAACACATGTATGTGAAAACTAAACAATTCAATCTGATCTGAATATCAAAGAGGAATCGCTACAAATAGGGAAAAGGTAGGGGTAGAAAAAGGGAAGTTAGATTTTCATGCATTGAAATACCTCATTTTACCCAAATAATATGTATAATTCATGTATGTTATCTACAATAAATGGAAATTAGGCTCACCCAAAGCTGTAGTCCAGTAAGATTTTGCAGAAAAGGCCATGTAGGTCAACTAAAGGAAAGTGGGTGGGAAAGAAGCATGCAACAGAGTCAGAGGATGTGGAAACACGTGATGATGGCGAAAAGGATGGGGAGACATGTGATGATGGTGAGGAGGATGAGGAGACACGTGATGATGGTGAGGAGGATGGGGAGACACGTGATGATGGTGAGGAGGATGGGGAGACATGTGAGATGGTGAAGAGGATGGGGAGACACGTGATGATGGTGAAGAGGATGGGGAGACATCTGATGATGGGGAAGAGGATGGGGAGACACGTGATGATAGTGAGGAGGATGGGGAGACACGTGATGGTGAAGAGGATGGGGAGACACATGATGATGGTGAAGAGGATGGGGAGACACGTGATGATGGTGAAGAGGATGGGGAGACATCTGATGATGGGGAAGAGGATGGGGAGACACGTGATGATAGTGAGGAGGATGGGGAGACACGTGATGGTGAAGAGGATGGGGAGACACATGATGATGGTGAAGAGGATGGGGAGACACGTGATGATGGTGAAGAGGATGGGGAGACATCTGATGATGGGGAAGAGGATGGGGAGACACGTGATGATAGTGAGGAGGATGGGGAGACATGTGATGGTGAAGAGGATGGGGAGACACGTGATGATGGTGAAGAGGATGGGGAGACACGTGATGATGGTGAAGAGGATGGGGAGACACATGATGATGGTGAAGAGGATGGGGAGACACGTGATGATAGTGAGGAGGATGGGGAGACACGTGATGGTGAAGAGGGTGGGGAGACACGTGATGATGGGGAAGAGGATGGGGAGAAACGTGATGATGGGGAAGAGGATGGGGAGACATCTGATGATGGGGAATAGGATAGGGAGACTTGTGATGGTGAAGAGGATGGGGAGACTCGTGATGGTGAAGAGGATGGGGAGACACGTGATGATGGTGAAACCATGGCCAAGATCCATACTTCAGGAAATCTGCCTTGATTCCCAACAGACATGCAGGAATGGCAGATACAGAGAGGCAGCTTGAAAAGACTCCTACCTGTATCACAGAGCTGAGTGTCTCCTAGGAGAGCTAGTGAGTCATCTTGAAGCCTTGGGACAAACTGGGAAGATTTGCTCTGGGTACAAGGAGGAAATCTTGCTCCTTGTGAAAACCAAAAGGCACGTATTTCTTCCACTCAGTATGAAATAAGCACATTTTCTGCATAAGACTGAACAAAAAAAATTATTGTAATTCAGAATGCTTCTTTCTGCAAACTATATAGTTGAGCTCTACTGTTAGTTGGGTGACATCATTTGAAATGTTAAGAATAAATTGGAAACTTAGAAGAGTTGTCTCCCAAATTTACTACTTAAAGCTACATTTTGTAATAATAACATAAAGCAATATAAATATCCAAGCAGTAAGTTCCAATGATAGTAGATTCAAGAATCTAATACATTAATGTTAACTATTTCTGTATAATGTCTTTTGCTTAACTCTCAGACAATATCAGTATTCTACTCTTTATCCTGGCAGTTTCATTTGCAAATATATAAGGAGTGGGGAAAGAAAGCTCTTCTGTTTGAATTCAGATTGTGAGGTTGTAGGTGAACACCATTCCTACCAGTGACTGCTTCTCTAGAGCAAGGAAGAACACAGTAAGTTAAAGTGACTGTCTCCTATGCCCTCTACTGATGGCTTAGTAACAGAATCAATCTGCCCCAATCTCTGTAGAGATGTTCTGATCACACTATAACCCTGACCTTCCAGCCCACAAAACTCTCCACTCTAGTGTTTTTATATTATACCATATAAGCCTGTTGGATTTAATTTGGAGAGGTCCTGTTTTGATCTGTGAGAGAGCTTTGGAAGAACCATGTGCTGCTGTATGGGAAGACTGATACATCATTAGGAAAAGATTTTGTAGAATGCATAGCTTTCAAATTGGCTACATTCACTTCCTATACTCAAGGGGGAAACTTAGGGGGAGGCGTGTGGCCAAAGGAAATTATAAAAATAAAATAAAGTAGAGGGCAATTCTTTAGCTGGAGACACAGATTCTCTTCTCACACAGCAGAGTCTGTGGTCTCAGAATGGAGGCAAACCAAACTTTTCCTATTATGTGTTACATAGGAATAATTATTGAGCCAGAGAAATGGAAAACAATGAACTGAAAAAACTGAAGATCCTGGACAAGGAAACTCTGAAATTAATAGTTTTTAAGTTTCCAACGGCTGTTTCAACATATTTTAGATATGAAATAATAGTTGCTCAACATTTGAGAAAATGTTGTGTATTTTAACTTTTAGGCAAACGATTTCTGAAAAATAAGGGAAATATTTTAAAGTTCTCTATATTTCCATTGCTCAGGTGAAATAATTAGGAATACACATGCATTTACTGGTTATTTGATTATCATATCTAGGATAATAACCTGACCTTGTACTTTCTTATTTGAGAACAAGATTATCCTGTGAATACACAATTTATATTGATTTTTGAAAATGTGAAATATCAATACGCATTGCAGATTCTTGTTCATTGAAACCACTTTGGACATGTTATCTAATAATTTAAAATATATCTAATTAACAGGGAACAAAAAAGCATTGGAATTTATTGTAGATTATCACAATCTCTGCCTAAAAGTATTTAGTAAAGTGTTTAGTAAAACTAAAAAGATGCAAGTATATCAGTAGCAGTGGAGTATTTGCTCTATACCAGATGGTATGGCTTTCTTGTAGTTTTAATCCACAAACTGATGAAGTACGCAACACTTTCCACATTTTATGGATGAAATCCAGATAACACTGAGTGTTTGTAGTAAAGCAAATATCTGAACTCACGTCAATCCCCTATAATACCTCAGAAATACATAAAAGGAGATGAGAAAGCAGAGTGAGTTAGGGGTTATGCCTTTTGGATCAGAGGGGATTTCAGGGAAATCACAGGTCAGTTTTGATATGTGAACAGTTGCTAAAGAGAAACTCAACCTGGAGATCATATCTGACAGAAAGGTCAGACATCAGAAAGCCTGAGGCTTAAAAACTGTTACCCATCCTGTATTACAGAAAGAGCTGTAGGTGTAAGGAGAGAGCAAATACAATGGGCAGACTTTGTAGCTCCAGAGAAGAGCAACCACTGCACAAAAGCCTATGTAAACACCAATATTTAAATAAACTAAATCAGAGGTGTCACATGCTCTACATCCAAGGATGTCCATTGTATTCATCTTTAGGATTATTGAATTACCCAGCAATCAGTTTGTGGATGTTACTAAATCATGGTATTTAGATGGAGAGCTTACCTTAGATTGCCTGGGTGATGCTTTTTTTCTTGTATTCTTAAGTATGATGGTGAGTTTAAATAGTCAACCTGACAAAAATCTAGAACCATTTAGGAAGGGAGCCCCTATGAGGGAATCTTTTATACCAGATTGGCCTGTGGCATGTTTGTGGGAGATTGCTTTGATCACATGGATGATGTGGTTTAACACATAGCCCACTGTGGGATACACCATTCACAGGGTTTGGGTTCTGCACTGTGGAAAGCTATAGAAAAGAGCTGAGCAGTAAGCATGTACATTTTCCTTTGTCTCTGGTTTTGACTGTGGATGTGATATGACTTCCCTGCTAGGATTGACTATCATCTGACATTCTGAGCTGGAAGAGACTTTTCCTCTCCTAGGTTGGTTTGAGTTGGGGTATTTTATCACAGTAACAAAATGAAACAATTACTACAAGGGTCATGGATTATAACCAATGGAGGGAACAGACAATTTAGAAAGCAGACAGAGTAGCAGGGGAGACTGTATTGATACACTTTGGAGATTTAAGAAATATTTAAGGAAGTGTTCAGATGGCCTCTAGACGTTAAAAGCAATTTGAGGTAACAATATCTCATTAAGGTCTTTGGAGGGAACAGGGCTCCACGCAGCTGGCTCAGCATGGTGAGAGAGATTTATATATTATATAATATATACCATATATTATAATATATATTTATTATATACATATATTATGTATATATTATAAACCATATATAATGTATATATATTATATAATATAATATAATTAATATAAATATATATAATATATATTTATATTATTATATAATATAAATATATATAATATAATATATATTTATAATATATATTATATATATTATATAATATAAAACCCATATATATATAATATAATATAAAACCCATATATATATAAATATAATATAAAACCCATATATATATATGGTAATATTGGTGGGTTGCCTTATGCTATTAAATGAATAATAGTTATAGCAGCAATATGTATCCAAAAAAGCATGAGAAATATAAGTGAAATTAATTTTTACTGTACTATATTATATAACATTGTCCTGTTCCTAAATCTCTTATTAAAGTTCTTATTGGCTTGAATGATCTGTTTCATTCTAAGAATATGTTGAACAATGATTTCTTGCTGATTCCACAACACCAAAAAAAAAAACCCAAAATTAAATTATTGCTCAATCAGTAATCTCAAAATTGAGTGGTCTGAAGATTGCTTTGGCATTAAGGTACTTAGTTTGCATTCCCCTGAACCATTACTTTTCATTTGGGTTGTACATAAGAACATGAATTCTTTCTATTCAAAATTTTATTTCTGAGGCTTGTACAGATTGCTCAGTGATTATGAGCACTAGCTGCTCTTGCAGAAGACCCATGAATGGTTACTAGCACCTACATGGAGGCTAACAGCAATCTGTGTACCTCAAGTTCCTGGATACATGACACCCTCTTTTGAACTACATGGGAAATGCATAACTGGTGCATTTACCATTTACATGGATGCAGGCAAGAAATAGAAAACAAAATATAAAACAGATATAAAATAAAAATAAAAAGATATTTAAAATTTTATCCCTGTTAGTGGTTTGGCTACATGTATGTATGCTTGTGGAGGCCACAAGAAAATGTCGGATTCCTTAAACTAGAGTTACAAATGATGTGAACCAGCATGTTGGTGCTGGGAACTGAATTTGATGGCCAATCAAATAAGTAGCAGCTGTTTTTAGTTTTTCAGGCATTTAAATTTAGCTGAGCTTATAAAAGAAACCAAAGTGGAATAAAAGAGGCCCTGAACCATCACAGAAGTTTCTCCATCACCAGAGACTTGTTTCCTAGGGCCCCGCTGGGACAACGGAATGGAAAATTTTGAAAAGGATGTGAAAGAGGAGGAGTAGGGGATGGGGTTACTGTTTGCATTTGGGACTTGCCAATTTCAGGCAGTGCTAAATAACTCCTAGTTCTAAAAGAGGAGAAAGTTAATATTTCTTCCACCAGACACTTTGCAAGTTTTGTCCATTATGGGGTTATTCTTGCATGTTTCAAGTTTTCTAACATGTTCCCAAAGCATTGTTATCATGTGTTTTCATAACTGCTTAGTGTTAAGTCCATATTTAAATGGTTTCTGTCTTTAAAAAAAAGAATAGATGTATTAAGGCAATAAATAATATGGTCATTAAGAAATATATGCACATGAGACAAAAACAAGGAAAAGTAATAATTTTGTTAGAACTGGCTTTTAAACTTATCTCTAAAATGAAAGTAAATATGAAAATATTATTTACTCTGAACTCACTAAAGGACAAATTTCCTCAAAATAAAAGATTTCTTTGATTCCTAAGATAATAATTTTGTTCTATACGCCTTTGTTTTTCCTTCTTATGAAGCATAACTAAATTTTCTTTGGCATTCTCATAACAGAATGGGGCATTTTCATCCTACCTTGCTCATTTCATGCATGCATTTGCCCACAGGTGCTCTGAGAATGTTAAATGGTTATTGTCTACAGAAAACACATACATACAAAATAAATGCTATACTTGTTACTTCATCCAGAGAGGCACAAAGCCTTATCAGTATGTAGAGTTATATATGCTAGATATTGATGAATAACTGATGCTGCCCCTCGGGTCTATTTGCACAACTTTCCTGATTATGTGTAATCTATTGATTATACCATACAATGGTATCTTGGTTTTACTCAGGAATGTTGATGAAATAAAGTCACATTCATTATAAAGCAAACTTGCTTTGAATCTCAAAATTAATCCACTAAGGTGAATAACATATACTTCTTTTCTACTTGGAATGTTACTATAGTAACACCCACGAAAAATGAAATTTTTCTTTGCTTGAGTTTCCAAATTTTAATATTAAAATTTTTATTACAAATTGTGGTATTTAAATAAACAAAAATTTATTCCTACTTAAAATTTAGCGTTTATCATATCCAAATATATGTTTATATTCATATAGTTAAATAAAATAATTCATCCTTTATCAAGAGTATTTTATATCTTTTGGGGTTCTCTGCTAAGAAAGAATTATAAAATACTTTAGCATAGTACACAAATGAGGAAAAGCACTAGGATTAAAAGAATGAAACTTCATGGGAATAAGGTATTAGATGTCCTTTTAAACCTATGTGCATTCCGTGATATAATACTAATAGCTTCTCCCCATGGCATGTGGGCTGTATAGCTACATGTTCTTTTTTTTTTTTTCTACATGTTCTTAGTCCTTAGGTTAGTCCCATATATGAGCTCCATGTGGTGAAGTAGATCTTCAAACCAATCAGAAATTGATGGGGCTGGAGAGATGGCCTAGCCGTTGAGAGCGCCGACCGCTCTTGCAGAGGACCGGGTTCGATCCCCAGCATCCACATGGCGGCAGAGAACCGTCTGAAACTCCAATTCCAGGAGAACTCCAGTTCCAGGGGAATCCGACACCCTTTTCTGACCTCCATGGCATTGCACGACACGGGTGCACAGACTTGCATGCAGACAGTACATTCGTACACATACAGAAATAAATAAAAAAATAAAATAAAATAAAAAGAAATTGACTGGATCCTCACATAATATTTGTGACATTATTGAATCAGTGGGCATATCCTGCCAGACAAAGTTGTTATAACTCACAAAGTTCACATCAGGGAAAGGCTGATGTATAATTTTCTCTCCCAGAAGCATATAGAGCACCCTCCAACACTATGACAGCTAGCAAGTAAAGAAGCTTTGAAGTCATCACTAGCTTGATATCTTCTTGTTTGTTCTCCAACTCGTCTATGTATTGTCTTCAGCAGTGGGGTCTTAACATCAATTTCTGGTGGGTAACCAAAAGCAATGCCAATAACCATTATTGTTACATGGTCAACAGCATTGAAAAAGGGAGTCCATTCTTAGCACTGGGCTTTTTGTTTGCTAAGCTCTGGTGTCTGGTAGGAGTAAAGTCCCTATGTCATAAAGTAACTCCATTTACTCTCTTTTTTAATATTGTATATGTACAACATATTAAGAAGTTTCTATAATTGTAGGTTTTGTAATCCATATGAATTTTTATAAAGGCCTTAGCTGTAGTTATCCCTTCTCTGCTTCTTTCCTCTGTCCTGCCCTCCCACCCCCACCTCGTTTAGCCCTTCCTTCTACATTATTACTTTATATCACTGCATGAAGAATCTCTCCACACCCATGACCCTTTTCCAATTTCCTGACATCTATGGATTTTTCCAATTGAAATACACATATCTAAAGATTCAAAGCTAGCATCCATTACAGAGTGAAAAATGCAACATTTGGCTTTCTAGGTCTGGGCTACCTCACTCAGGATAACTGTTTTCAATTATATACATTTACCTGTGAATTTTATATTTTCATTTTTCATTAAAAGCTGAATAGTGCTTCATTATGTATGTTCAACATACATTTCAATGTGGTATTAATTTGAATTTCCCTGAAATACATTTCTCAACTCTCATCAGAATAGTTTCTTCATGCAGTAAATGGTGATTTTTACAGAAACTCACAACTGTCCAACATGCAGATAATAAGATAGTGCAAAGTGCTTGTCCCTGAATAGGATACCTATTTCAAACATCTGCCTTCCAAGACTCGGGGATCATTTCAGAGAGGAGTGAATGATTGTAAGAGCCAGAAAAGGTAGATGACCAAAAGGAAACTGTTTTCTAGCAGCTGTGCAATAACTCATACGAATTAACAACAATGTGACAGCATGTGTAAGACTTATTTAAATTTAAGCCACATAAAATCCCAGAATAGAAAGTAGGTTGAGACCCCAAACCTAGTGAGGAACTGTTTGTAACTGATAGCTGCAGAGATAGGGAGAATCAGTTTTCTTTAGGGTATTACTCAGTGTAGGTTAACCAGGTTTAAGTGGATGGATCCACACCTAAAGGCACTCGAGGACAAAAATTAGACTCAGTAGGTTTTGAAAATATATGTAATGGAGTAAATGAAATTGGAGGTTAATAAGGGGGTGCTTATAGGAGAGGGGATCCTGAAAGTGATCAAAATTCATTTAATGAAATTCTAAAAAGTTCAATAAAAATATTAAGAAAGGAATAACTTTTAAGGGCTCTAGCTCCCTCAATTTATAGTTTGTCCATGTTTCAAATGAATTTCTTTTCATGCATCTCCTCTTACCAATAGAGAAAAGGTCTGTCCCATTTGCCTTTAACCTTTCCATGTCCACACTCAGTAGTCTAGCCACTCAAATAATATTAGGTGGATAAATGATCATTTGAATAAATGAAGGAAACTTCAATTTCATGTTTTAGACCTAATGTTATTAACAACCCTTCTTTTAATAACTACATCCTTTTTGCCTCATTTTTATTTCATTTAGCCTTTACACCTTAAATTAGAGACAACTTTGTGCACTTACTCTTTTATGTACAGCTTTCTGCTCCACCAAACTTAAAATTCTCTAATTGTGCTGTATATATGCCTACAGTGGACTCACCTGTACCCTACTTAAACATATTTAACCCTCTGTTGAAGGAATACATTCCTCAAAGGGTAATCCCTGACCATAATAGGGCTAAGTTGAAGGCACATTCCCATTGGTTAATATGCTTGATCATTCTCTTGACTAGGGTCCTATGAAAGACACTTTCCTCCGTCATCTACAGTATTCTCCTCAAGTCTTCAAGTCTTTGCCTTCCACTTAAGTATGGTTTATATACAATAAAAGCCATTACCTGCTGGAAGCCTCAGAAATCCATCCTAGATGATTTTTCTTGTCTGTCTTCACTCTACTGCAGGCCAGGACTTTTCAACCTGGATACTCATGACATACTAGAGCAGACGGTGTATCTGGAGAGTGGAGTGTGGTGTCTGTTCTATGTATCACAGCATGTTTATACATCTTTACCATTGTTATTTCTACTGACTATAGTTTGACCTGGGATAAACATTTTATTTAGTTAATGACTTCATTAATCCTCAGTATTTTAATTCATTATTCACAATGAAGCTAAAATAACATTTTAAAAATGATTTTGCAGGGCAGGAAGTATTTTTTAATTATTGAATTATATTATTCATTTCCTTTTTTATGTTTTACTGAGCATTTGTACAAACCACACAATTTTTCCCAATCAAACCCAATCCCTCCCATGCCCCAACCCCCCTTCAGAACTCCTGCGAGACAACATCCAGTCAAGCTCCCAAACCCAGATCTCCTTTTGTACAAATAGATCTGATGGAGTCTAGTCCGCATATCTAGAAATCTTAGGTAGGCATACTCTTCCTCACCCAACAGCACTCAGTCCCTTGTACTTCTGAGTCCACAGTCATCTTCCCCACCTTCACCCATCTCTCTTGTTCCACATTAAGAGATTGTCCCAGTTGGCATGGGTCCCATGCCTGATGCTGACATTACCACAGGTTTCCATGTGAAAGCTTGCAGTCAGTTGTAGGCCACTGCTTCTCTACATCCACGCACCAGCCCTTGATCTTACTATCTTTGTGTCCCCTCTTCTACAACGATCCCTGAGCCATGGGTGGGTGAGATTTAATGTATGGGTCCCATCCAGGGATATACACTCTGGAGGCTCCCATTCTTTGGGAGCTTGATTAGTTGTGGCCTTCTGTTTGCATCAGACTCTACTGTTTAAGTAAACTTCACTGGTGAGAATTGAGGGGTGCACTCATGTTCTCTCCACCCCTCATTCCACATGTAGAGTTTCATGTAGACGTGTCTCCTAGGAATAGGGATTATTCAGATGTATATGTTCTGTGTCTGACCAGCTGTCAGATTCTGCTGTGGCCTCCATCTGCTGCAGAGTAGCTTTTGTGATGAGGGCATACAATATACTTGCCAGTAAATATAAGATTCCATAGTTGGTGTATTGTAAGACATTTCATTTGTCTAGAGATATGACATCAATAGGCTTTTCTCTAGGCTCTCTGTCCTCTCCAGCCCTGGGCATTTGGCTGAGTTTACAGTGGCTCTCATGAGTTCACTCCCACTGAGACAATTCCAAGTCCAATTAGACAGCTGTTGACCACCCCCAAGACAACACTGCCAGTACTACACCAATAGAGGCAGTTTGCTGGGCAGATCATTGTGGTTGTTAGGTTTTGGGGCTGGGTTGTACCACTGACTGGTTTTTCTCCCTTAGCAGTGTGCACATTGTCTAGCATTATGAGCGGTCAATTACAGGTAGAAGGCTTCTAGGTAAGTCCCTGTTCAATTAATCTAAATACTATCCCTGAAACACATCCTGTTCTGAACAGTAGGGTGTTATTTTCTATTTCTGGTAGGTAATCAAGAACTTTGAAGGTAGCCTGCATTGTTTTGACAGTCTCTTGGATTGCTCTCACCAACCATTCAAAGGAATGAGGTTTCAGGTGTCTTTCTGAGTAAAGTAAAAATATATATAAATTAAAAGTTTACTTTCTGGGGAGTAAAAGGCAGCTGGCCATACAGAAAGCATCATGCTTCCAGGAGTCAGTGTCTTGGACAGGCAAGAAGGGGACTGAAACTTTAGGATACACATGGGATTTTCTTCTATAGCTGGCATGACATTTCTTATGAATCAGGGTTATTTCACTGACTGGTTCTTGGAAAAGCTCCATTTACTTTTTTCATGGTTTCCATTGTCAAAGAATAAATATGACAGAGCAACTCACACAATGCTGAGTTGGTTACTTGAAGGTCACTTAGAGAGCCACATCCCTCAATACCAAAGTGTCATATTCACCTTAATGGCCTAAAGAAATGTCAAACACAACAGGGTCAGCATTGTCTGGAAATCTGTCTCTTTGTTTTTTGCAACATTTTGATAGTTTATTTTAGAATGAAATATATTAAAACATAAAAATCAAGAATCAGGAAATTAGCAGTCATTATTTTAAATGGAGATTTGATGGTCTTAGTGGGCAGGAGGGAGGAAGGGGCAGCCCTGATATATGAAACATCTTCACTCTTCAGAAGCTTCATGGCAGATAACAATGGGAAGTGAAAGAAAATATTATAGTATAAAATATCACTATAGGTGAAGTGTGGTTTCCTTTCAAAGCTTACTTTTTTTATATTGAAGACCTTTAAATTTGAAATGTCTTTGTTGGTATGTTTACCTTCTGTGGCTAATATTCCTTCTAGGGGGTGCAAGGCCCTCCTCCCTTGATCCTTATGAAAAACTGAGGTACAATTTTGTCAATATACACTCTGGGAAACCAGTGAGCTTACTGACAGAGTGATGGGTGAGACTTTAATCTCAGGCATGTGAGTGCATCCCCTTCAGGCCACACTGGAAAGTCTCCATCTGGGCATGGAATGTGACTTCCCCTCAGCAGCGTAAAAGGATGACTGAGACTCCCTTTGGTTTTTCTCAGTTTATATACCCTTAGCCCCTCCCTCTCAGGCAACCAGGGCCTTTTGATTGTTTGGGAGATGTAGCTGACTCTCCCTGCCCCTCCTTTGGCAGTCAAGTTTGGCTGTGATGATCCTAGGCAAGAGGGTCCAAACACGCTGGGGAAGATGGCATCTGTCCATAGTCTGTCTGCTGGTTGGGAGATAGTCCTATGCAACACCTCCTTGGCTGCATTTCTATCAATGTAGCCAAGTATAAACAAAGGCTGGAGAGTGAATGAGATCAGTGTTTTCTTCTCCTATAATATGTTACCTTTTTGTCTTATGCTCAAACATCTGCTTGTCTTAGAATCCCCTACCAATCTACATTAAAATTCTTCTCAGTTATTCATTCCCACCTAAATGGGATAAGATAATTGATAAGATTTCTACATTCAAAGTGTTGTTGCTCCCCATAGATTTATAGTCAGCTATGATTATTCACAGTGCATTAAAAATGCATGCAGTTCTCAAGTGCTCATACATTCATTTTCTAGATGCCACTGAGCTTCAATAGTGTGTCATAAAGGGCTAGTGCAAATAATCCCAGACATCCTGTAACTTTTACTTCTGAGAGAAAATGTGACTATATCTTATGATGTTGTATACTGAGGTTTAGAAATGTGTGAAAGAAAGGAAGAAATGAAAGAAGGAAGGAAGAAAGAAAAGAAAAGGAATGAGGGAGAGAAGGAGGGAGGGAGGGAAATCCAGACACACTGATGTTTGAGAAAGTTGTCTCACCTAGGTCAGAAATGGTTAATGTGACTTTCTTCCACATGTTTTTATCTATTCAGGCGCTCTGCAAAGTGGATGATGACTGCTCACACAGGGAGGCTTATCTGCTCTATTCATTCTGCAAATTCTTATGGTATTCTCTTCCAGAGACCTCCTCACAGACACACCTAGACAAGTTTTACTAACTCTTTTGGTATCTCAACATAAGTAAGTTCACAAGAAAAATTAAGCATCAAATCAACCTGCTCTTTGGACCCCTGAATCAGCTTTGTGTCCTGGCATCTTGAGTCTACACCCTTCCACAACAGAATTATATTTTCTGCTTCTAGGGTAAATCATTATCCAGCTTTTCTCTTCTTGGAAATAGCTGAGAGAGTACTCCTATTTAAGCTTCATTTATGCATCAACTTGCATATAACTATTAACTTCGTATTAACTAAAGGGAAACAAAGCAAATTTCTATTTTCTAAAATAAATTTCAGTTCAAAGGAAAACTTTAGTAAAATTGTTAAACAGTAACACAAGTCATAAGCTCTCTTTTATATACTTATTCCTTATCAGAGTTAATTAGATTATGAGATTTATTCTACTGAAATTTTGGGACAAAAAAACAAATAAAACATAAATGTATTTATATATCTGTAGTAGTATGTGGTAGGTAGAGAGAAATTTTAAGAATCGGGGAACGGCTGTAATTTCTTCATACAAATCATGTGTTTCCTAGTTGCCATTTACAACCATCTAGATCTAATCACTGTCACAGTGCTTTACATAGAAAATCTAATTTAAAACAACCTATGAGAACTTTGAGGCATAAGCGCAACTAATACATAAACAGAACTCTAATAAGCACTGAGAGGTAAGAGAGAACCAACAAGGCAAGACAAATTAGAAAGTTGGGCCCCCTTCCCAAGGATACTACTGCCAGTGAGATTCACTAGGACATTCATGCCAAAGACACTACAGTCCTTAGATATGCAGAACTTCTTTATGAGCAGGAGACTTGGAACAACTGGTGTCTCTATCTAGAGGGCTGGAGTGGTTATTAACACCTAGATCATGTCTATGATGTCACCAATATACCAAGCATCCTGTGTGTATTCCTAGGGTTTAACTTACAAGAATGTGTATACCAGACCAACCAATGACCTATGATATAAAATGTATCGACAACAAGAAAAGTCCCTTCCTCCTGTGATGCCTCTCAATTCTTTATAATAGAAACCTTAGCAGCATTCAGTGTACTTAAAGGAGTTCCTTACATTAATTGTAGTAAAACAGAAAGTGGATATTAATTTTCAACTAGAGACCAATTAATACCTGACATATAATGAGAACTGTGTATGTTTTCTGGAGAAAAATAATCATACAATTTTTAAACTCAGGATTCATACTGTAAGTTACTACATGCCAAATGTTATGATGGTTTTCTTTTAATCCTAGCACTTGGGAGGCAGAGACAGGTGGATCTTTGTGAGTTCAAGGCCAGCCTTGTCTACAAGGTGAGTTCCAGGACAGCTGGGGCTATAGGGAGACCCTGTCTCGAAAAGACCAAAAAAAAAAAATTATTCCAGAGAAAGGAGCTGGGTAAGAGAAATGATTCTGTTACTGACAGACCTGGATTTAAAACTGGCTTTGTCATTTCCTAGTACTATAATATTTAATGTATCAGTATCTCATTTTGTAAAATAAAACTAGTAACAGCACCTTCATCCTAAGATGTTGGTTATGCCTATACTTAGTATAATGTCTGACACATAGTCAAAGGTTAAGAAACAAGCTGGTTGTCCTATCATTGTCAAACTGCCCTCTTTAAAACCACAGCAAACTAAAAATGAATGATACAATCTTTATGTCTCATTTGTTATCCCTTGTATTATGTGATCCAATGTTTCATTACAAATTAGAGAACATGCATCTATTAAATTAAGTCTTAAATTCAAAATCATTGCCTCTTGAATAAACTTTGATAAACTTTCTCTTTCTTTTAGTTATTTTTCCTATGAATGGAAACTGTAGGGGAGGAGAGCACATGGGCACTCAGGGCCAGAGAACTCGAAATCTTTATTGAAGAAGAATTGTTGAAATAGCATTATTCACTAAAGTAAGCAATGAATGAAATAACTTTGCAAAAGACTAATCTCTGAAATTATGATGTCAGAAATATTTTTGTCAGTAATCATGGTGGGTGGCTGAGCCAGAATGAAAGAAAAAAAAAAAACCCTTCGGAAAAGAAAGTCAAGGAATTTTAGGACAAAGATATTGGATGTATGATGTTAACAATGACAAGTGTTTCAAACACAAGAAACAGGCAGTCAAATAGTACAGATAAACACAAAAATTTCAATGATTGCTTTCCTAGATTGTCTGTTCCTCTTCCTATTATGGCTGAAGGTTCTTATTTCTCATATTTGTATAGTCTGTCCTTTTGAAATTTTGAGCCTCAATACATGTCAATGTGTGTGTGTGTGTGTGTGTGTTTAGGTTTGTTTGTATGTGTGTTTAGGTTTGTGTGTATGTGTTTATGTGCATTTGTGTGTATGTGTGCATTTGTGTGTATGTGCATGTGTGTGTGTGTGTGTGTTCATCAAAAGGGGCACAGAGGGACAGAAAAAAGAGAGAGACAGAGAAGACTAGAGTTTGTCGCAAATGATTCATAGTGGAAGAATCACATTACCTATTTTATAGGTTACCAACACTAGAAGTCATCTGTAAACATCTGTCAATTTGTTTATTATAACAAAGTTCCAGCAAGGATCCTAAAATAGGTTAATATGGCTCTCTTAATTTTATTTGTTGTATGAAGTTTTGTTTATAATTTATGGTGAAAAGATGGATCAAATGTAAAGCAGGTATATGGTGAGAAAGCACTGCCAAGGAGAATCAAAACTAAATAAAGTGAAAATGGCTGCAGGTATTCCTGTCCTGACAGCTTTATTTTTGCACGCGAACAGCACACCCAGAAGTCTCTTTTGTTTCAGTGCTGTGTTCTCCCTGCAAACAAACAAGAAGCATTGATAGATTTTCTACTACAGTTTTCTTTCTGGGGGATTTTGTTGGATCCCAAACATATAAATCTTTGAGGATTCACTTTTATTGCGTCACACGATAATGCCTTTTTGGGTAAGGAATCAATGCCACAACTTGGAACCCTGTGCCCATGAGGCTGGGACCTTATTCCTGCAATAGGAGTCCTTGGCTAGTGTCCATTTTCGATACCACATAAAATATACTTCTCACTGCACATTTTCCTTAGAGATCAATAAAATAATAAACTGCAAAAGCACAGCCATTAAAATATTGGTTTTACCATGAAAATGTCACACATTTACAGGCTGGTCTTCAAGTCCCTTGGCTCCAATAAGGGATATCAAAGGTGCCAGAATTGCAACTAATGACAAAGCAATAAGAGACATTTACCATTGCTGCTGTCCTTGGTTCACTCTTTCCTACTGCTTGGTGCACTCTAAGGTCTGTGCTGGCTTACTTTGTTGTTTACAGTTTCTTTCTATATTGCTTGCAGAAATCCACCAGCTCTTTCTGTAAAGGAGAATGCTTTGTGGGAGGGTGGATAACAATTAGAAGGGAAAAATTAGTCATGTGTCACCAGGTGTGGCTATTAAATGCTAAAATACAATTCTGCTCCTATTTCCGGCTTAGCCTTGATTGCAAAAATCTATCCCCACAGTGCTACATTCTTCTTTTTTTTTTTTTTTTGTGGTCTTTTTGAGACAGGGTCTCCCTGTAGCCCCGGCTGTCCTGGAACTCACTCTGTAGACCAGGCTGGCCTTGAACTCACAAAGATCCACCTGCCTCTGCCTCCCAAGTGCTAGGATAAAGGCATGTGCCACCACAACCGGCAAGTGCTACTTTCTAAGTGTTTTCACCACTATTTAATGGTGTTGCTGCAAATTCAATAGGTTATGGAATATTATGTTTTGGTAAAATATTTGGTGGAACAACAGAATCTAATTTATCCAAAACTTAATAGGGAATTTTATTAATTTATAAGTACTAGTCACACATTTTAATCATTTGATGAGAGTGAGATAAACAAAACAATGTATGTAGGAAAAAGCCATATACAGACCTACTATTTTTTTTAATTAGTTTTTATTGATAGGCTTTTGTGCATTTCATACATTTTTTCCAATTCAGTTCAGGCTTATTTCCCTTTCCCTCCCCCCCCATCCCACCCACACCCCATCCCAGATCATGCATTCTGCCTAACTGCACTGCATTCTTTCTCTTCAGTTTTTTTTTTTCATTTTTTAGCTATAATGATAATCCATGGTGTAAAAGCATCCTTCATGCAAAACCTATCGGCAGGCTGTTGTGCCCAAACACCTCAGCCCCACCATCCAGTGGGGGTGACAGGTTGTTTGTTCAATCAAGTTGATCAATGAGTGTCCAGACTACATTGCTGTAGTTTCACCATTAACCCCAATCGACCCCTTACATTCTACCACGCCCCCTCTTCCGCAGGTTTTTCCCTAGGCTTAGAAAAGGGGCACAGGGGGATGGAGAGGTTAAAACAGTCCCACTCTCTCTGGAGCTGTTGACTTGGACTCTGGTCAATTCTGGCTGTTTCCTTTCATGGGCTGACAGTTTTGTCCAGAAACCTTTCGATCCTACTAATGAAGAACAAGCAATTAGATATAAGGTATTTAAGCAGCACTAAAGTTAATGGTAGGTTACTTAGCATAGACACATGTGTTGGATATGTTAATCCATGAATTACAATTTCCCCCCTGTTAAATATGACAGGGTCTTACGTGGCTTATAAACATTCTTAACCTGTAGAGGATGTAAGTGTGGCATCAGCCATGGGTTATTTTTCTCCAAGGGGAGAGAGCCAATAGCCAATTAGATTTGGGAAACAGGCACATGGCTGCCTCTGCGCACAGTATTTCCAGGCAGGGTGAGGTGTAGCTGGTGCTGACGGTGGAGTCTTGCTTGACCAGGGAGACCCATATTTGCTTTATTGGTTTAGTGGCCTTGGTACACTCTCTGGCATTCCAGAGGCCATCTGTACACTTGCATGTGTGGTCTCAATACATCCCTCCCATGTTACTCAGGTCTGCAGCAGGGTCTTTATTGCCTCTCCTCCTAGAGTATCCCAACTTAGGGCAAGAACCCTTACCTTTTGTGGGGGCTTGGATCCCCTGGCCAACACCACCTGGTAGACAATCCAGCTGATTCAGAGCTCCTGATATTAATATATTTTGCCTGAGTGCAATGCCTAGGACTTAGTATTATATTTGGTTCTGCCAGAGAGTAATCCCTTCCACCGTTCCCATGTCTAGATCAATTAAGAAAGCAGTTTTACAGTTTTATAAGAGATTACCTCTACAATAGTTGTCTCCATTTACAGTTGGGGAGCGACCTCATCATTTGTCAATTTCTTCCTTGTTCTATGGGTGGGAAGGCAAAGAAGTCTTCCATATCAGAACCTTTGTGGCAACCTAGAAGGTAAATTTCATTAGGACTCATTATAACTAGTTGTTACATGTAGATCCACAGAGGGGTTCAATGTTTATGGCAATCGAGGCTTTTCTTCCTTTGAATGTTCGGACGGGTCAGCCTTTCGTTGACCACTTTTTGGTACATCCTACTCAATGCAAACCTGTATCTTTCTTCTCAGCCATTAAGTTGGTGAACGTTTTGGTCCTGTTGGAAACAACAAATTCTTTCCCTAGTTAGTTTTTAAGATTGAATTGCAAGGGTTTGATGAAAAGGTTTCATGTCTTTCTGTATCCACCCCCCCCCTTTTTTTAGCTAATAAGTCTCCAGAAGACAGTTTTTGTATTATACATGACTATAGGGTGGAATAAAGGCACAAATTTCCAATTCACCATTTTTGTTTTTTGGGTGACTATATAATTAACTTGGGAAGCAAACTTAATTTTTACTTAAATCATCTTAAAAGAATGCTACAAGGTGATACTGTCACAGAGAAATATAGAGAACATTGTATGTGTCAATCCCAAAGTTCGTTGCTCTACAGATTTTATGTAAAGACAAATGTGAGCAACAGCGATTTGATCTCCATTTAATTCAGAATGCATTACTATTTTTATCAGATTCTGTAAACCAATGTGTTTTAATATACACATGTTTACTTTACTTTTACTAAGTCCTAAAAACAACCATGGTGTCCTGTACGACAGTGTCTAGGCGAAACTGGGTACTTGCTGAGCCCACGTCAATTTAAATATAGCCTTAATACGAAATATACACCCATGTCCCTCTCCCACCCATCCCCCCTTTCCAATTCCCATTCAGTCCATGTCTAATGCAGTCCTTTCGGTTGTTCTTTTACGATGCCCTCCCTCGCCATGGGAAAATATTTATATCTGGGTTGTTGGTACTAGCATCCACATATGAGGGACACCATTTGTCGTTTGTTTTTCTGGGACTGTGTTACTTCACTTAACATAATGTCTTCCAGCTCCATCCATTTACCTGCAAAGTTCATGATGTTGTCCCTCTTTACTGCTGCATAGAACTCCATTGTATACATGTACCACATTTTCTCTATCCACTCGTCAGTTGAGGGGCACCTGGGCTGGTTCCAGCTTTTTGCTATTGTGAACAGAGCTGCAATAAACATAGCTGTGCATGTATCTTTGCAGTAAGTTGTGTCTTGTGGGTATATACCCAGGAGTGGTATGACTGGGTCAAATGGAAGGCTCATTTTGAGTCTTTTAAGGGTTCTCCACACTGTTTTCCATAGTGGCTGTACTAGTTTACATTCCCACCAGCAATGGATGAGTGTTCCCCTTTCCCCGCAACCTCTCCAGCATTTGGTAACATTCGTGTTCCTGATCCTAGCCAGTCTTATTGGAGTAAGGTGATATCTCAAAGTGGTTTTAATTTGCATTTCCTTAATTATCAGAGATGTTGAACAGTTCTTAAGATGTTTCTCAGCCATCTCTAATTCCTCCTCTGTGAAGTCTCTATTCAGATCTTTGCTCCATCTTTTGAGTGATTCATTTGTTTTCTTTCTTCTTTGTTTTTTGAGTAGCTTGTATACTCTGGAAATTAATGCTTTGTCAGATGTATCTGCTGTGAAGGTTTCCTCCCACTCTGTGGGTCTTCTCCTCACTTCCTTTATTGCTTCCTTTGATGTACAGAAGCTTTTGAGTTTAATGAGGTCCCATTTGTCAATTGTCGATCTTATTTCTTGTGCAGCTGCTGTCTGATTTAGGAAGTCTTTTCCTACACCTATGTCTTGTAGTCTGCTGCCAAGCTTCTCTTCTATCACCTCCAGAGTTTGGGGTTTCACGTTGAGGTCTTTGGTCCATCTGGAGTTAACCTTTGTACAAGGTGAGAGGTAGGGGTTTAATTTCATTCTTCTACAAGTGGTGATCCAGTTCAGACCTACTATTTTTAAGCTTATTTAAAACATAAGTAAGAATCATTGAGCCGGGCGTGGTGGTGCACGTCTAAATTCCTCGCACTTGGGAGACAGAGGCAGGTGGATCTCTGTGAGTTCAAGGCCAGCCTGGTCTACATAGTGAGTTCCAGGCCAGATGGGGCTACAGGGAGACCCTGTCTCAAAAAGACCAAAAGAAGAAAAATCATTGAAATGGAGGCACCTTCCCTGGGAGGAAAAGGTTCTACCCAGAAGCCATAATTTATTGAACAGAAATTCCAGTGGCAGGCATACCTTCCTATAAGTTGTTGGACAGAGAATCTCCAAAGATCCCCCAAATCAATATAGATTATTGTCCATGTTCTTAGTTTCTCACCAGAACTAGATGGTAACATCCTATTGCTGATATTATCACACACATTTTGAAAACAATTAAAACCTACTATATACACTTATGAAAGGTCAAAGAATAAAAATAATAAATAAAAATAAATATTTAGAAAGTAGATTACAAAGATTGTCTCCTGAAATTGTTTTCTGAGTTTCCCATTCTTACATTTTACTGTGTTTGCACAATACAAACACATCTAACACACACACACACACAAGTATATATACAGGTCATACACACACACCTCATACACATACACACATATACATACACATCCCTATAGACACATAACACACACAGAGACACACCTTATACACATACATGTGCATACATCATACACGCATACACATACATGCACACATACACACACATCAGTAAAGGTAAAAGAGGAAGATGAAAAAGAATAATTTGACATGCAGCCCTCAAACTGAGCAACAACTTACAGAAGCAAAAAATCTTTTAGAGCAGGAAGTCTGGGTCGGTAAATATGAAAATAACACTTTCAAAATGGCTAGCTGGCTGATCCAAATGCAATATATTTCAATTATGTCTATCAATTCTGAATCTATTTTCCTCTATTATTCAGAACATGTACTTGCATGGAGGTGCCAATTAAGACCTTTGTATGTCAAATTTTACCATGTGCAGAGGTTGATCCAGACTGATAAGGGCAGTGTCTGCAGAAAGACCGCATAGAATCTCGTGTTGGTGGAGGTCCTATCAGACTCTTAGCAGATGTAACAGAGGCCACATCAAGGAAATCAGAAAAGAAAGATCTTCACAGAGGTAAGTCTATGAATTTCCCTAAATTATATTTAAATAGAGTATTTGATTCTAGAAATTCAATGAATTTAGTAGCTAACATGGGGTTTTAAAATGTTTTATTTTATTAATGTGTAGTTTAGCATTGTTTGTATTAAATTTTATAAACTAAACATAATTAATATTCCATGTAACACTCAGTACAAATGCAAATGCAACACATCAAATTTTTATTTTAAAATGCTGCTTCCTCTGATAGCAAGCAGAATTTTTTATGCCAAGTTTTATCAAAAAGATTGAGCCTATCAGACTGTAACTGTGACCCAGAGCTTCCTGTGATACTTAAGGGAGGGAAAAATGTTAGCATATAGTGGACTCCTTGTTTTTAAGATGACATCCCTCTAGATTTAAGAGCCTACTTAGAATTTCAGAGTGTGTACTTTTATTTTCTTTATTTTATTGGATATTTCAGGTTTTATGTGTATTTAAAATTTAAAATAACCAGCCGGGCGTGGTGGCGCACGCCTTTAATCCTAGCACTTGGGAGGCAGAGGCAGGCGGATCTTTGTGAGTTCAAGGCCAGCCTGGTCTACAGAGTGAGTTCTAGGACAGCTGGGGCTACAGGGAGACCCTGTCTCGAAAAGACAAAAAAAAAAAAATTTAAAATAACCTTAGTAAAATACACATCAAATTTACCTTCTCCATCATTAGCATGTGTATATAGATCAGTGACATTAAGTACATCCATATTGTTGTACTGCCAGCCTCTTGTACCCACAGAATTCTTTTTTTAATATTTTTTTAAGTTTTGTGCATTTCATACATCACTTTTCATTCCAATTTAGACTCATTTCCCTTTCCATGTCCCCCACCCCATCCGAGTTCATGCATTCTGCCATACACGTCTTGTATTGTTTCCTGAGTCTTTTAAAAGTTTTTTCAAAACTTTTGAAAACAAACTGTATGTTATTTCCATGTCATATTTCTTGATTCACAGAGGGTTATTGTTTTGGGGAGAACTTTACTGTTTCAGTCAGTTCTTTGTCCCACTTCTTTCGTTGTTGTTCCCTCCAATTTGAAATATATATATATATCACCTATACTACCATTATGTCATCTGAAAATAAACTGTACATTATTTCCAAATCATATTTCAGGATTCACATTTTTCCCTTTTAATTTTATATTACTCTAAAATATACATGCATACCTTCTACCCATATACCAAAATTACAAAGTCTGAAGATAAGTGATAGGTTAATTCTAGAGCTCGTTAAGAGATTCACATTATAAGAACATATTTGCTTTCAGATAAAGAGAACTATAACATTATTGTTCAGTTTTCCTTACAACTAGGTACTTGGTGCTAGCATCCACAAATGAGGGATGCCATTCTTTGTTTTTCTGGTACTCTGTTACTTCACTTAGCATACTATCTTCTAGAACTATTTTTTTAATTGAAATCAAACCCAGTCCCCCCAATGCCCCAAGCCCCCATTGGAGCTCATGCATTACAACACCCAAGCTAAGCCCTATCCAGTCAAGCTCTTGAGCTCAGATGTCCTTCTGTGCAAATATATCCACTGGAGTCTGGTAACTACATCTTGAAATTTCAAGTAAGGCATATTGTTCCTCACCCAGCAGTAATCAGTATTTTGTAGTTCTCAGTCTGGGCCAGTCTCGTAACCATCTCTCTTGCTCTACTTTGAGACCTCTTGTTACCAGTTGACATGGGTCCCATTCCTGAATGCCAAAATTGCTACAAGTTCACATGTGAAAGCTTACAGTCAATTGTAAGTTAGAGTGTGTACTTTTTAAAAGTTTCATTGTCAGCCAGGTGTGGTGGCACACTCCTTTGATCCTAGCACTTGGGAGGCAGAGGCAGGTGGATCTTTGTGAGTTCAAGGCCAGCCTGGTCTATAGAGTGAGTTCCAGGACAGCTGGGGCGACAGGGAGACCCTGTCTTGAAAAGACAAAAAAAAGTTTCATTGTCAATATTAACCTATATTTCCTCCTTCTTGAAGGGCAAATAAGTAAATAATACTATAAAAGGTAATACATGGAGCATCATGTGATTCTAATGAAGTTTATTTGTTTAGTTGTAATTGTCTTAAATAGTTATTTTCTTTTAAATATGAGCATTTAAGAGCCACACTACATATAGTATATGCTATGTCTTAGAACAAGTACTAATGTGCCTTAGGTTTGGAATGCAAATCTCCTGTTGACTCAAGAAATTACAAATGTGAACACTCATGAGGTTCTCTGAATCTTAATCTCCTCATAAAACAAATTAATAATATTTATATTATATGATTTAATGAAACAGTGCATACAAAGGACTTAGAACTTAACTGGTAGAGAGCAGTCACTGTATTACTCCTTCACAATGCTATAACAAACAACTGAGACTGATTGAAAACAGGAAAGGTTAATTTGGTCTCACCATTTCAGAGATATTTAATCACAGATTATTAGCTCTGTTGCTTTGGGGCCTGCAACAAGGCAGCACTTCATGATAGAGAATTCTTTCCCTTGGACACCCAGGCAGAGACTGGGCACAGGAAGACACTTGCCTCTACATGGCCAAGAAGCACAAAGAGAGAGAAAAGGGTTGGCATTCTGGAATTCCTTCCAGGGATATGCCCATCATGATCCAACTCCTCTCATAAGGCCTAACCCCATAAGGGCTGCATAACTCCCATAAGTGATGTGGATTGGAAACCAAGTCTTTAACACAAAGGACATCCAAAGATACATCCAAATCTCAGAAGTTGCTTAATAACCAGTAGCTTCAATTCATATTTTTACTATAGTACTGATCTTTGTATTCAGCAAAGCATATGGTTTCAATAAAGTAAATAGGTACTTCTCAGAAAGTGTTCAACAGAGGTGTTCATACATGATAGCCAAAGAATATTATCATGATGATGTTTCTACTGCTGCTAATAGAAGTGCATGTAGAAAACATTTACTGGATTTTGCTGATGAGTCTCTTCTTTATTTAATTTATATTGTGTTGAATGGGCTTCCACTGCCATTCCGGGCATATGACAAACAATAACCAAGCTTAGAAATATAAGTATTAGGAACATTTCATAGCCATGGTGATGGCTTGGGCTGGGCACTTACATCAACCATAGAAATAAGCTAAAATTAAGTTTTTGTTAGACTTGATGGGAGATAAAACCTTGCCATCCCCACAGAATTTTAAGTTATAATGGAAGATTGGAAAATATTGCTTCTTGTGCTTGTTGCTCACTTTGTATCTGTGCAGAAGACAGCATGGAGAAGAGTGGTACCAGTCGGCAGTGCCACCTACTGATCTTAGTTTGGGTCCCTGATCAAATCATCCCTTAAACATTGCTGTTGTGTGGATGTGCATGTATCTCTCAGATGCATATATCGAAATCCTAGCATCAAAGAGAGGAAGCATTAAGATCATAAGTGCAGAGGCACATGAAAAGGTTTATGGGTCTAATAAGAAAGCCCCAAAAGTGTTCATTCTCCTACTAGCATCATGTGAAGACACAGGGACACACCATTTGTAAACTAGAAAATGAACCCTCACTGCATACAGAGTCTTCTGGAAGCTTAAACTTGGATTTTCCATGTACCAGAACTGCGAAAGATAAATTTGTATTGTTTTGAATTACATAGATGATATTATGTTGTAGGAACCCAAATGGACGAAGAAAAACATAGTTTCTGTATTCTAAAATATGCAGGGAAGAATAAAGGGATAGAAATTTGTTCCTTAAGCTATAGCATAATAAGCAAGAATAATATCTACTATCCCCTAAATGTGGTAGGGTGGCTTAATGTTCCATAACTGAGAGAGCTTTCATGGTGAGTTTAACTTCTTGCCAATGGTTTTAAATTTTAATGGGAAAATGAGAATTTTTGTTTGCTTGTTTCTCATAACTAATCAAATAGAATACACTTGATTAATTTGGGAACATAATGTTTATTTACAAAGATTACTTTTGGTTACATAAAAGCATCTAATTATAAACTTTCAATGTATGAACTCTCATAGTTTCAAGCAAATTTAACAATACTTAGCATGCAGAATGAAAGATAATCATCTGTGTCCCACATCCACAAAGGGGCTTCAGTAAAAACTTGATTAGTGGACCTAGAATTTGCCTTACATACCCAACACTTATTCTTAAGAGTAAATGCTTTCTCACTAAAATAAGAACATATTTTAATTGGTGTTTTATTGAATTTATTTATTATAATTTTGGCCTTTTTGAGACAGGGTCACCCTGTATTGTCAGCTGTCCTAGAACTTGCTACGTAGACCAGGCTGGCCTCAACCTCACAGGCATATTCCAGGCTTTGCCTCCTGAGTGCTTGGACTAAAGATGTGCACCACCACCCCTGGCTTGAATTTATATTTTTGTTGTAAAAATGATTAAAATGGTATGAGTTCAAAATCCTGAGAGTAAGAATGAAGTGAAGAATGGTCAATAGAATTTTCTCAGTATTTCCTGGCTCTTTTTCTTAATTTCATTACAGACATTATGTAAAAATGATACTAAACAAAGAATTTGAAGTTTGAATATGATATGGTCTATCCTTGAATGTTTTTGTCTACAGAAAAATTGGATGAGAAAAATTATCAAAGAAACAAATTTACATTCATATTTCTGTTGGAAATAATTTTTAAAATGCAGAAATGAAGCATAAAAATCTTAAAGGAATTGAACTTATCATAATCATATTATCTTGAAGGAAATATCAGCTAAGAACATTCAGTCAGATATATACCACAATGTTTCCTCCTATTCTCCATTCCACTACTGATAATTTAGGAAATATAATTTGAATTTTTCTTATGTTTTATATAACTAGATTTAAACTATCTTGTTTTGTGCTGGTTTCTTTTGTTGAACATGTTCTGTGGGGTCCATCTATATTTTGGGGCACTTGGATAAGCCCATTGAATCTAGTAGTGTTAATATACACACAGTAGGCTATGTCTTTTGGTAATCATATGCATGAATTTCAATTGTTACCCAAGGAGAGAAACTGAAGAACCATTTAGTTGCTTAAATAAATATTTCCAACTATCTGCAACAGTTTATGTGTTAATTTAACAGTTCTACATGAGAGCCCCAGTTCCATATTTATTACATTCATTTTCATATTTTAAATTTTAAACATGCTTCTGATTATGTAATAACAGTGCATCATCTTAATTTGTGTTTCTTTAATAAGTACATTTTTATTTGTCTTTTTGATTCTTTGGCCTTTTTTCAGAAAAATCAGCTCAAAACATTTGTGCACAGTGACAGTAATTTTACATTAAATCAAGGAGAGGTAATAATATTTGAAATCAAATTTTTCATTTTCAAATGAAATCTCAAAATCATTATGGTATATATACACAGTTGTGTGCCTCAGAGAGTACAGCATCTGATAGACAAATGTGTTTTGAATTTTTGGTGTTAATAGTAGAAATTTCTATATGATGTGGGAAAAATTGAAGTTCTGATCTACCAAGAAAAATTATGTTGGACTTTCACTTGATATTTAGCCCCATGAAGTACAATTTACTCATCTAAATTAATTTGTATGAGTAATTTACAGAAATGCTTTCTCTTTCCCATTTGTATAATTATCTCATGAAGTATTTCTTTATAAATAGCTGTCTTGTTAATATCAGTCATTCATTTAACAAATACATGCTTTTGCTTGGAAATTTCCGGCTCTATCAGCCTTTCTTTTAGTATTTTTGTAACTAGCGTACTTAGCCCCAAATACTGGTTTGATGCCATGTATGAATTTATTGCATGTATTATTCAATTTAATATCCATAAAGAGCTTAGTAGGTAAGATTTCTAAGTAGCTTCACTTTAGATATCAGAAAACAGAGTCTTTGAGAACTTTCAGACTTACTCTGAGTCCCAGTGCTAATAAGGAACTATAATTGAAAGATTGCTTTGATGTTAAAATGGGTGAGTTCAAACTTCTATGTGTCCTAGGATGGGCAGCCTTTCAGGTATATCAACAGTAAAAGTGCATGTGTTTATGGGTGTCCTAGGTTGCTTCTCTAGCACCTAGAGCACACCACAACCCAAAGCAACTTGGAGAGCAAAATGTTTACTGAGCTTTCAAATCACAGTCCATCATCAAGTGAAGCTTAGACAGGAACTCAAAGCAGACCATGGAGGAGAAACTGAAGTAGAACTCATAGAAGACGCCGCTTACTGCCTTGCTTTCCCTGGCCTGTTCAGCTACTTTCTTATACACTACAGACCCACCTGCCTAGGAAAAGCAGTGCCAGCAGTAGGCCTATCTTCCTGCATCAATTAGCAGTCAAGAAAAGGCCATATGCCAGTCCTTTGGAGAAAATGCCTCAATTGAGGTTTCTTTTTCCCAGCTGTATCATGATTCACGATTGAAGGTATGACTAGCTCTTCACTAAATTGCACCTGTGTTTTGGCAGATCTAATGAAATTTCATTGCTATATTAATGTTATTATTATTATTATTATTATTATTTATTATCATGTTCCTTTGTAACATTTAGGACTCAACGTTATTAGCCATGTCTGTGTCCATGTTCTTGCTCACTACATTTTGGTGGCCGCCTTCTGTTCTGATGACAACCTGATTCCTGTGTATGGTTCATGCTGTGTATGGTTTATGCTGCTCCTTGGTAGTCCCTGCTATAACTCCCTTTGTTCACTCTTGGGTCATACTTCCCTGGTATTGGTTCGTACTTCCTTGGTATATCATGCACTCTGTTGAGGAACACATAATGGTCTCTCCCAATCACAATTACTTCACCAACTCAGCATTTCTTTGTTCAACTGCTTTTTTTGTGCTGCAGTGGGCTGTTCATCCTTTGCATCCTTTTCTGCATCTCTTTTCAAATTTTATGTTTCTTTTAACACTCATTTATTAAATGACTCACTCTGAGTGTTGGAAAGCTCTTTTGGTTCTGGTACCTCAGATTTGGCCCTAACCCTGTTTACAGTTCAGCCCAAATGTGCTTGTCTTTTCCAGCATCGATTTGATTTATGATGAGCATTTGTTTAACTCTTGTCAAACAAGAACTCATTTGTTTAAAATAAAATGATATTCTGAGCCAGAAGGCAGAAGGTGTACTTGGCAAATGAAGAAATTCCTGTGCTTGCTTGCATCAGCAGAAATTGTTATGTATATGTCCAGTGTATATTTTCTAAGTGGGTTCACTGATTTTACAGTGGATGAATAGACAAGAGAACTTGATAGCCAAATGCTAAAATAAGCTTAATTAATATCAGATATTATTTTTATTTCTAGGATGAAGATGTGATTTTCACTGAACCCAAGGAAACAGCAGGATACAGAGTTTCATGTGCTAAACTCCATTCCAAAGCTTCATGTGCTTCATCTTTGCTTTTCATGGAACTACTCAATTGAGATTAAGCTGTTTGCCTTTTTTATTTTATTGGGTAGGAAGAGAACATGAAGCAGCATTTCACCAAAGTATTTCCCATTAGAGAATGTGAGAAATAAGGGTCCCCTAAACACATGTGAGTTTTCAAGATCTGCAGATTAAACATTCATCCTAGACCAATAAAAAGGATAATAGGCATTAGTGTGGTTTGTGTTCTGTGATTGCTACAGGAAATCCTTCCCACCCTCCTCAGGAAAACAGGAAAAGAATGATTGATTCTTCTGGGAAAGTATACTCAGGGAAACAGGAAGAGAATGATTGATTCAACTGGTAAAGTATGAACTTCTGTTTGTTTATGAGCAACCTCCCCCGCCCCATTTCCTGTAATGCACTATGTAGACTGGGCTACCCTCAAGCTTGTTTATCTCATAAGGATGAATGTCTGACCAGATCTCACATGACATCTTTGGCCAGTGCTTCCTGAAGGTGACTTACATCACTTAACACTGGGTGGATGAGGACAATTTTCCTGTGAACACTGATGTCTTCTGCTCCATTGGTTCACATACTCTTTTAAAATAATTTTTAAGTTTTATTTATTTTCATATGTGCATGAATGTACTGTCTGCATGTCTCTCGCTCCAGATCCTTGTTAGTAGATAAGTAATGTCATTTTTTACCACCTTTATGTACTTCTTTCACCCAATCCCATCTTCCATAACCAGACAAGCCTGGGGTTCCTTCCAGTAACCTGGAGACTTTAGCAAGTTCTTCATACTTATTTTCATTCTAATTAGAGTATCAGTAGTATATATTAAAGCACACCAGGACTTTTTAAATAGGCTTCAGTCTCTGTTTGTAATTCAATCAATGGTTTCACTACAATGTAAATATACAAGTTTTCAATGACAGCAGATGAATTTGAGAAATAATTAGGAACATTTCATCTTTCTTTACTTCTCCAGATCAGATACAATACAATGAAATGGTCAACACTTCCCTTTTAAGGACAGGATGCAAGAGCTGGCCAATGAAATTAATTGCTCTTAGATATGAGCAAATGAAGACAACTAATTCTTTATTTCTTGGTGTTAGAGAAGTACTCAATCTTACTGACCTTGCTGGTCATTAAACAGCACAAAAGTTAATCCAGTTCTCTTGTTATTGTCTGAGAAATTCATGGAGCTCCCAAGGGATAGTCAGTAGAGAGAATGAGAAATTGCAGGTTAGATATCAGTATTTGAAGGAACTAAGATTTTAGTCTTATTTTCATAGATTGTTCATTTGTACTTCTGAGTTTTACTAATATGGATTTGTTATGTTATAGGTTAAATGTATATAATGATAGCTAACATCTTTTTTTTTTTTTGTAACTGCCCCTTTGGATAGCAAAAAGTTGACAAACTTGAGTGCTCAACTTCACAGTGAAAGAGGTTCCATAAATTTGCACAATATACGTAATCAACCTCCGTTGCAAAAATGTCATTAACTGCAATTCTGCTAAATAAAGGGAAGCAAATAAACGTGAAAGGAGGAAGCTTACCAGGAAGCAATAATTTAGATTGAAGGAAGTTGGGAGAAGCGAAGCTTTCTTGAATTGCTCCTTAAGCCAACACCACCAGGTAGAGATTCTTAGCATGAAGCAGCATCTCCGGCTTACACTCCTGCCTCTTCAGATGGACTCAATACCTTCTTAGGGAGCAGATGCACATTCTGCCTCTGTGTTATTAGAACTACTTTGTGTCTACATAGCACTTCCCCCTTCAGCCTAAACTAATGAAAGCACATTTCTATTACTTGTGAGCAAAGCTCCTTAGTTGTACTAGATATTCAAAAATTGAAGTAATATTGAAAAGAATCAATGTGAAAGTCTGAAAATTCATTGTTTGATGGCATTTTAACTATCTTAAAACACTCCGCTGGCTAACCTATTAATACATTTAACATATATCAATAAACCCATCCTCTGAGTAAGCTCCTCTCCTCAAAATTAGCTCCTTTGAGGTGCTGAGTTTGTAACTGATCATTAATTTGTAGAAATTTTTAAACAAACAGACAAAGGAAATAATTCCAATTTAAAGATAAAACATAGGAAAGGGAGAAAAAGATCAGATCCATAAAACTATAGAATTAACTCAGTATAATTAGAATGATACATGAAAGTATGAGCCCCCCCCCTTTAATGATTTCTTTAAAAGCAGTGACTACAGTACTCTAAAACCTAATAGACCTGTCTAAACATATTCTTGAGGCTCATTGTATCCCAGGTTTTCAAAGTCAAGGGCAACACGTTATCAGGTAAGAACACGATATAACAAAGAACAATGAGGTGACATCTTAGAATTATAATAAGGACTAGAGTCCTCACAATTATGCAAGACTATTTTTTAGCATTGTTTCATCTTTTCCTTTATAGAATAAGTTATATTATAGTTTTAGTTAAATTTGACTTTGATCATAAAGGTTTGGAAATGCTGGAAATCATTGCTCTAAGCACATTTAAAAGTGGGCAAAGCAACGGTGTTTCTATGGGCACCCTCTGTATCTAATACACTGTGGATGCATAAGGGCCAAGCAATGACATCAGTTCTATTCCATTATTTTCTCTTGGAAGCCGAAGGCCATAGAGATCATTGCAGCTGTGCCCACTGCCAGCAGCTTGCTGGATCAACAAATTTCTGATGTCTTTTAAATGCTCTTAAAGGTAAAATAGATTACTTTGAAATATGCATCAACCAAGCTCCACAAGTGTGCTTACTGATTTTATAAGCGGGAATAAAAGCGTGAGAGTGTGAGGCCTCTGCTAAGTATCACCAGAGACAGATCTGGGGCTCCTGCTGTGAGCCTGAGGCACATACTGAAGTTAAGAAAAAAAAATGATTATCGTTTTTTTTTTATTATTTTCAATGTGCAGGTTGCATTTTTTAAAAATAAAATCAGTAAACTTAAAAAAAAATAAAGGTAAAATAGAAAGGAATTTCAGATACATATAAAATAGTGTAATACTGGCTTTATAGAGAAAAAAATTAAGAAGCCATCATTATGGTGGGAAAAATACCTTCGTGCCAATTTGTGAATATTTTTAGAATTCATTAAAGAAGCATTGGTTGAAAAGCAAAACCTAGTCAAACCAGAAAAAGAAAATTTGAATATGATGTTCATAGCGGAGAAAAGACACAGTAGAAAAAAATATTTTTTAAGGTTCAAATGCCTATGGCAGCTGAGTCTAGCTTTCTCAACTAATAAGTTTCTGTGGGATTGTAAAAACGATTCTAAGTCAGCAGAATTGAGGCTAAAAACTAATAACATAAGAGAAATAGAAATTATCTTAGCAGCCCAAAGTTGATAAGAACATTCACATTAGTAATTCTCAAACTGTGTCCTCATATTAGTGTTTGTGAACTGAGACTTCATAATACAGAGCTTTCCAGATGGTAATCTTTGAAAACACCATTCTTGTTCTTTGCTTGATTTTGTGTTGTCAACAGCAAATGTACAAAGTGTTTTTTTGTGTTGTCAACAGCAAATATACAAAGTGTTTAACCTTAGCCGGGCGTGGTGGCACACGTCTTTAATCCTAGCACTTGGGAGGCAGAGGCAGGCAGATCTTTGTGAGTTCAAGGCCAGCCTGGTGTACAGAGTGAATTCCAGGACAGCTGGGGCTACAGGGAGACCCTGTCTCGAAAAGACCAAAACAAAACAAAACAAAACAAAACAAAACAAAACAAAACAAAAAAACCCCAGTGTTTAACCTTGAAAATTTAACACACACACAAACACACACACACACACACACACATACACATACACGCGTGCACATACACGGTCAAATCAAGCCTTCAGATAGAAAAATAAGATCTAATAAATGTTCTTTATTCTTTATAGACAGTGATTAGTCTTTTTTTTTTTTATTTTTTTGAGACAGGGTTTCCCTTTAGTCCCAGCTGGCCTGGAGCTGGCTATGTAGACCAGGCTGGGCTTGAACTGACAGATATCTGCCTGCCTCTGCCTCCTCAGTGTTGTGATTAGTCTTCTTAAACAGAGTGAATATAAAATTGTCAGGTATTTCATTTTCAAATAATCATATTAGGTTATTCTAAGATTAAAATATCAATATTATTAAAGTGACTAGATTTTAAATATTTTAGAACTGGGGCAGGAGAGATGTTTCATCAGTTAAGCACACTTGTTGTTCTTCCAGAGGAAGAATTTGATTCTTCTTTCTGAGTTTGATTCCCAGTACCCACATGGTGGATAATAGCCATCTGTAACTCTTGTTCCAAGTGATCTGACACACCCTTCTTTTTATTTGGGCATTCTGCTTACATACATACTGACAAAACATACATACACATAAAAACATAAAAAATTTAAAATATTCTTTCTGAGTATAAAAATCTTTGTTTTTTGTTAGCTATTCTGGATTCTTCACTAATGTAGTAGAGTTTATTTAAAGAGGACCAGCCTTCTGGGTTTTCACTGTGCCTACTTGAAGAAAATCTTTCTTTTAATAGACAAGCTTTTACATTTTTAATTTTCTTACACTTGGAATTTACTTGACTTAAAATATTTGTAGCATTAAGTTCTCATTATCAAATCTCTAGCTATTTAGTTAAAAACTAAAGACAAATATTTAGATATTATTTCTTTACTCAAGAAATTTTGCTTTTATTTAAAATTATATTGGTTTATATTCTCAGACTTCATATATATGTCATATATTATGTGTGTTAAATATTAAAAATATTTTTATTTTTTACTTTATTTGAGACAGGGTCTCCCTTTGCTCCCAGCTGGCCTGGAGCTCACTTTGTAGACCATGCTGGCCTTGAACTCACAGAGATTTGCCTGCCTCAGCCTCCTGAGTGCTGGGATTAAAGGGATGTGCCACCACGCCTGGCACATGCCTTTAATCCCAGCCTGGCCTATTTTTTATATTTTAATTGGATGTAAATGAGTGCATGTGGATGTGCTTGTGAGTTTGGATGCCTTTGGAGTTTCAGTAAAAGTTGTTGGATCCCCTGGAACTAGCATTACATGCAGATATGAGCCACTCAGTGTGAGTGCTGGGAGCAAAACTTGGGTCCACAGCAAGAGCAGTATGTGCTCTTAACAAATGAGCCACCTCTTCAGTCCCAATGTCATTATATAATACAAATATTTAAACTTCTAATAAATTTTTCACATATTATCATTCATAGATATGATTATATATTTCAGGTATGAGGATGTCTATGTATATGTATATGACTTCAAAAAAATCAAAGAATGTATGTCCATTGTATCTTCCTCAGTTGTACTAAAATGTAAGTAATTTAAGTTTTATATTTAAACAGCCTTAAGTGATATGTAAAAAGATAAAATGTATGTATATTATGTGATAACAGATTATATTTAAATGTGTGTACAAATGTGATGTTTAAATTAAACAAATTTATCACTAAGTCTTTATCAGTTCTTTATGAAGAAAACAATTTCTTTATTCATTACCTTCATTACATGGATTTTAATAAGGGGTAAATTTATGACACAAATAAATCAAGACATGTTCATTTTAACCCATTGGTTTTTTGAGAGGCAAGCATCTCTTCTAATACTTAGAGAAATATTTATAAATTATGTATTGCTTCATCCAATGTACAGTAGAAAAACCATCTCTTCAGTCTCAAAATATTGTTGGATCAGAAAGATGATGGAAAGTGTATGAAATTGGGGGTGGACAAGTCCAGTGAAGATCAGCTTTCAGAAAACAAAAATATGTGGGAGCCTGGTATAGAGATCCCCCTGTATAGCTCTTTTTTTTCAGGGTTGTTTTGGCTATTCAGGGGCTTTTGTTTTTCCATATGAATTTAAGGATGTTTTTTTCTAAGTCTATGAAGAAACTCATGGGGATTTTAGTTGGGATTGCATTGAATCTGTATATTAATTTGGGTAGGATGGGCATTTTTACATTATTAATTTTTCAATTCATGAGCATAGGAGGTTTTTCCATCTTCTGATTTCTTCCTCAATCTCCTCCCTTAGGGTTTTAAAATTTTTATTGTAGAGATCTTCGGTGTTTTTGGTTAGGTTTGTTCCTAAGTTTTGGGTTTTTTTTTTTTTTTTTTTTTTTTTTT
>VZQC01010117.1:235972-249736 GCA_009823505.1 Rhizomys pruinosus
ATATATACATACACACACATATATATATATATATATATATATATATATATATATATATATATATATATATGAGCTCCTGAGGGAGATTTATCTGATTATATACAGTGACTAGTCATGAAACCAAAACAGCAGAACTGTGACTTTTACTGGAGTGGACCTTAATATCCTAAGCTCTTTAACTTAATTTCAAAAGAGTGCACATTTAAAAGCACTTGGGTCATGGTTTCCAAGGGAATTGTATTAGGTTATTTTGTGTCTCTGTAAATACCCTTGAAAAGCAGCTCAATGGAAGAGACATTTATTCTGGCTTGCAATTTCAGGCTCTTCAACCAGCCACAGTGCAGAGTATTGGGTAGAGCATACCATTCCCAGCATAACATTCAGGAAGAGAAAAACTGGAAAGCCAGAATTTGGCTGGATTTATCTTTTTTTCCCTCCTTTGCCATGTGTTAAAGCATTCAGTCCTGGAGGGAGGAGGGGCAGTCATAAGATTCAAGAACCTTTGAAACTCACTCCCTCAAGGTTATACAAGCAGCAGTAGCTGCTGAGGAGCAAAGGCTCCCTGGTGCTGTGAAGTGCCAAGAAGTTGTGTGGGGAGCTACAAGGGAAACAGCTTTCCTGAGTCATCTGTGTGCTGGAGTGGGCTTTTTGGTGATGCATCTGCCTTTGAGTCACCCATGCTCCTGTGATTAATCCTTTACCCAGCCTTCCTTAAGTAACACCAATAACTCACTGGTTCCTGAAGCTAGATTGTGGTGAATACAGTTTGTTCATGTAGTTCCCCTTGGTTGTGCAGGCCCTCCTTCATCCCATGAGATAGTGCCACCAACACTCTATGTAGAGCCCCCAATGGGATAATTCTTTCTTGAAATATTTTCACAGACACAGAGAAAAGTCTCGGTAGTCTCTTCAGTGTTTCAAAATCCAATCAATTTGACAGTCAAGCCCACCCACAATTAGTACACTCCTTGTCATCTTTGAACTCACACACATCATTTGAAACTAATACCATTAATGTAGCTCCTGAAAGCACATATCTGTCATCTAATGTAAAAATGTACTGTCTAGCCTCAGGAGGTCCCCTACTATTAGCATTTCTAACATTATGTAACAACCAAAGTTCAAGTTATGCACCTGGCATGCTGTCCTATGCTTTTCATCCCAGCACATGGGAGATAGAGGCAAGTGGACCTTTGTGAGATCAAAGCAGACTGGTCTACATAAGTCATTTCCAGGCAAGTTTGGGGATGCAGGAAGACTTGTCTGAAACAAGCAAACCAAACAACAATCAAACAAACCCCCAAAAGCAAGTTATGTAAGTTCATACTTCACAGATAGAGAACATGCATTCATATTCATTCCAATTGGGAGGAATGGGTACATAAAAGTAGAAATGGGGTTGGGCTGGAGAGATGGCCTAGCGGTTAAGAGCGCCGACCGCTCTTACAGAGGACCCGGGTTCGATCCCCAGCATCCACATGGCGGCCGAAAACCGTCTGAAACTCCGATTCCAGGAGAACTCCAGTTCCAGGGGAATCCGACACCCTCTTCTGACCTCCGCGGCATTGCACGACACGGGTGCACAGACTTGCATGCAGACAGTACATTCATACACATACAGAAATAAATAAAATTAAATAGATAAATAAAAATTTAAAAAAAAAGTAGAAATGGGCATAAAGTATGAATGAAACCCAGCAATGAAACTGCAAAGCCTATGTGTGCATGTTTGGCATTGAAGGCAGATAGTGCCATGATCTGAGTTCAGAATGTCTGGGCAGCTCCACACCCATGCCCTTGCCATTTGCAGTGTGTATGACTTTTAACTGGCACTACCATCACTCAGTGCCTGGGGTTTTCTTTGGCATATGCTCCACGTTGTTACCATCCTCAACACCTTGGGATTTCCACTGTAGCTTAAACTTCACCTTCAAAGTTTCATTCATGGCAATGACATTGTTAGGGACTTCCCACAGGGACTTGTAAACTGTAACTTATTTTCTGACCCTTCAGGATCTCTGTGAAACATCAGTGGTGCCACAAACCCTGCATTCACCATACCTGTAAAAGCAGCTTTATGGGGATGGCATCATGATTTGATCCAAGCTTGAGTAGTAACTGAACTCTTTGGAACATAGTTGTAATGGTTTTGGGGTGTCTAGATAATTAAATCTGGAAAAACAGTTCTGTAGGTTTCATTATGGGGGCAGGATGACTTGTGAGCTTGTTCTTTCCAAGGTGAATTCTTCAAACAAGTTCATGATTATGCACCCGGAGCCTATAGTTTGTATGGTTTGGATGATTTCTGAGATGTCATCAAGGTAAATTTCCTATTGTTTCAATACAAAGTACTTTTCATTTTTTTAAATGGTGCTAATTCCATTACAATCTCCTGTTCCATAACTCTCTACTTCCTCCTTTTCTGGTAGGGGTGTGTCTTTTTCCAACACATCTGCTTTCCTCTTTCCTCAAGATTCTGACCGTAATTTGATTCAATGCATCTAGCAGTAGTCATGGCCCAGAGAACAGACCATGACATTTTGAAATTTTCTTCACCAAACTGATTAGCCATCCAACTTCAGGGCATGGACAAAATATACACAACAATTTTGACAGATTGTGATGTGAATAACCTCTGGTTTTCTCAATAGTCTTTATTCAATATAAAATGTATACATTTTTATCAGCATTATGATCTTCTGAGCTTCCAACACAGTCACTCATTAAGCTCTAAATTCAACATTTTATGGATTCTCTAGTCTACATCTCCAAACATTTTGAAATTACTCCACACAACAGCTTAAAAGGCTGAAGTACCACATTGTTGAACTTAGTCATAATGACCACTCCATTTCTCTACTATTAATTTTCTCTAACAGTTACTTTGGTTGCCAGCAACCCAATACCTGAACAGAGCAAACTGCAGGACAGAAATTTATTAGTTTTTCAGTTTCACAGGATTCAGATAGTCATGGTGGAAAAGTTGTTGTGGGGCAAAAGAGTCCACTCATAGCATCCAGAAAGCACAGAAAAGGGGTCATTATAACGCTGAGGTGGTGTTCTCTCTGTCTCCTCTCCTCATCCTTCCCTGTTCTCAGTCCCTGGGACACTACCACCTACCTTCACTTCTCCCTCAATGACGCCTTTCTTGAAAAATGTACTCAAAAGAGTTCCTCAGCAATATCCTAACAAACGTCGAGTCAACAACCAACAGTAAACCATTCACAGAACTTAGCCTGACTATCTGTGAAAACTGAGTTCTGTGTTCATTTAGTGTTCTGATTTTTAAATGGTGGCAAAGAAAAAGTTGAGTTGTTGCTCTTATGAATAAGAACAGCTCTGCCTTCAAAAATCATTTAACTCAAAGCAAGCAAAGATGACGTCTGCCAATGATCCCTTCCCGGGTATGGTTATAAAGAACACAAAGTTTTCAAGGTATTTTTCTTTGATGAAGTTTTTAACACCTTGAGAGTTTGTTATCATCCATATAATATTGGAAGTACATTTTGTCAGAAGTTTATAAATACCTCAAATCCTGAATATGTTGAAATATTAATAAATAACCCCATGAATTCATAGCGGCTTATGTAGTTTGAGCAAAAATCTAAATGAAACAAAATTATCATGAATACAACAGGATGAAAATCATTCACTATCAAAATAAATTTTGAAAATATTAGTTGTATCTATAGATTATATATAACAGTGGGAAATTTGAAAATTTCTCAGTTTTCAAACTGGGGCTCTTCAGGGACTAGAAAGATTTCTCAAATGGTTAAGAGCATTGGGTGCTCTTACAGAAGACCTGGGTTCATTTTTCTGTACCCCGATGGTGTCTAGCAACCATCTCAAACTCAATTTCCAAGAGATCTGACCCCCTCTTCTGACTTCTGTGGGCCCTTTTTATGACACTGGTACACTTACATAAATAGAGACAATACACTCATACACATAAAACTATGAGAAACTTCTAAAGGGAGGGAAGCTGTGAAATCACTACTGTATTTTATGTGAAATACATTTTAATAAAAAGCTTTTACATTATCATTCTGAGTTAAGAATAATTCATCTGAAATTCATAATAATAGGTCCACTATATACCTTAAATTCTCAGTTTGAAACAGTCTTAATGCAATTATATAGGACATGAGTGTCAGTGAAGAATACTCTGTGGCCAAGACTTGTAAAATTCTAATGAATGTCTAAGACTAAGTTGCTAACCATGGCAGAGGGATGAGACCTCAGAATCAAAAAGGATTGATTCAGTTGGAAGCAAATACTATGCTAATTCCTGAATGCATAGAGGACTTTGATAATGTTTAGGTCCTCATCTGAATAAATATAAATGTATCTAGATAATGTAAGAAATAAAAACAGTATGTTTCAGATTTCTATATTAATATGGATATATTAGATGTGTTTGTTGATGCTAAAAACCTAAATAATAAATGAGTTTCATCCCATTAAGTCCAATTAGAAAGATGTTGATAATAACCAAGTTAAAATTACCATTATTCCACCAATAGAGATAGTGTTAGTGTGCCTCTCTTTGATTAGGCTTTACAGATGGGCTGCACTGGTTTTCTTCCTTAGAAGCTTGCATAGTATTCTCTGAATCTAAGAGAGCTAGTGCTCAGGAAGAAGGCTCCCAGGTGAGTTCCAACTCCTTTGCTCCAAGTTTTGTGGCTAAAGTATGTCTTGTTTTTGGCAATTGGGTCTTATCTTAAAGGTCTGGGTGGTAACCAAGGGCTTTGATGTTAGCCTATGTTATTTTGAAGGTGTCTAGAACTACCCTGACTAACAAAATGATGGAGGTCTCTCCTGTCTCACTTTGTTTCTTGTTATATAGCCTTCAGCTATACACATGAATTCAAATACAAATATTGAATGTGTATTTTTCAGTAGCTTTTTTAAATAATAAATTTAATTCTGTTTTTTCTTTTTTTTTTAACTCTGGTATTTCATACTGTATAAACATTATCTCTCATTTCTCTCCCTCTATCTAACCTTCCTCCTTTCCCAGCTAAAGTACCCCCATTTTTCCCATTTACCCCTAATAATATCTGTCTTCAATAATCTCCCCCTCTCCATTGAGTTCTTTCTGTCTCCTTACCATCACAGTTCTCTGTATATCCTTCTCTCATCCTCTCCCAGTTAAATAATACCCTTTCCATCTCCCCCCCTTTATACCCCATCTTCTATCCCACTCTCTCAGGGTTTTTCTTTTTCTTTACCTCCATGATTCTTTTCCATGTCCTTGGCTCCTTCAATTTCATCAAGATATATACATACATATATGGACTTGGAGCTAAGACTAACAAATGAGAGAATATGAGTGACTTGTTTTCCTGAGTCTGTGTTACTTCTCTTAGTAACAGTTTCTGTTTCCATCCATTTACCTGCAAATTTCATGATTTCATTTGTATTTACCATTGAGTTTAAGTAAATGTACCATTTTTCATTATCCATTCATCAACTGAAGGACATTCAGGTTCTTTCTATTTCTTAACTGTTGTGAAAAGAGCAGTAACAAACATGGCTGCATAACTATCTTTGCAATAGGATGAGTCTTTTGGGTATATGTCAAGGAATGGTATAATCAGATCATATGGTAATTTTTTAGGCTTTAATAATTCTTCATGCTGCTTTCTGTAAGGGTTGCATTCCATGTCATTTTTAACAAATATTAAACATAAACTATATTTTATATAAACTATATTTTTCTTTAAAATTCAAAATATATAGATGAGAGATTATCTCAAATATATTATAATATCCATTAAGATTATTTGTACACTTTAAGATATATTTTTAAGCCTTACTGCAGATTTTGAAAATTACTAATTTTCATTATAAATGTTTGGAGTTGGTTTTACGTAGGCTTGGCAAAGATATGGAGCTTGACAAACCTGATTGTTGGTCTTATAGAGGAATTAGTAGCCTTAAAATCTGTGTGTGTGTGTGTGTGTGTGTGTGTGTGTGGCTGTGTATGCAGAGATAAATGATCTTTCTTAAAAATAATTTAGTGTTTCAGGGGAGCAATTATCCGTAGGGGAAATGAGACCCTGAAGCAAGAATAATGGTCTCTTAAATTTAACTTATATCCTAAACCAATAGGAACCATGTTGTAGAAACAGAATTGAGTTAAGAATCAAAGAGAAAACAACTCAACCAGAAAAAATCGTGCTATATAGGATTAGTTGTCAACTTTTCACGTCTGTGTAGAAGGAATTCAAATGAGAAATTTGTTCCTTTGGATTGGCTTATGGCCATGTGTGTCATGCATTTTCTTGATTGTTGAATAATGTGGGAGGTCCCTGCCCATGGTGTGAGATTCCACCTCTGGGCAGGTGTGCTTGTGTTGTATAAGAAAGCAGGCTGAGCATAGAGTAGAGGAGCAAGCCAGTAAGCAGCTATCCTCCATGGCCTGTCAACAAGGTTTCCACCCTGAATTCCTCCCTTGGCTTCCCTTCATGATCAACTGGGTTGTAAAATAAACAAACCATGTCCTCCCCAAGTTGATTTTGGTCAAAGTTTTGATCACAGCAATAGAAAGCTAACTAAAACAATGTTTAAACTTAAAAACTCATGTTAATTCTTGGCAAAAGATATGGAACCCTTAAACACCTTTATTTGTTTCCCCAAAGTGATCACCTTGAAAATATCCACAATTGGCCTACTGGGCACATGGTCAATCTAACTTATGCTTTTGGAGTTGGGAACTTTATCCTTAAAATTTTAGTTTTACTCTGAGCCCAAAAGGAACTCTTCAGTAAGAAAAGAAGTTCTTTATTAAAAAAAGTTCCATCGGTTCACATGCAGTCTAGTTTTTAATAAAACCTTCACATTTAACAGTTCTATATTAAGAGTATTTAAGAAGAAAAGATTTTCTTACCTTTGGATATTTTATAAATAAAATAAAATAATTAATATATATTTCATTACACCATGTTTTGAAAGGGAATACTAATCATTTTATGTATCTAACACTAAATTCTTTATGATTTTAATAAACTCTGTTTCATATAAACAAGTAGCATTTGAGTTTTGTGAAACACTTAACAGATTCAAGGATATTGTTCAATAGGTTTTAAGATGCTCAGAGTACTCAAGTTTATAAGACAGTTTGTATTTATGAAGTCTTTTAATACATCATCAAAATATTTACATTCATAAATCTGAACACATACATTTTAATTGGGCAAGTCATAAATAAAAGTAAAACCAATAATCTTAGCATACAATAAAAATATGAGAAAAGCAGGGCATGGTGGCGTATGCCTTTAATTCCAGCACTTGGGAGGCAGAGGCAGGCTCTGAGTACAAGGCCAGCCTGGTCTACATAGTGAGCTCCAGGCCAGCTGGGACTAAAAGGGATACCCTGTCTCAAAAAAAAAAAATTATAGATATAATTATATATATATGTATGTATATAAGATATCTGAACGTAAAGATTCCAACAGTTTTGATCAAAAACTGCTGTTTTGACACAAACAATACAGCAAGTTGATTTTTCCTTGCTCTACAGTTCATGTATGCAGTTTCTTCAGGATTAGTTTTTTACCATGAATTTCTGCTGGGCAACCAGGAGCAGAAGCAAGGGCCACTATTATTTGAGGACCTATGGGACCCCTGGTGAATAGCATCAGAGAGGGAATCCATTCCCAGCACTGGGTTTTCACCCAATGGATGTCTAATAGAGGCAATGTCCACCTGTCATAAGGTAATTTCTTTTAATCTCTCTCTCTCTCTCTCTCTCTCTCTCTCTATATATATATATATATATATGTACATGTAATATAATATATTTTATCTTATATATTTATATCTTAAATAGCTTCTGTAGTGGCAGGCTTCCATGTTGCTTTTTCTAAAGGCCTTCTGTATTAGTTATCCTCATACTCTCTCCTCTTCCCTACTCTCCCATTCCCCACAGGTCTTCACCCTTACGTTCTACCTCTCTTCCCAGGAAATATTCCCTCACAATCCACGGTTTTTTTTTAATTAGTTATTGATATCTCTGGATTTTCTTTTTTTTTTAAAGGGGAGAGTGAAAACACAGTCCCCCACAACCACAAATTATGCAATCGAATTTCCCACATTTGGGGAAATAGCAGGGGTCAGCACATTCCGAGTGCAATGGATGAGCCTCGCCCTGGAAAAACCACCTTCATGATCATGGTATCTCCCCTGCCAGGTAAGTATAATATCTCTGTATTTTTAAACTGAAACATGTATATCTATGATTTCAAAACTAGCATCCAGCTATGAAAGACAACTGGTGATGTGAAGATATGCCCACCATTGCAATGGTGGCACAAATATTATATGAGTAACAAACTACTTTCTAAATGGACTTAAGATCTGCTTCTTGGGCTGCAACCCTTATCTGACATTGATATCAGGCCTAAGATCTTGAAACTAGATAATCCACAGACCATAGGTGAACTCCTAATACAAATTTTCAGCTAAGTAGATGAAGTATTGACCTGATTTCTAGTGACTTATTATTATAAATTGACAGCAGAGAAGCTCCCTTATGATGATTAACAAAGAGAATAGCAACTGGCCAATGTGCAGAAAATGATAGACTTTGGACTGCTTACATATGACTAGGACACTTGTATCAAACTTCTGCCTCCCAAGCCTCATGAACCATTGTAGAAGAGGGGATGGGAAGATGGTAAGAACCAGAGGAGGTAGATGACCACAAGGAGCAGAGTTTTCCACACAGCTGCTCAGTAACTCATGAATTCCAGTAATGCTGCCTAAATGGACAAATCTCATCTAAGCTCAACAGAAAAAAATTCCAGCATAGATATGAGGAAGAGCGTAAAAATCCCCAGTCCTTCCAATGAAACTACTGGAAGCAAGGGAATTTACAGTCTTTTTTAAAGGTGAGACTCACTATTTTGACCAGGTTCCAGTGGATGAACACACAGTGAAGGGCATTTGGGGACACAAACCTGACTCTATAGAAAACAAATTTGATGAGCGTTATAAAGGGCAGGTGCAAATAAGAGAGTGCTCTAAATATGATAAAATATAATGTGTAAAATTCACTAATATTCAAATTAAAATTTAATGAAAATATTACACACAAAATGGATAGTTTTACTCATATACTAGTTCCTTGTTTAGATAAGAAACCGCAAAAAAAAAAAAAAAAAAAAAAAAAAAAGAGAAACCACGAGGAATACTGGATATTTTGTGAATGTTTTTACAAGTCTATGAAGTCCTGGAGGTATATGGGTTGGCTCATTGAGCAATTCTTACATTTCCTTGGAGTAATCTATTATCCTCTCGTTGCTCTCATTCCCTATGCAAACAAAATGTAATTAATCCATCTGTAGTTTGCATTATCATTTTTATTTGATACATTAAAAAAACCCTAAAAACTGCGTACTGACAATGTCAAAACCAAAGGACATCCACTGTTATTTTGGAGTTTTGTCTAAACTCAAAGTGGACCAAGGCATAATTCTTCCCCAAGTTTCATATTGATCGATATGAGTGCATCCCTCAATGCTCATAAGAAGAAAATACAAAAACCAAAACCAAAACCAAAAAACAATTTCTCTTTGCATTGAAAGACAACACAAAAACTCACAACTGGTCAACATACAGAGACTGTGACATACTGAGCCCTGAATGGGACCAGCTGTATCACTGCCCACAGTTAAGGCTTGAACATCCATGGAGAAGAAGGGGTGGAAAGACAGTGAGAGCCACAGGTGATGGATGACTACCAGGAAATAGTTTTCCAGACAGCATGGCTATTGTACATATGAACCCACACCAATTGTGACAGCATGTACAAGATCGACTCAAGCTCAAGACAGACAAAATCCCAGCATGGAGGTGGGGCATGTGGACATGGAGCCTGACCCCTGAGAAACTGTTGGTATTTGATAGTCATGGAGAGGGGTAAGAGTCAGTCTACTTTAAGGGTGAGACTGCTGGTAGGTCTACCACGCTCCAAGCAGGATCCACACCTAATAGTATTTGGCAACCCAAATTGGACTAGATTGGGTAAAAGAAGAAACACCAATTTTGGTGCACTGGGAAGTGGGGGTGGATCTTGGAAGAATTGTGTGAGGGGGAATATGATAACAATACAATGTATGAAGTTCTCAAATAATAGTATTTTAAATTGTGGCATCATGAATCAAATGTATAATCAGAAAATTCAATTATGAGTTAATTACTATACTGAGTATAAATTTGAGTTTCAGAGCTATTTCATAACTAAATAGCAAGAGCTGTAATTCACTTATTCCTAATAAGGCTTCATCTCATGTTTGAAATTATATTTGAAATGTCTTCGCAATTCAAATAGATTTAAGAATAATTAATTTTCTTGCTAAAAATGATGAAACTATTTTATAATAGTAAGGCTTTTATATAAAATTTTATTTTCTCTTATATTATCTAAATATTTTCTTTCTTTAGGTAAAGATTACCTGACAGTTTTGTTAATTTTTAAAAAAATATTATTTATTATTTTTTATGTGTATGAGTGTACTGTTTGCATGTGGGTTGGTGCATCCATGCTGTGCAATGCCACAGAGGTCAGAAGAGGGACTCGGATTCCCCTGGAACTGGAGATAAAGACGGTTTTTAGCAACAATGTGGGTGCTGGGAATCGAACCCAGGTCCTCGCTGCTCTTAACTGCTGAGCCATCTCTCCAGCCCCACCTGGCAGTTTTAAATTATTTCCTGTTGTGAACCTTTTCCTGGCCTATTTTCTGTCTCCATCTTTGTTCCATATTAACATTTACAAAGATAAAATGGATAAAAATAATGTATCATGATTGTTCACCTTTCATTAGCCAAATAAAAACACTTGAAACTTTGTCTTAAGGACACAATTCAATGGGTTTAAAACTGATTAAACAAAAATAATATAATTAAAACATATGGAGTCTGGATTGTAGCCTTTAAAGAATCTCTAGCAACCTCCAACTTTCTAAACAGTGCAGTTTGACATTTGATAAAGGAATGAAATTACTTCATAGATTTCTATTCAATACAAATGATATGCAATTTTGGACTTAATTAAAGCTTTGCATAGAGATAGTTATTAAGCTTTAAATAACTGCTGATTCAATATTACTGCACTGACATATATTTATGAATATCTTTGTGTCTGATGATTTTATTTGCAATATGGTTGCAATTATTCATTTGCACTGATACATACTCTGAAAGTTCCCAAATAGGAAACTGAATAATAAATACTGACTGTATGCTGACCTTGGGGTTTAATGCAACTGAATATAATTAATATGCCAAGGAGTTCTTAAATCAAGCATTCATTGCCAAAAACATTAGGTATTTCTTGGTACCTTCTTTTACTATAGAACTATCCAGACATATGGATAGATTAAAAAAATTATGAATATATTTATTTTGACATAGTCAATAAACTTTACTATGATGAAAAGGATGGTAATAATATGAACTTTATAATACAGGCATAACTAATAGGTGTGTGTTTGTATATATATATCATATATCTAATATATATATATATATATATGAATATTTCAGTTTTATTAAGGCTTGTGTACAGGGATTTAATCTAGTAAATTTTAAATTAACAATGTATTTATTATACCACGATGTGTGTTAATTTTCTTCTGGCTGTAACCAATTAGCTGACAAGAAGCAGGGCAGCAGGGCAGAATGGGAGATGGCTGGTTATGGCTGGTTATGGCTGGTTATAGTGTCTGTAGTCAGGAATCAAGACCAGTGTATAAACCTCAGTGCCTGCCGCTGTGATGCACTTCCAGCTAGGCCCCATTTCCTAAAGTTTCCACAATCTCCCCAAACAGTGCCACAAGCTACAGACCAAGGTTTCATATGTATGAGCCAATGTGGGGACATTTCACATTCAAAACTTGCCAAGGAGCACAATAATCATTCAGCTCCTTGAATGAACAGACTGTTAAGATTGTCATTTCAATTCTTGGTAATTATTCCAAGGAGAACCTTCTTTCATGTCCTTTTGAAATGCTACGGTTTTGAGCCCTTCCCAAATGGTCTGCTCCATTTACTGTATTAGAAGCTCTCTGCTACATGCTGCTCATAAATTTTAAGAGAATACTTAATATGCTATCCCTTAAATTAGAGTGACATTATACAGTTTTCAGATAGATATGTATCCTATTAGTGTTTCCACTTTAGAAAATAACTGGTTATAACTAAGGACACATGGTAGTTGGGATTGCTAGATTTTTTTTATTTTTAAGAAAATATTCAAATAGTCCTTCCTTTATGCTAAAGTCTGAAATTGAAATGTTCCTCAAAGGTGCATGTATTAAAGGCTTGATCCAGTGTGTATTGGTGATGGTAAAATCTTAAAGAGGTGGCTGACTAGAGAATCTTCAGGTCATTGGAAGACATGGAGTTCACAGCCTGTCTCACCATGCAGTGAGTAGATCCTCTTATCCATAATGTACTGCAAGGTTAGATGCACTGGGCCCACGTGACCATGGATTGAAATCTCCACAGCTAAGAATCAAAACATATCTGTTTTTTTAGTGATAGACATCTTGCTAACCCATTCTGCATCAAACCACCATAATCTCCTAGATGCTGAGATCGGTTTGGGCATGAAGCTTGTCTAAACTAATGGAGGACAAATGGATTCATTTCCAACAGAGGATTTAGAAGGCTCTGCATGTTTCCACTGACTCTGTTAGCCTTTCCCTCCATGCCCAAGACATTAATTCATAGAGAGGCGACCCATGCACTGTGACCACATAGATGGAATCACGAATCACTGTAACAGGTGAGATTAACCATACACGAGAGCCAAGTACTGCAGTGATCTCACTCACCCATGCAAACTAAAAATGCAGTCCTTTTAGGACTTGAAAGTTGAATGTTTATGACTGGTTGGTACGAAAAGGTAGTTAGGGTGAAAAACTGGCAAGTAAACATTAAGTGACAATTATATAGGAGTGAACATTTCTAATGTTAAATATTGTACTGTAAGGTGACCATAAATAACAAACTTGTCCTGTACATAAAATTTAAAAAGATTTGGAGAGCCCCACCCCCATGGAAAAAAGAAATGTCTGAGGAAACGATTTGCTGTGACTTAAATATTACACTATATATAAGCATATACTATATAATAATGAAACATATACTATATATACACATAACATAGTACAGAATTAATGTTTATCATCTGAAAAGAAAATGTACAAAATGAAAACTCTATATCTTTTTTTATTTCTATGATGGAGAAACTACTCCCTTGCAAATTCTAACCCTGAGGTGAAATCGCCTTCTTCACACTAAAATCTCTTTTTTTTTTTTTCTTCCCATGTCGCTAATGACCATAGGCTACTTATTGCTCAAAAGAAAAATGAACAATAGGCCACTGGACAAATTGTGACTGACAGATTACCAGAACTTGGGTGTCTCTTTAACTGACCATTTCAGTGACAAGATATTTACACAATTTGCTACTTTTCAATTTAAAACACATTTTATAAGTAGATGTAATTTTTTTTCCATTTACTTTCATTTATTTCATTTTTTTAACAAGAAGTAATGTTTTGAGTACAAGCATCCTTCATGTAAAACCAATTTGCAAGCAGTTGTGTCCAAACCCACACAGCCCAAGGCTCACACCATCCAGCTGGATGGGCTTGTATGTTCAATCAGGTGGATCAAATAAGCATTCAGTCTATATTGCTATAGTTTCACCATTCACCCCAATCGCAGCCCTTATATTCTACCATGCCC
>VZQC01010117.1:257880-313152 GCA_009823505.1 Rhizomys pruinosus
TGTGTTCTACTTCCTTTTTCAATTCATCTTGTGTTTTCTTTAGTATTTCCATTTTCCTTTGAGCTTATCCATCTCTTCTTGGTGCTCATTACTTCATGGTTGGCCTCTTTTCATGTTTCTACTTCCTGTTTGGAGTTTTTTTTTTTTTTTTTTTTTTTCTTCCTCTAGTTCTTTCTGGAGTTTGCCATTCTTCCTTTAGTTCTTTCCGAAAATTTGTCATTGTATCCCTGTAGGTCCTTTTTTTGAGTTTTTCATTCTCTCTCTCTCTCTCTCTTTTTTTTTTTTTTTTTTTTTTTGATCTTTTGAGAAGGGGTCTCCCTGTAGCTCTGGCTGTCCTGGAACTGACTCTGTAGACCAGGCTGGCCTCGACTCACAGAGATCCGAGGTGCCTCTGCCTCCCAGTGCTAGGATTAAAGGCGTGCCACCACCACGCCCAGCAGTTATTTCATTTCTTTGTATAGTGTATGTCTTGCTGAGGTTTTGCCCCATTGTCGTGCAATGCCGTGGAGGTCAGAAGAGGTGTCGGACTCCCCTGGAGCTGGAGTTCTCTGGAATTGGAGTTTTCGTTCTCTCTCTTTAGCTCTCTGACTTCTTTATTTTCTTTAAATTTCTCTGCATAGGTCTGCAATTATTCCTCAAGATCTGTTTCTTGGGTCACTTCCGGGGGGGGGTCATTGTAGCTATCTCCTACAGGGTTGGTAGAGCTTGGCGAGGAATTATCCCGCACATTTCCCATGTTCTCCCTTTGTCGTGTCCTGTTATCCCTTTGTCGTGTCTGCGCCATGAGGGTTTCCCTTTTTTTTTTTTTTTTTTTTTTTTTTTTGCCTGTATTCCGATGCCAATCACAAACGTCTTTTCACTATGTTGAAGGCTTGTTTTGCTTTGCTTGCCTCATTCCAATGCTTTTTTTCCCTCCTTTTTTATGGAGTGTTGACTTATCTAGGTTTCAGGCTTTCAATTTTGTTTATATATTGGATATTGGAAGTCTAAGTCACTATTCCCTTCCTGTTCTGAGCGTTCTTCAAAAAACTCCACTTGGATACTTTTTCCTCAATTCCAGTTGGCGGGGTGCTGAGGAGAGGGGGAGAAATGCCTGACTTAGCCCGCACCCTGGTACCTGTCTGGAGTGGTGCTGGGCTCCTAGCCACATTCCAGGTGGTCCTAGTAAGCAAGGCCGGAAGCTGAGCACCTGACACATGAACTCACTCTGGTGCCAGAGCCAGACCCAGAGCCAGAGCCGCTCCGGCTGCAAGGGGGAAGGGCGACCTGGCCCAGACAGCCACACCCTGCAAGGGTTTAAGGCTGAGACCAAAGCCCGCCAGCCAAAAACCTCTTTGCCACAAACCAGTGAATCAATTTTCCAGCAACCCAAGAGTCAATCTGTTCTAAGTTTTACCTGTCTGGAGCGGCGCCAGGCTCCTACCCGGGCTCCAGGTGGTACTAGCAAGCAAGGCCTGAACCTGAGCATCCCATACACAAACTCACTCTGGCCAAGTAGATGTAATTTTAAGAACAGTTTTAGAATATGGAAAAATTAAGCAAATGTAGCATCCCATATACCAAGCAACTCGTACAAATTCCTCTGTCTTTAATATTTTCTATTAATGATTATTTTGTCAAAACTATGATAGGATTATTTATACTCATTATTAACCAAAGGTCATGTTTTACTGATATTTCCTTTTCTTTTTTTATTTAATTTTATTTTTTTATGTGTATGAATGTACTGTCTGCATGTAGATTTGTGTGCCCGTGTCATGCAATGACTCGGAGGTCAGAAGAGGGTATCAGAGTTAAAGATGGTTCTCAGCCACCATGTGGGTGCTGGGGAATGAACCCGGGTCCTCTGCAAGAGCAGTCGGTGTTCTTAACCACTAGGCCATCTCTCCAGCCCCGAGATTTCTTTTTCTTAAACAAGTGTCCTTTTTCTGTTTGAGGACGTTGTATGTTATACTGCGTTGTGTTTGCCGGACTTGCTGAATCCTCATCTTGGCTTCCATGGCATCACCAGCTTCATTGACTTACAATGTCTGTGTTATATTTAAAATGTATTAGGCAGATAGATTGTAAGAAGCCTATTAAACTGGTCTGGCAGTTTTCTGCATGAGTGTGTCTCCCTCTGTTGTGGATAGTACTCACAGAGGGCTTTCAATGGCTAACCTCCCTCTCTGTTCAAGGGCATTTTTCACCTACATCCCCATGAGAACTTGGAGTTCTTAAAGGAAAACTCATGAAAGAGTGGGCACCCACTGAGACTGTGGCTCCAGAATTGCATTTTAATGATAATACAAATTAGGCCTTCTGTAATTTCTACACATAATGTTGTAAGATTTCCTTTCATTTATGGAAACAAAATGAGAGGAAACAGAGGGAGGCATGAAGGAGATGGAAAAGAGAAACTCCTCTGCATTGTTTCTCCAACTTCTCATTGCAAATAACTTCAAGTATAGGTTGATAGGAAAACACCATAACCAAGGCAAATGATAAAAGGAAGAGTTTATTGAGCTTACCATTCCAGAAAGGAAAGTGTCCACCAAGGCACGGAAGCATAAGACAAGAATCAAACATAGATTGAGTAGAAGTGGAACTCCCCTTTAAATTCTCAAAGACCACCCCCAGGGGCATATTTCCTTCAACATGGCCACACCTCCTAATGGCTCTGTAGCCCTCCTCAAAGGACATCACAACTGGAGACCAAGTGAGGAAATATTTGGAACCTGGGGGCAGGATTTATTTAAATCACTACACTCATGGAGCATACACAAACCTACTATTTTCTCATAGAGCAGTTTATTCCTCCTGTTTCTCATTCTGTTTCTTACTGATATTAACTTATGGTTGTTTCTGGTTGGTGTGAACAATTACCAAAGAACAACTTAAGGGAAGGTGGAATTACTTTTCTTTCCAGTTTTAAAGATGTCAGTAACAGTCAGCAGACTCTGTTGTTTCTGAGCACTGGTCAAGTAAATCATCATGGGGAGGAGAACATGTGGTGGAGAAGGCTACTCACCTCTTGGTAGTCAGGAATGGACCAGAGCAAGGATTAGCTCTTCACAGGCACACCCATCTCTATAGGCTTCCTCCACCAAAGCCCCACTTTCCACAGTTCTACCACCTCTCTGTAGGCTATTCAAAATTTAGATTCTAGAGGGATTAAACCATTAGGCCACCAGAGTGCTTATAAATTAGGTATCTCTGGAAATGTTCTCCAAGTCTCTCCCAGAAATGTGCCTTACCAAACTCACTCTCAAGCCAAAATCCAGTCTCTTCCATGAAACATTCAATATTGACTACTACAATTATCAAAAACAGTTCTTAGAGGAATTCAACACAAGATTCTTACAAGTTTGGTATTATTCATAAAACTCTTGCCGGGCATGGTGGTGCATGCCTTTAATCCTAGCACTTGGGAGGCAGAGGCAGGCGGATCTTTGTGAGTTCAAGGCCAGCCTGGTCTACAGAGTGAGTTCCAGGAAAGCTGGGGCTACAGGGAGACCCTGTCTCGAAAAGACCAAAAAAAAAATAAAATAAAATAAAAAGGTGAAATAAAACCTCTTCTCTCTCTATGTCTTCTTGACCTCTCTCCCCCATCTCTCTCTTCCTTTTTTCCTCTTTTTCTCCTCTTTCTTCTCTTCATGTTTCTTACTCTTTTTATGTAAAATACAAACAGAAGCATATTGTTGCAAATAGGACCCACTGAGATTGTTGAGAAAATTCAAACTAATCCTCATCATTGACAAAACTACATTCTGGCCAGTTAGTAGGAAGTCAGAGTGGTTATTTTTAATTACTGTTTTAAATTGGATTTTTATGGCCATATTAAAAAAGAATCAGAATGGAAGTCATTAGAATTTCTTATAATTGGATTCCTGTCCCCCCCCAAAAGACCAAAACAAGTCAGCGAAAATATTAAAAGACTCATAAACATGGAGAAAGGAAGGGAAAATAAATGTACAGATATATGTTGCAAGACATTAGGGAAAAATAAATCTCTTTCAGCTGGAATAAATGAAGTGTTAAGAAATTACATGGGACCTTTTTACACATGTGTGCTAATTTGGATTAAGATTTTAGGCATTGTGGTTGTTACCTTGTCTAAGCTATCCATTCTACCACAGAATGAGCAACTTCTTTTAACTTAATTTCCTTTAACACAGTTCTATTTTCGACCTGTTCAGACATAAAAAATAAGCCCTTATGAATAGGTAGATGTTATTTCAATTAGTAGACATTCCTACAACTTCTTGTACTATTCATGGGTTAGAGGGAAATCTTTGAGTATGTTCCATCACACCATGGAGGTGTGATGCTCTTAAAATTTTCAAGGAAATTGATTGAGCAAAGATAAATTAATAGTTACAATGCAATGTGTCAATTGTTCTAGGACTATCTTTTTAGGAATAAAATGTTTGTGCCAATAAAAATGTCCAAATCAATAATCTTACTCTACGTTACAATCTATTTCTACACTAATTCAACATCTGAGCCATATAGTTTCTAATGCATAACACTTGGCTTTGGACAAGCAGTTCTGTTCAGGGAACTTGACTTTTTTGTGTTAAAGTGTTAGTGAGTGACTGTATGGTAGAGTGAAAAAAACAACAGGTGATGGAATATCAGCAACAGCAACGTGTTTGTGTGTGAATATAAGCGTGTACCTATGTGTGTGTACCATTGTGTCATGAAGTGTTCACAGAAGTTAGAAGGGGGCTTCAGGACCCCTGGAACTGGAGTTATGAAAGTTCATTAGCTGCCATGTAGATCTGGGTTTTGAACCTGGTTCCTCATTGTTCCTGTGCAAGAGCAGTCAGTGCACTTAATCACTTCACTGCTCAGCCACTCTCCAGCTCCCTGAAATGACAGATTTTTTTCAAAGCCAATTTTTATTGAAGCTTTGTACATTTCATACAAAATTTCAAATCAAATATAGGCCCTTGCCCCTCTCCCTGTTCCCCACCTCACTAGAGCTCATGCATTCTGCCAAACATGATTTTCATCTTTTCTCCATCTCTCTCAAAATTCTCGATGCAGTTTACTGTTTCAAGCAGAAGTTCACCATTTCAGTCAGTTCTTTGACACAGTCTTCTTGTTGTTTTTATTCCTTCCAATATGCATTATTCCAAAATATGCATATATGCATGCCACATATATCATAGATTTTTTTCTGCTTATGATGTTTTTATTAAGCTGAAAGATGTCGTGTTTGAAATCTCCTCCTTGGCAAGCCCAAACCAACATCAGTTCTGCTCTTGTGTCCCACACTGGGGTTTTCCCTTCCCATGGTCACCAAATGAGGTCCAGTAAGCACCGGGTCCTGTCTGGATCTTCCTGTACTGGTCTCCACAATACAGCCTGAGTAGTCCAACAATGGCAGTCTATATTCTGAAGAGGCTGAAACCCCAGTAGTAACTCAGTCCACAAGTTGGCTGTCTCAGCAATCCCCATCTGGCACTGAAGGTTTGGAGGATTCTTGGAGAGACATGAGTCTTCAGTCCATATTGGAACGTTGAAAAGCTCTGTCTCATGTCTTTGAAGATGGTGAAAGTAATGGGAGCCACAGGGTAGCTACACTTGCCAGTAAGACAGGGAAACAATTGTGCTCTTTTTCTTTGAAATGACAGCTTTTTAAAAATTTATTTACTTATTTATTTATTTTTATTTTTTAATAATAGATCATAAGTAATGAATACAGGCATCCTTCATGTAAAACCAATTTGCAAGTAGCTATGCCCAAACTTATACAACCCAAGACCTCCATTGTCCAGCTGGGGGAGCTTATATGTACTATCATGTTGATCAAATAAGAGTCCACTCTATATTTCTGTAGTTTCATAATTCACTACAATTGCAGCCCTTACATTCTACCATGCCCCCCTTTCTGCAGATTGTTCTTAGGCTTTAGAAAAGGGACACAAGTGGCTGAGAAGCCAAAAAGTCTACTTTCTTTAGAGATGTCGTTTTGAACTCTGATCAGTTCAGGCTGTTTCCTTTCATGGGTTGGCAGTTTATCCTGGAATAACCTTTTACTCCTACTGATGAAGCACAAGCAGTTAGATATACAGGCACTTAAACAGTACTAATTATTATGGTAGCTTATTTTGGTATAGACACAGATGTTTTGATGGTATGCTAATTCATGAACTGTAGCTTTTCTGTAAAGCTGACAAGGTCTTACTGTGGCTTATAACATCTAACCACTAGAGGCTTAAGCTTGTGGCATCAGCTGAATTATTCCTCCAAGGAGAGAGCAATAGCCAATTAGATTTGGAATATAAAGACATTTGGCTGCCATTGCTGCACAGTATTTCCAGGCAGGTGAGTTGTAGCTGATGCTGATGGGGGAGTCTTGCTTAAACTCAGGGAGACAAATATTTCCTTTTGTTATTAGTGCCTTGGTAACACTCTCTGGCATCCCAGAGGCCAACTGTACACTTGCAAGTATGGTCTCGATATATCTTTCCTATGCTTACACCAGGTCTTCGACAGCAGGGCCTTACTGCCTCTCTTCTTGCAGGTATCCCAGTTTCTGGAAAAAAGCATTTATCTTTTTGGGGTCTTGGATCCCCTAGCCAACATGTCCTTGGCTGAATAATCCATTTCTGATAATAGAGATCTCCTGTATTAATATATTTAACTCAATTACCCAGCTTATATAGACTTTAGTATTATATTTGACTCTGAATAGAGAATTATCCTTTCACAGTTCCTATGACTATCAGTCAATTAAAGAAGGCAACTATATCACTTTTATAAGAGATTACCTTTATAACAGTCCGCTCTATTTACATTAGGAATGACTTCATTACCATCATGTTTTTTGTTTTTTTTGTGTGTGTTTGTTCTATGAAAAGGATGTAAGGAAGTCTCTTATATTAAAACTTCGTGGCACCTGAAAGGTAAAGTTCATTAGGACACATTATAAATAGTTGTTACAATTAGGATCCACAGAGATGTTTGATGCCTGTAGCAGTCTGAGGCTTTTCTTCATTTTAATGTTTAGCTGGGCCAACTTTTCTGCATTAAATTTATTCAAGCTGTTTATCATTTCCTGTATGTTGTTATTTTGGGGAGCTAACTTAATTCCTTTAGTTAAATTATCCTACCTGTGGTGGTTTGAATGAGAGTGTCCTCCATAGGCTTTAAGTATTCAGACATTTGTCTCCAGTTGGTGGCACTGTTCTTGGAGGTCTTAGAAGGTGTGGTGTGCTGGAGGAGTACGTCATTGTGGGCAGGGGCTTAGTGAGTTTACAAAGCCTCTTGTCTCCAGTCTCTCTCTTCTTGACTTCCTGTGCTCATTGCAAGATGTGACCCTCAGCTTGCTGCTCCAGCTCCAGCGCCATGCTTCACAATGGACTCTAATTCCCTGGAACCGTCAATTGTAAGCTCAAATAAACTCTCCTCTTATAAGTTCCCTTGCGTCAGGTTGTTTATCACAGCAAGAAAAAGACTAATACACTACCTGTATAAGAAAATGTTACAAGTTGATACTGTACAACAAAACATTGTAGAGAATATTTGTATCCATTAACCCAAAGTTGTTGATACAAATTATAAGTGAGGCAGATGTGGACTACAAATTTATATTTCCAATTAGCTTAAAAATATTACATTTTTTATGAAAACCTTTTAACCAATGTTGTTTAATATAGACGTTTTTACTTTTACTAAGCCCTAGAATACCATATAATATGTAGACAAAGTTTGGGCAAATTTGGATACCTGTTAAATTCACATCAATTAACTAAACCTTAATCTAATGTAGACCCGTGTCCCCCTCCCGACCCTCCCACCCCACCAGATTCACCATTTCAGTCAGTTCTTGTTGCAGCATTTTCTGGTGTTGTTGTTGTTGTTCTTTCCAATATGAATCATCCCACACGGAATATTTATAGCTGGGTTATTGGTGCTAGTATCTACAGATGAGGGATACCATTCATTGTTTGTTTTTCTGGGCCTGTGTTACTTCACTTAAGATAATTTCTTCCAGTTCCGTCCATTTACCTGCAAATTTCATGATGTCATCTTTCTTTACTACACATAGAATCCATTGTTAGATGTACCACATTTTCTCTATCCCATTCGTCTGTTGAAGGGGCATTTTGGTTGGTTCCAGCCTCTTTGCATTGTGAAGAGAGCTGCAATGAACATGGCTGTACATGTATCCTATGTGGTGTGAAGAGTCTGGTGATATATCCCAGAAGTGGTATGGCTGGATCAGGTGGTTGACTCATTTTGAATCTTTTAAGGTTTCTCCATACTGCTTTTCCATAGTGGTTGTACAAGTTTGCATTCCCCACCAGCAGGGATGAGTGCTCCCCTGCCACACCCTCTCCAGCATTTAGTATCATTTCTTTTCTTGATCCTTGCCAGCCTTATCAGGGTGAGATGGTATCTTAAAGTGGTTTTAATTTGCATTTCCTAATTATTAGGAGATTTTTAACACTTTTAAGATGTTTCTCAGCCATCTATTTCCTCACTTGTGAAGTCTCTGCTCAGCTCTTTACTCCATCTTTTGAGTGAGTCATTTGTTTTCTTACTTCTTTGTTTTTTGAATAGTTTATAATATTCTGGAGGTTAATGTTCTGTCAGATGTATCAGCAGTGAAGGTTTCCTCCCACTCTGGGTTTTTCTCTTCACCTCCCTGACTGTTTCTTTTGCTTACAGAAACTTTTGAGTTAATAAGATCCCATTGTCAATTGTCAACCTCTTCCCTAGGCAGCTGCGAATTGATTTAGAAAGTCTTTCCTACATCTATGTCTTGTAAGTTGGTGCCAAACTTTTTCTTCTATCTACTTCTAGATTTAGTTTCACATTGAGGTCTTTGATCCATTTGGAGTTGATTTTGTACAGGTGTGAGATAGGCGTTTAATTTTATATTTCTACAAGTGGTGACTCCAGTTTTGCCACACACCATTTGCTGAAGATGCTCTTTCCTCCACTGGGTCTTTTTGCCCCCTTGTCAAATGTGAGTGGCTAAAATTGTATGTGCTCAAGTTGTCCTCAGTTTTGTTCCATTGGTCTATCTCGGTCTGTTTTTGTGCCAGACTACCAGGCTGTTTTTATAACTATAGCCCTGTAACATAGTTTGATGTCTGGTATAGAAATCCCTCCTGTGTTGCTCTTTTCACTCAGGGTTGCTTTGGCTATTTGGGGTCTTTTGTTATACCATATGAATTTAAGAATTTTTTTTCCAGGCCTGTGAAGAATGTTCTTGGGATTTTAATTGGGATTGTATTGAATTATATAATTTGGGTAAATGGACATTTTTTACTATATTAATTTTCCAATCCATGATCGAGGTTTTTCCATCTTCATGATTTTTCTTCATCTCCTTCTTCAGGAGCTTATCATTTTTTGTTGTAGGATATTTAGTGGTTTTTTTTTGTTGGTTTTATTCCTAGGTATTTTTATTATTTTTGAGGCTATTGTGAGTGGAAAGACACCTTGTATTCTTCTTCAGTTGATTTGTTGTTGGTGTAAAGAAAGCTCTACCGTCTTTTTGGTTAATTTTGTAACTCGTACTTTACTGAAACTTTTAATCATTTCTAGGAGTTTTTTTGTGGAGTTTTTAGCATCCTACAGTAAACTATAATAACGTCTGCAAAAAGGATATGTTTACTTCCTCTTTTCCAATTAGTATTCCTTTAATTGCCTTTTCTTGCTTATGCCCTAGTCAGGTGTTTCAAGCATTATATTGGAGAGGAGTGTGTGACAAGGGGCAGCCTGTCGGTTCCCACCTTTATGGGGTATCCTTCTTAAAATTTTCTTCATTTGAATGATATCTGGCTGTGGGTTTCTTATATATGCCTTTCATTATATTGAGGAATGATCCTTCCAGGCCAATTCCCTGGGGGTGGAAGGGGGTTAGGTTGCTGGCTTAGCCCTCCCACCTGTACCCTCTTTGTTCGAGCCTCAGCTCCTGGCTCCCAAGGCTTTCAAGGACACCTTTCTGAGTCATCTGGACCTGCCGGTCCCCTCAGACTATGCCCCTGGCTGAGGCACCAGCAGGAAGTAAGCCACCACAGAATACTTGCCCTGAACTCTGGGTTCAGGCCTTGGCTCCTGGCTCCCAAGGCCTTCCGGGATACCTTTCCCAGTCAGCTGTGAAATGACAGATTTTTAAACCCTCTCCTTTTCACACAATTAAGAATTTCTTTCATAGAGAAGACATTTCTAATTTTAAGCAAGTCCAATTTACTAATTTTTTGTGCTGTTAAAACATACCTATTTCTGGGTATTTTTATGGGTATGTTTTTGAATATTATTTTCTAGAAGTTTTATGCATTTTTATCATTCACATTAATTATTAGGCTTTATTTTCAAGCTACGTATTAGATAAGATCCACACACAGGATCCAGTGTTTTCCCACAGTGGCCACACTGTCTTGTTAGTAAGCTTCTGTTCCTTGTTTTTTTTTTTCTGTATGATTGGTCTTTTTTTTTTTAATTTTTTTTTAGAATTGATGCTTTGTGTATTTCAATACATCATTTTCCATTAGTTCAGGCATATTTTCCCCTCCCATTACCCTCATGCCCACCTCCACCGCCATTCCTGAAATCATGCATTCTGCCATAACTGTCGTGCATCTTTCTCTCAGTTTTTTTTTTTCCATTTTTTAGCAATGAGTGATAATTTATGAGTACAAGCATCCTTCATGTAAAACCAATTTGCAAGCAGTAGTGTCCAAACCCACACAGCCCCTTGGTCCCACCATCCAGCAGGGGGGGCTTGTATGTTCACTCAAGTTAATCAAATGAGTGTCCAGTAGAAGTTGCTTTCTTTGCCCCCTGCTCAGCAATGCCAGGTTGCTCACAAATCAAGTGTCTGAAATTGGGGAAGCCAATTTATGCATGCATTAATTTGTTTTGATTTTCTATTTTGCTGTAGTTCTCTAATATTAGTGTGTAATTATTATATTTTTACAAATTTCAATATGATTATATGAACTCATCATTTTGTACTGAAATTAGTCAGAGTTAATTTATTCATGTATATTTATAAATGTTTTGATTTTACCTTATCAATTTTCAGAAAACTTGAAGGATTTCATTGTCATTTCTCTGGCTCTATAGTTCAATTTATTTATTTATTTATTTTTTTATTTTTTTAATTTTATTTATTTCTGTATGTGTATGAATGTACTGTCTGCGTGCAAGTCTGTGCACCCGTGTCGTGCAATGCCGCGGAGGTCAGAAGAGGGTGTCGGATTCCCCTGGAACTGGAGTTCTCCTGGAACTGGAGTTTCAGACGGCTCTCGGCCGCCATGTGGGTGCTGGGGATCGAACCTGGGTCCTCTGCAAGAGCGTCGGCGCTCCTAACCGCTAGGCCATCTCTCCAGCCCCTATAGTTCAATTTAAAAGATAATAATACAATTACAGATTAAAAATGATGATTCAAGAAAAGATATGTTACTGTTCAGTATTATGGCCTATCTTTAGATGGATATAGTTTTCTTTTTCATTGATATTTTACAGAATCTATGCTTAATTGTTATAGAGTCCAATAGATAACATTAAATTATGATTTAGCTTAACAACGATAAAATAGGCATGGTAGAGATCAAAATCAGTGTTCAAGATGATACAGTACTAGAGTTTAATTAATTTTCCAATTCTTATTTCTGGAATATGTTAAATATATGAATTCTAGCTTTCAGGTGACAAATTATACAAATATCCATGCAGAATTAAAAGTCCTAAAGAAGTAGCGTATTTAAGAGTTGATGGCTTATCAGACACTGGTGGTAAATTAAGGGCATTAAACTGGTCCTAAAATATCTAACATAGGCTCTAAGAAGATGGCGATGTATTTTCAAGCTAAAATAGAGAATATTTACTGATCAGAAAGTAAAAAGATTTGAAAATGATATTTAGAGTACAGGAGATAACATATATGTGCATATATCTTTTCATTTAAAATTGTTGTTAAAGCTTAATAGACAAATTAGAACAAAATAGTTATTTTTTTAATTTTAGTTTTTAAATTTTATCCATTTGAGTGTACTGTCTGCATGTAAGTAGGTGCGCCTGTGTCATGCAATGCTGTGGAAGTCAGAAGAAGGTGTCGGATTCCCCTGGAACTGGAGTTAAGATGTTTTTTAGGTACCATATGGGTGCTGGGAATTAAACTCGGTCCTCTGCAAGAGCAGTTGGTACTCTTAACTGCTGAGCCATCTCTCCAGCCCCACAAAATAGTTATTTAACTCAATTTTAAAAAATATGTAAGAAATGAAGAATTACTAGGTTAAATAGCTATACTTAATTTGGTTAACTTTTTTGCTTTGAAGGGTATGAAATACGTATACTTTATTTTAAGATATTTAATATAGTGAATTATAATATATTTAATATTTAAATATTAAAATAATTAAAATATTAAAATATTAATTTAAATATTAAATATTTAAGTATTAAAATAATTAAAGTATTTAATATTTAAATATTAAAATAATTAAAATATTTAATATTTAAATAATATATATAATATTTAATATGTTATGGGTCTCTTTAAGCTGTTCATCTCTTCTTGGTTAAGCTTTGGTGATTTCTGTGATTTCAGATATCCATTTCTCTTAGGTTTTCAAATTTAATAGAGTATAGGTTTTTAAAGTATTCTCATAATTGGCTGTATCTTTTCATTATCTGTTAATTTACATATTTAGCAAAAAATCATCCTAAATTCACATGGAAAAACAAAAGATCCCAGCTAGCCAAAGCAACCCTGAGCAAAAAGAGCAATGTGGGGTTTGGGGGGTGGGATTACGACACCAGACTTCAAACTATATTACAAGGATATAGTGATAAAAATAGCCTAGTATTGGTACAAAAATAGGCCCCGACCCATAGATCAATGGAACAAAATTTTAAATGAATTTTAAATGAAATTTTCAGCGAATAGAATTAACCTTTGTCCATGTTTTATTAAAACATCAAATCAATTGCTATGTGTGAGTTGAATAAGAGTTAAAATTACATAGGCAAAGTGAGTGACCACAAATTCAGAAGTTGCAGGTTTCTTGAAAATTCTACCAAGACATTCTAGTATGTTGAGTCCTATGGCATGTGTACCAAGTGGAAGAATTTGTCAGCTATTTCCATCAGAATATGTATCATGTTCAATCATAGGTTCTGCCTGAGCCACAAAACAAATTAGTACTTTCTGGGCAGCGGGGGCTCCCAGGTGGCAGGAGGCAGCAGCAAGGGCTCCCAGCAGAGGAGACAATGGCAGCAACATTCCAGACTCCCTGCTCACTACATCGGGAACACCTGGTGACTTTCCTTTAGCTCCAGGCTTCCCTGCCCCTCAACCCAGATACAGGTGTTGGTGACCAATCCTGGAGAGCCAGTAGGCAGACCCCATGTGCCATAGTGGTTCTGTGTGCACATCTCTCACTGTGAACATATGAGGTTGGCCTCCACTTGGTGGTGAGAGTCCCCAACTGTGCTGTAGGAGTGGTATTTCAGACTACTTATGTACCAGTTGGGGAGCATTTGGGGCCCTTCTGTCATCTCCAGGCTAGACCGCTCTGCTCCTGGACACAGATCCAGTCATTTGAAGCCAGCCTGGGGGAGCTGGTAAGCTGACCACAAGTGGTGCAAGGTTCAAGCCTGCCTAATCAGGCCTGTCTCTGGCCTCTGGAGAGCTCCTGATTGGACGGATGAGAGGTGGCTGCTCTCGCAAGTACAAAGTCAGAAGTGAGAACTTGAAGCCTAGTCCAACTACCCTTGCACACCTAATGAGAAGATAATGAAGACACTTGAAGAATACAAGCAAAGCCAGTCTTCAATTCAACAAAGAAACACTCGAGCTTCATACTAGAATCGCAAACAACAAAAGAAATCCAAATGCCAAAATCACAATGAAAAAACAATAACATGAAAAACACAAATAATAACCTTCTGCCAAATACTACCAGTCCCTTAGAAGACTCCTATAGTGAGAGCCCCGTAGATGTAACTCAGGACACATGTCTTAAAAGAATTATCACAAACATGATGAGAGAATTCAAATAATTTAAAGAATGCACACACACAAATAAAATAAAAGAAGATAGCGATAAAAGAAAATAATGATAAACTTTGGAAAAAATTCAAAAAAGATATAGAAACACTGAAGAAAACTTTTGCTGAAATGAAGTGGAACGTTCAATAAGCCATTTGGAAAGGATGGGAAAAAGCTTCAATAACAGAATGGATGAAGTAGAAAATAGATTATCTAGACTGTAAGGCAAGATGGAAGAATTGGATTGCTCAAGCAAAGATTATGAAAAAATTAAAAAAAAAAACACAAGAATGTAATAACCAGGAACTGTGGGACACCATGAAAAGACCAAACCTAGGCATCATATAGGTATAATGGAAGAAGAATCCAGGATAACCATATTGACCAGATCTTCAACAGGATTATAGAAGAATTTTTTTCCCAAATTAAGGAAAGAAATAACCATACAAACATTAGAAGCACATAGAACACCAAATATATAGAACCAGAAAATAAATTTACTATGCCACATTATAGTAAAAACACTATATGTCAAAACAAAGAATGAATACTGAAAGCTTGAAGAGAAAAACAAGTCACATAGACAGGAATAACCATTAAAATTAGGGCTGATTTTTTCAGTGCAAATGATGAAAGCTTGAACCAAAGAACTTCCCAGTTCCAAATTACTATAGATGTCAACCCAGAATACTTTACCCAGCAAAAATATCTACTATATTTGAAGGAGATTACGTGTATACAAGCTCATGATTAAACTGTGAGTCCCTAAATATGTTTTTCAATTAACCTACTGTTTAATTTCAAACTTTGTAAATTTGCTATATGTGAGGAGTGTAAAAAAGCTAAGAATAGAATCATGAATATCAAAGGCTGGAATAGATGTTCCCAAAGCAGAGAGTTGAAGTGTTGCTTAGAGTTCTGGAATGCAAGAAGGCTGTGACATGCTTCAAGGAGAAAATACATTGTTTTATAAGCTTTGTTCAAATCATAAAGTACAAGCTGTTAGCTATGAATTTGATGCTAATTAAGTAACAATGTACTAGATAAGGATTTGGTGTTTTTATAACAAAGCATACATAAAGCAAGGCTATATGGGGATGGCTTTATACTCTAGAAGCAGGAAGTGAGAAATTATTGACAAATGCTACAAAATTTTAGTTACACAAAATGAGTAAACCCTGAGAATCTAATGTACAACATGGTAGCCATAATGAACAATTTTGTAGTGTATGCTTGAATCATTCTAAAAGGGTTGATTTTAAATGCTTTCACCAAAAGGAAAGTCTGATATTTGATAATGTAATGTTTTTTTTTTTTATTTTTTTTTTATCTCTGTATGTGTATGAATGTACTGTCTCCATGCAGGTCTGTGCACCCGTGTCGTGCAATGCCGCGGAGGTCAGAAGAGGGTCTCGGATTCCCCTGGAACTGGAGTTCTCCTGGAACTGGAGTTTCAGACGGCTCTCGGCCGCCATGTGGGTGCTGGGGATCGAACCCGGGTCCTCTGCAAGAGCGGTCGGCGCTCTTAACCGCTAGGCCATCTCTCCAGCCCTTAAGGAAACTTTAAAAGTCATAATTAGCCTCCAGGAAGGATCCAAGAGTGAAGGTCCTGGCTCCAGGATGGATAAGAGAGCAAAGGACTCACATCTAGGATGGAAAAAAAAAGGCCAATGGCAGGGCAAAAACATTGTGACAGAGGATTTGGCAGAAGAAAAGTGACCACCTCATACCAGCAATTACAAGGAAAGAAGGAGAGAGAAGGAGAGAAGGAGGGTGAGTGCTGGAAAAAGACATGCTCTGCTTCCCACTGGGCCCCACCTCCTGACAGCTCATTCAACATGCTCTGCTTCTCCCCTGGCCCCACTTCCTGACATCTCATTCAACATGTTCTACTTCCCACCAGGCCCCACCTCCTGACAGCTCATTCAGCTATGAACTCCTGAATTATTAATCCATTGATGAAGTCACTGCCCTCTGGCCTTCACTCACGTCAAGCCCAGAGCTGGTAACCTTGAACACAGAAGACTGTGGGGGACATTTTTAGATTCATACAATAATAATCTCTTAAGGTATCTCATTCAATCACTAAGTATGTTCTGTGTGAAGTATGCTCTGTAGGAAGTTACAGTGATACAAATGAGTGGATATCCTGTTGTTTTGGAACTTGACATCTAGTGAGAAGCAATATGTTAAGGATCTTCAGAGAAGGGAAATGTAAGAGTAATTATAGTTAAGTAAAATCAATATATTTATTCATAAAAAAACAGGTAATAAAAAAATTAGGATCCCCAAACCAGAAGTCATAATTAGTATGACACCTAGGTGTATATGATTTTAATGTTGTTATTGTATTTAAAAACATATTCAGTAAAACTTGTTAAAAAAAGAAATCAGTACTTTCTCTAGTAAAACTTTGAAATGAATATTGACCTACAAAATATATCCTCCAGTCCCTTTTAAGTATATATTCTGCTTTACAATTTTCTGTTTTGATACTGTCTTAGGATACTAAAGACAATCTTTGTTAACATTATAATTCAATTCACACAAAATGAAAATATATTAATAATTTCTATAGTTCAAAAGACATGCTAGAGAGAATGCAGCCAGAAATTTTCATTCTGGCTACACATCTGCTCCTATTGAGAAGTGTCACGCCATGCTTGGTTCTTACCTTAGGTTAAGTATTACAATATGGGTATTTGAAATTCTACTGTAAATCTAATCTACACTCAGTGATGAAAAGCACCAATGTAAATCAAATTTAGTAAGTTATAAATGAGATAATTCATATCTATAGCATTTAAATTATTTTTACAAAGGCCCACCAATAATCAGAATTAAATGTAGACTCAAGGTCATACTCTGGAATTCCAGTATGCTCTGTATTCAACATTGGAAAGCTATATGCTATAGAACATACCTTAATGTCATGGATTGTGGTGGACAAATGAAATAAAATTATCTCTACTAGTAGGCTTGTTAGACAAGGAATTGTAATTATTTCTCTGTTTACATATAATGTTAACAACTTTCCTTAGGAAAGCCAAGCATTTAAGAGGAATAACAAGTTCCAAATAGTGAATCATTATATACATAAACAGAAGTAGTATTTGTAGATACCTGAAGGAAAAGATGGTGATATTTCTTTTTGAGAAATTTCTAAATTTCTAAAATCTAAATCTGTTCAATAGAAGTCAGTATTGACTTTATATTGTAGAATCAGCACTTTAAATCACATAGTCTTGAGATATCTAAATTAATGGTGATTAATATAACACAATTAAAGTAATGAGGACATTCACTGTGCTCTTTATGCATTTAATATGTTCAATTTTGTAAATATATCACACCATCATTTGTTATTCTGCATTGTTTTCTATGACCTGTATGGAAATATATCAAATTTAAATGTGAGAATCTTGGAAGCTTGAAAATCATGGAAGATTTTGGCAATAAAATCTATCCACAATTATTTTTACTATCATTAGACTTGTGACAATTGGCAGCTGTAGAGAAATATTAAGTTCTTGTCGAAGGCTACACCATTTTGGATATTAAAAAATGACTTTGCTTTGAAAAAAGTTGCTTATCAACACAATGGGAAGCCGAGAGAATTGTTTACTGTAGCAATAAATTGCCCTTACATTCCAAACACATTTCCTATTGGAATTCTGTTTTATTTTTTCCTGTGGATTTCAAGATTCATGATTATGCATGCATGCATACATATTCACACACACACATACACACACACACACACACACACACACACACACTCCACTATCCTTTCAATCTTCTGTTTCAGATCACCAAAGTATGGATTTATTTAACTGATATAAAATGCATAGTCCATGTCACTTACTACTAGATGTGACAAGTTCAAAAGCAACATAGATGGGAATTTTTACTCTTAAGGGCTAATCCTTTTTGTTAGGGAATTCATCCAATTATAATAAGCAAATGATTAAAATGGCATACCACAAACCCTAATATAAAAATCTTCATGGTCCAATGTGAATATGTAAGTAATGGAACATAACCTAATACAACACGGGAAAGAGTGAAAGGATCTTTCAGACCTAACAGGGGTAGAACTGGTTAGAGGAAAGGAGATGAATTCAGTACAGGATTGATTATGAAATCAGGATTCGTTGGTAAAATGTCATGTGAATACTTTTGAGATGTGTATTAGCTATATTGTCATGACTATAGCAAAATATGCAACCAAAGCAATCAGGAAGAGAAAGTTCTACTTTGTTTCACATGTTGAGGGTACAGTCCACCACGGAAGGAAAGTCGTGGTGTCAGCATCTTAAAACAACTGGTATCATTGCATCTCCAGTGAAGAAGCAGAGAGATGCATGCTGATTCTCATCAGCTTCATCCTTCTCATTGAACCTGAATACCCAGGCCACCAGAAAGTGCCACCCACATTCAGAATGGCTCTGCATTCTTTAGTTAAACCTCTCTGGAAACTTCTTCACAAATACACTCAGACATGTGTCATCTAGGTGATTCCAAATCTTGTCAAGTTCACATATTAACCATGAAACAGTGGGAGAGATTTTAAGATTCATGGTATAAAAAACTAATCCTTAGCTAAGGAGTTCTGACATGGGTTGCAAGCAACAACTGTGACTGTGTCATGAAGAAAATAATTTCTTATATATTCAAATAAAAACTTGAACTTTATACATTAGGAATTATAATACACCATTCTTGTGTCTCATCTAATGATATCTCTGGTAAAGCTTTATTCTATAAGAGAAGAGAACCTATCTATATTATTTGCTCCAAAGAGCTGATGATCAAATGCATCGGAAAAAGTTAGGAAAAGGTGATATGAGGCTAAAAACAAAAAAAGTTCCAAAGGATATGGAGGTGAGTGTGTAAGTGTAGGTAGATGAAAAGTTAACGAAGAATTACAATGTCTCTGTTTTTGTGAGAGTATGCATGAATTAAAATTGCATAAAAATAAGCATATACACATTCCTGAATCAATTAAAAATTGTCAAACCAGAATAAAATCTGAAGTTTAGTTTAATATGATTATTTTGGCTTCTCTTTCGAAATTTTGGTATTGCAAAGAAGGTGATGGAATGTGACTGGGATTCTATATACTATTTTTGCAGTTTCCTGTCAAGTCAACAAGTAGTTCAAATAAAACTGTTTAATAGTTCATTGGACGAGTTCGAGATGAAGAACAGCATTCATGTTGAACAATGTGGGATGGTGACAGTAGTGGGACAGGGAGCATATTGTCTGGGTGGGATTCAGAGTTAGATATGAAAAAGTATATCATGGAAAAAACTACTCAAAACAACTTCATCAAAACATGAAGGCAGAACCAAGAAAATATGCGTGGAAGCTGTGTCTTAAATACTTTATCAAGAGTTGAATATGGTTCCTCCTCATTTCTTAGTTAGTTCCTTTATTTTCTTGTCAGGAAAAACTATAGTTTTAAAAATATATTTTGCATATTTTATGTCTGATTATGTTTATTTTAAGTAATTAAAAACTGTCTAATAAAGCACTTTATTATAGAATCTAGCAAGACTATTTCTTTTTCATAAAACAATTTTAGAATTTAATTAAAAATTGGCTCATGCAATCTCTTCAGACAGATTGAAGCTTTTATGGATTATTTGAGTATTTCGTATATATGCTCAGTAAGTATATATATATATATATATATATATATATATGTATTATATAATATAGTGTACACAAACAATACATACCTAAACATAGCATTTTTTAATATTTTTTAATTTTATTTTTTATGTGGGTGGATGTACTCTCTCAAAACTACAGAGGTCAGAAGAGTGTTGGATTCTCCTGGAACTGGAGTTAAAATGGTTCTCAGCCCCATGTGGGTGCTGGGGATCAAACCTGGGTCCTCTGCAAGAGCAGTTGGCACTCAACCACTAGGCCATCTCTCCAGCCCCAAGCATAGCATTTATTATATTGTATTAATTATGTTATACATTAGGGAGAGAGAATCTTAAAATATTTGCTAATTTCAGAATCTAAAACTTTCCACATACAACTCTCATGAACCACTTTCTTCTGTTCATGTTTATCTAGGAGTTGCTGGAAATTTCAATAATATTACAGAAAACTTCCTTAAAGCCAGAAAAAGAAAGTCTGAACAAAGTACAAACATATGTCTTAGGCAGGCAGTGCTGATTTTTAAGGAAATGGCCAGCCATTGTTAGCAGAATGGCTGTGTTTTGTTGTGTTTTCCTAGATGGACATATTTGCAGAAACCTTTTTGCAATAATGAAAGTAATCATGAAAACCCACTGTAAAGACAAATTCTCTCAGCAAACTTTGAACAGCACAAGGCTGGAAGGAGATTTGCTCTTACTGCTCTAAAGAATCTGTTTCAAGGGTGGAATCATGGCTCAACAATCACGGGGGTAACCAGTTGAACTTTGACTATATTCAAGGCCTGCACCACAGAAGGAAACGCTTGTCTGATACTATAAATCTGGTCAAGAACCCAGGTTTAGGGAGCTCAAAGGACCCAGGGGTGAGCATACTACTTATATTCTGCTAGATCAAGATAGTATCAAACCGCCCTCCAAACTCAAATCTCTATGCAATAGATTACTACAACTCTCAGACTTTATCAGAGAAGTTTCTCTGTGCATTAAATGGTGATTAATACACAAATTCACAAGTAATAAAGTGCAGAGAATAAGTGTCAGTGCAGTACTCAGACACAAATGGGAAATCTATATCATCCCTTACCTCCAAAGGCTCAGGGGCCATCGCAGAAGAAGTTACAGAAAGACTGCAAGAGCTAGAGGTTGTCTTCTGGACCTGACAGGATGGCTGCACTCATGAACTCATAACAACTGCAGTTGGCTACCTGAATGAGAACAAACCAGTCAACACTGGAACACAGAGTGGGGAAGAGATCACGGGCTCCCACACCTGACTGAGGAGCTACAGGCACATGGTGGCTTTGGGGAAAGGAGAGTCAGGTTTTGTTAAGGGTATGAGCCCTGCTAAGTCAAGCCCATCCCAGTGGACAGCCCACAACTATCAATATAGGGGCAGCATATATTGGACTCAGTATGTGATTTTAAAAATAGGTAATGAAGTTTGTAGAGGGTGGAAAGATGAAATGTTAAATATTATTCAATTAAACTGTATGTAGGAAGTAAAATATACTGTATGTATTCTCTAAGAATTAATAAAAGTATATTTTAAAAGGAAAGAAAAAAAAAACGAATCTGTCTCTGCCGCTGCTATGAACTTGTATAAATGTCCACATTGCTTAGTGAAAGAGATCAGCATCTATGTTACTCTGTTGTTGTTGTTAATAATGTAAAACACCACTATTTTCACCTGTGTACAGACCTTTGTATCACAATAATCTATTAAATGCCCCTCCTTTGCTGAGCAAGATACTATTGGTAATATAGACTGCATCACACATTTGTCAAAATTTATGTCATAAATCTCTATGACTGTTTGCCTCTTATTTCTGGGTTAATAATACATCAATTTGATTCATATTGCTTTATAGCTGGCTTTATACTAAGCAAATAGTTTCATACTCACCATTTAAATTGTATAGATTTGTAGACTTTTCTAAGGCAATTATTTTCCCAGATGAGTTTAAAACATGTTAGAATTTTTAAAAATCTTATTTAATTATGACTCAATTTGAAATAATGGTTAAGGGGCTCGAGAGATGGTCTAGTGGTTAAGAGCACTGACTGCTCTTGCAGAGGACCCGGGTTCATTCCCCAGCACCCACATGGTGGCTGAGAACCTTCTGAAACTCCAATTCCAGGAGAACTCCAGTTCCAGGGGAATCCGACATCCTCTTCTGACCTCCGCTGCATTGCACGACACGGGTGCACAGACCTGCATGCAGACAGTACATTCATACACATAGAGAAAAAATAAAATAAAAAAATGAAATAACGGTTAAATAATATGTGAATGCTGGAAGATTTGATACATTTATAGTTTTATGCATTAGAATTAGCTTTTAAAAGATGGGTGTTGGTGGCTGGAGAGATAGCTCTTGCAGAGGAACTGGGTTCAGTTCCCAGCACCCATATGGGAACTAACAACCTCACTTAACTCCAGTTGGAGGGATCCTCTGCTCTCTTCTGGTCTCTCTGGGTAATGTAAGACAGGGGCACACTTACATACAAGCAAGCAAAACACTCTTACACATTGATAGATGGTAGATAGATAGATAGATAGATAGATAGATATAGATACATAGATATATATATAGAGAGAGAGAGAGATCGAGAGATAGATACATAGATACATAGATAAAAGTAAATAATAAATAAATAAATAAATAAATAAATAAATAAATAAATAAAAGCTGGGTCTTGGGTTTTAGAAATTAAATCTAAATTCAGAGATTTACCTGAATATATTTCTTGTTTTTTTGAAAGCAGTTCTTAATATTTTCTTCAAATAAATATATTTCATTTTAAGTTTAATATGAAGTATTTTTAAAGATTGTTTCCAAATTACATTTTAAAATCCTAACTCATAAGCAGATTAAAATCACTTCCCTAGCAGGTTCTATTGAAGTTTCTACATAAACCTCATATCTTGAACCCAATGTTAGTTAAATATTTGTTTCCAATATATGTGACAGTAATTTGTATACGAATATTTTAAAATTAAAAATAATTTTAAGATTATTTTATTCATTTTGTGGTTTTAGGGATCAACCAGGCAACAACTCTACCATTGAGTTACATCCTCAGCCTTAATGCACATTATTTTACCCTTATAATGTGCATTTACACTTTTATACTCCCTGGAATCCCAAAATGAGGATGAATAAGTCAATTAATTGTCATAAATATTTTGCTTCTAATTTTAACTATGATTACCTTGAAAATAATGCTTTATTTGTTATTTTAAATATATATTGCTAGATCTAAAATATATTTTATTATGTACTATCAACCATTGTAATTATTATATCTATGCACATTTTGGTTACAATAGCAATGGAGCTGAATTTTGTCAAGCCATTTCAGAACTCTGATATAGATGACTATGTTTTCTTCAACTTTTCAAAAAGATAAGAGAAAGAAAATGTATCATTGACCCAGTCAGACCACTCCTGGGTATATACCCACAAGACTCATCTTACTGCAGAAATACATACACTGCTATGTTTATTGCAGCTCTGTTCACAATAGCAAAAAGCTGGAACCAACCCAAATACCCCTTAACTGATGAGTGGATAGAGAAAATGTGGTACATGTACACAATGGAATTCTATGCAGCAGCAAAGAAAGGCATCATGAACTTTGCAGTTAAATGAATGGAGCCAGAAGATATCATATTAAGTGAAGTAACACGGTCCCAGAAAAACAAACGATGAATGGTATCCCTAATCTGTGGATGTTAGCATCAATAACCCAGTTGTAAATATTTCTTGTGGAGAGGGATGCATATTGACAGAACAGTAACAGAAAGACTGCATCAGAAAACTGAGTGAAATGGTGAATCTGGAGGGGTGGGAGGGTTGGGAGAGGGACACGGGTCTATATTCGATCAATGTATATTTAATTGACATGAGTTCAGCAAGTATCCAATTTTGCCCAAACTCTAGCTACAAATTACATGGTATTTTAGGACTCAGTAAAAGTAAAAATGTCTATATTAAACAACATTGGTTTAAAGGTTTTAATAAAAATGGTAATGCACCTGAGTTAATTGGAAATATAAATTGTTGTTGTCCACATTTGTTTTACTTAAAATCTGTATAACAATAACTTTTGGATTAACATATACAAATGTTCTCTATAATTTTTGTGTTATACGGTATCATCTTGTAACATTCTCTTTTACCTGTAGGATAATTTAACGTAAGGAATTAAGTTTGCTTCCCAAATTAACAACATACAGTCACCCAAAACAGCTTACATAAATTTAATGAAATTTACACCTTGATTCCTGCCTATGTGTACTACAACTGCCTTTTTGAGACTCATGGGTCAAAAAATAAAAACCTAAAATAAAAAAGGGGGAATGCAGTTATATATTAAACATTTTTGTCAAAAAAATTTCAACTTATTCTTAAAACTAACCATGGGAAAAATTTGTATGTTCCAACAGCTCAAAACGTCACCAACTTAATGGCTGAGGAAGAAAAGTTACAGTCTTCCATTGTGTAGAATGTACCAAGAAATACCAGCAGAGAAGTTGGCCCATCTAAACATTAAAAGGAAGAAAAGCCTCAGACTGCTACAGACATCAAACATCTCTGTGGATCCTATTTGTAAAAACTGTTTATAATGAGTCCTAATGAACCTTACCTTCCAGGTGCCGCAAAGTTTTAATATGAGAGACTTTCTTACTTCCTTTTCATAGAACAAAGAAAAATGTGATGGCAATGAAGTCATTCTCTAACTGTAAATCAGAGACAACTGGTATAGAATAGAGGTAATCTCTTATAAAACTGGTAAAACTGCTTTTTTTTTTTTTTTTTGGTCTTTTCGAGACAGGGTCTCCCTGTAGCCCCAGCTGTCCTGGAACTCACCTTGTAGACCAGGCTGGCCTTGAACTCACAAAGATCTGCCTGTCTCTGCCTCCCAAGTGAATAGACATAGGAACTGTGAAAAGGATTATTCTCTATTCAGAATCAAATATAATACTAAAGTCTCTTTAAGTTGTGCATTTAAGCAAAATATATTAATACAGGAGAGAGCTCTGATGTCAGCAATGGATTATTCTGCCAAGGAGATGTTGGCCAGGGGATCCAAGCCCCCCCCCCAAAAGGTAAAGGCTTCTTGCCTTTAAACTGGGATACCTGCAAGAAGAGAGGAGGTAAGGCCCTGCTGTCGAAGACCTGATGTAAGCATGGGAAAGATATACTGAGACCACACTTGCAAGTGTACAGTTGGTCTCTGGAATACCAAAGAGTGATACCAAAGGCCACTAAACCAATAAAGCAAATATTGGTCTCCTTGAGTCAAGCATGATTTCTCCATCAGCATCAGCTACACCTCACCTGCCTGGAAATACTGTGCAGCAGCGGCAGCCATATGTCTGTATATCCCAAATCTAATTGGCTATTAGCTCTCTCCTTGTAGGAATAACCCACAGCTGATGCCACAAGCTTACATCCTCTAGTGGTTAGGAGAAGTTATAAGCCACAGTAAGACCTTGTCATCTTTTACAGAAAAAACATAATTCATGGATTAGCATACCATCCAAACATCTGTATCTATAGCAAAGTAACCTACCATAATAATTAATGCTGTTTAAATATCTATATATCTAATTGCTTGTGCTTCATTAGTAGGATTGAAAGGTTATTCCTGGACAAACTGTCAGCCCATGAAAGGAAACAGCCAGAACTAATCAGAGTCCAAAATGACATCTTCAGAGAAAGTAGACTGTTTTGCTTCTCATCCACTTGTGCCCCTTTTCTAAGCCTAGGGAACAATCTTTGGAAGAGGGGGTGTAGTAGAATGTAAGGGCTGCAATTGGGGTGAATGGTGAAACTACAGTAATATAGACTGGATGCTTATTTGATCAACTTGATTGTACATACAAGCCCCTCCAGCTGGATGGTGGGAGCCTTGGGCTGTGTGGGTTTGGGCACAACTGATTGCAAATTGGTTTTACATGAAGGATGCTTGTACTCATAACTTATTACTTATTGTTAAAAAATGAAATAAAAGAAAAAAAATATATAAAAGAAAATACATCACATGAGGCAGTTTTTAGATACTTTGAAGCAAATTCATAGTAGTAACTTTGGAATATCAAATTTGATATAGTCTGTGAAATGAAATATTTTTAGCAAACATAATAAAGTATTATACTGAAACAAGTAATAAACTTAAAAATTAAATGATATTTTTATAGAATAACAAAATAGTTAAACATTTTATTTATACATGACAAAATAAAACACAAAACCAGAAAAAACAACTCACAATCCAGAAACACCTATTTGATGTTCATATATTTTTGTTATTTAGTTACTTTAAATTAGAGGAATAAATGGAAATTTTTATTGTTTTATAAAACTGGACTAAAATTAATATCAAAATCTAAGACAGAGTTTTAACAAGTTGTCTAAAAGATGCATATATAATTTTTAAAAGAATTTTTATTTATTTCTGTATGTGTATGAATGTACTGTCTGCATGCAAGTCTGTGCACCCGTGTCGTGCAATGCCGAGGAGGTCAGAAGAGGGTGTTGGATTCCCCTGGAACTGGAGTTCTCCTGGAATTGGAGTTTCAGACGGTTCTTGGCCGCCATGTGGGTGCTGGGGAACGAACCCGGGTCCTCTGTAAGAGTGGTCGGTGCTCTTAACCTCTAGGCCATCTCTCCAGCCCCAAGATGCATATATAATTTTATATAACACAAATTAGTAGAAAAGTGAAATAATCACTATAAATTTAAAATATTCTGGGTATATTTCTAGCATATCATAATATAATATGTGAAAATATTATTCCTTTAGCACTGAAATCTTGTTACAGGACAAATGAAATGACAGTGTATTCATAATTTGTTTATATTTTCAAAATTCATAATAATTTTATGAAGGTTTTATGTATTATACTAATAAAGTTAAAAGTTTTATAAGACCTACACTATTATATAATGAAGGGATTTACATTTTTATTTTGGCAAAATTCTTGTAAAGATATGCTAGGGAAGTAAGTTCATACTGATGTTTAGATAAGATGATGGTTATTATGTGTATGAATGCAGGTATTTATTTCTAGGTTTGATAATACACAAATACAACTACTGGATTATTTCCATTCAGTTGGATATGTGAGATTTTTTTCAGAATAAATGCATCAAAATAAGTATTCCAAAACTAGTTTGTATTTTCTCTTGTAGAGTTTGAGACATAGAACACTAGATATGGAGCCTCATTTCATCTTATAATCCTAGCTGTTACTAAATCTTTTTGCTTCTGTTTCTTCACATACAATGTTAATATAGTCGGGGCTGGAGATAGTCATGTTGAGTAGTTCCTTACAGAGAATAATTTAGTTAATGTAAATTGGTAAGGCTTCACAATGGTATCTGGCTTACCTGTTAACATTACCATTCCCTCTAGCCTCATTTTCATGATTGTACTAATGACCACAACTTGATCAACAACAAATGTCTTAGTGTTTAGAAGGGACAATCAATATTTACTATAATTTAATGAATATAAAACTCTTACATTTCTAAAATTTATCTATAACAAAGAATGAGTCTAGGAATAACATTTTGAAAATGGTAAACAGAAGCGTTTTAGGTAGGAATGATGAGAACATACAAGTACACGGTTGTTTTAATTCAATAATATTCTGGAATCTAAATATATAAACTTTGTGATATTTTATGTCATATATAAATCTTGCCCTTTTTATACCCTTAAAGTTAAATTTCTACTTCTGTATAATAGTCTCTCTGACATATTCTACTTAGCCATAAACATGAGAAAAATTTTTCTTAAAAGTCTTAAGTTTCTCTTTCTCACTTATCTACATAAATTTCAGCATAATAGGTGTGTATACCATTCATTTCAATTAGATAAATGAATCAGAGCTTCATTAAAAAAGTATTTATGGGGCTGGAGAGATGGCCTATTGGTTAAGAGTGCCGTCTGCTCTTGCAGAGGACCCAGGTTCTATCCCCAACATCCATATGGCGGATGAGAACTATCTTTAACTCCAGTTCCAGGGGAATCCAACATCCTCTTCTGACCTCCGTGTCATTGCACAACACGGGTGCACAAACCTACACGCAGACAGTACATTTGTACACATAAAATAAATAAAATTTAAAATAAAAAAATGTATTTATTATTAGTAGCAAAGTGAAGCTAGGTGTGGTGGCTCATGGCTTTAGTCCTAGCACTTGGGAGGCAGAGGTAGGCTGATCTCTGTGAGTTCAAGGTCAGCCTGGTCTACTAGAGTTCCAGGACAGCTGGAGCTACAGGGAGACCCTATCTCAGAAAAATGCCCCCCCCAAATATTAAAAATTTGTAGCACATTGAAAGTATCTATTATCACAGATATTTTTTTTTTCTATAGAGATTTACATCACCCTTATAAAAATATGAGGGAAGGGCTGGAAGAAAGTCCCATCTTGGCATTAAGATGCCTGCGTTGTTTGTAGTGCTTCCTCTGCCTTATAATCAATCAATCTCTACTGCTCTGTCTGCCTTCACTCTTCAACAAATTGCTCGTCTTCAAATGCTTAATTCTGATTTTTCTGTATTGTTTTTATAAAATAATCATCCAGCTTCATTGCTATTAGAAAAGAGTCTCAGAAGAAAGAGGTAATTAATATTTATTATATACTTATATCTGATATTTTGGGTAATAAGCTATTTAATACAATTTAGTATCATATAGATAATTTTCAACATTCTTTTTTAAATTTTATTATTTATTTTTGTATGTGTATGAATGTACTGTCTGCATGTAGGTTTGTGCACCTGTATCGTGCAATGCCTCGGAGGTCAGAAGAGGGTCTTGGATTCCCCTGGAACTGAAGTTTTCCTGGAACTGGAGTTACAGATGGTTCTCAGCTGCCATGTGGGTGCTGGGGATCGAACCCGGGTCCTCTGCAAGAGCATTCGGTGCTCTTAACCACTAGGTTATCTCTCCAGCCCCAATTTTCAACATTCTTAAATGTGTAAATATACATATCTACTCCTTACAACATCCCTATAAATGACGTAGTCTTACTTATAGTTAACACTGAGATTTTGACATGATTTCATCATTTAGCCTAACTAAGTTTAAGAATAAAAATGGAAGCTCATATTTTTAGTTTGAAAGTCCCACCCTATTTTAAGCCTCTCAAATAGAGTAAATGCAGATGCCTTCACAGATATGGAAGAATTGACAGACATTAATAAACAGTACATAGAATTTCCAATAATAACACATTTTGGTTCTCTAGTTATAATTTGATTCTTTTAAAAATTTTATTGAATTTTTGTGTATTTCATACAGATCAACTTAATCAACTTCACATCCCCTCACCATTGGCACCCTCCTACGGACCACCCACTGCAATTCATATACTCTGTCCTTTGTGCCAAGGCCCATTGTGTCAAGTTAGTGTCCCCAGCTGTTCCTCAGTGCATGTTCACCCACTGAGGCCTAGTCAGCCTACTCAGAATCTCTCGCTTTAATATCAGCTCTTCCTCACCCACGAGAAATTAGCTGTTCATACTTCTTTACCTAAGGTACCTTCACTGATAAGGAAGAATAGATCAGCATTAATAAGCAGTAATTTAAATTTCCAATAAAACCACATTTTAGTTCCCTAAGTATAATTTGTTCCATTTTGATATATTCTATGTAAGCCAATGGGTCAACCAACACAAAATGTGAGTCAATATTCAATCTTCATTTGTTTTGCTTATTTGCAACATTTGGGAACTAAAGAAAAAAGCTTTTTTATTTGGATTTTACATGGCCATATACTTCCCGTTTTCCCATCCTTGCTGATGTTTGTTCTTTGTCTCTCCTAGAATTAGAGAGATGAATAAATTAGCCTTCCTTTAAGTCTGCAATTGTAGTTCCTTTGGGGATGCTTCTGACCTTCCTAATAACATTTCTTATGACAATTTTCATTTACTCCACAAAACCTGACATTTCTCCCTGAAATCGAAATACATTTATCCTATTTCCCACCTACCTCACATTTCCATTTGTATCTAATAAAATGTTCGCAGACATGGAGATGTTTAAAATCCAGCCTATTAAAAAGCAAACTTATCCCATGATTCTGTTTTACTTAGGTCTTACAGGATACTGTAGCTACGTTCTTCAGTATCTCAAGTCGAAATATTTCTTCCATTCACCCATGTTTCTACAATATCAGCCAGTTTTCTTCCTTCAAGTCATGCCTAGAAGGGTCTGATAATTACCTCCTCCATTGCTCTTACCTAAATTCCACACACTACAAAAACTTATCTCTAGCACTGGCTGCTGCAATAGACTCAGAAAGTGTCCTTATGATTCCACCAGTTCCAGCACAGTCCATTGTCAAGATACCCTGTAAATGTGGGCTAAGTTATGCTATAAACCCCCCTTAAGACTGACACTCTTTTCGTCTATTTTTTAGTAATGTTTTTTTGTTCTTGAGCAGGATTTCCTTGTTGTTGTTTTTTTAATTGTTAGAAATATTTATTTAAAAGTTATCTGGATAAGCACATCATTGGAAACAACAAGAAGGGAGACCCAAATCAAAATCCCAAGGAGCATAAACAAAAGATCTTTTAAAAAGCTGGCGTGCTGAGGAATGCACAGGGAGGCGAGGTGGAAGTCGGAGCTCACACACAGGCACTGCTCTTTCCAAGCACAGAAGAAGAGGGGGAGGCTGCGTAGCACAGCCCAGTGCGGGCTCTGGGTCCCACAGCTGCTTCACTGCCACGCTGGGCATCACAGAGTTATAAAATAGATCCTATATACATGTGCACACTTGAGGCACTCAAAAAGTCACCAAGAGCCTGACGCTTACTGTCTCAGTGGTTCCAGCTACTTGTACTCAACTAAAGCATCTATCATTAAATTTGAACTGGCTCAGTAATTCAAATGGAGGCTGAAATCAAGTTGCTATCTTAGTGAAGAAAAGCCTGGAGTTCTCTAACCCATCCTGTGATAGATCACTAACAAAGTAAGAGAAGGCTGGTCTAGAACCAGCCTTTTTGTGTCAGGACAATTTCTTTGTAAATGTAGTAAATGTAAGGACTCCCTACCCATTTCCCTCCTCCATTGCAGAGTGTAGTCAGAATAAAATTTAATTAAAAATGAAAAAGAAGGAAGAATCAGTATCTCCCAGCCTAGTGTTGCTACTGTGGTCAACACTATTTTAGGGGCGCTCTAAAAATCTAAGTCGCACCCCTGAGAAAGTTCTGGGACAGTGACAAAGTCAGCAGGTCTGCCTGACCCCTGGAGCCTGGAGACATCAATCCTTTACCTGAATCAACACGGGTCCTACTAGTAGCTCTTCTCAATCGCTCCTTCCACTAGAGCCACTGTCCGCAGCAAGCCCCGGGCATGTCACTATTTCCTGTTACTTATTCCTACCACAAAAAATGCACGTGGGAAAGCAATTTATTTATTTATTTATTTATTTATTTATTTATTTATTTATTTATTTATTTAATTTATTTATTTTTTTCTTTTTTTGGTCTTTTCGAGACAGGGTCTCCCTGTAGCCCCAGCTGTCCTGGAACTCACTCTGTAGACCAGGCTGGCCTTGAACTCACAAAGATCCGCCTGCCTCTGCCTCCCAAGTGCTAGGATTAAAGGCGTGCGCCACCACGCCCGGCAGGAAAGCAATTTAATCTCAGTTTTTACCCCCAGGAAAATGAAACACTGCATTTCTGTCCCAAAGTCTTCCGAGCCTCTATTCTCAACAGCCAGCTTGGAGTGGGGGGGTGGGGAGGTGGAGCAAAATAGCAATGCGAAATGCTTACACCAAATGCCTGCACCCTTGACAGGCTTCTTCTGAAAGGACGGGAAGAATCTGAGCACAAGGAAAGAGCTGCCAAAGACAGGCTGTGTGACAACAGGATGGGCGAGTTCATTAATTCTTCGAGATGACTCTGAGTTCTTCCTCGAGGAGCGAGGTCCAGCGAGGCATTGGGAGCGGCTGGCTGTCGTCAAAGACAGGCAGCAGGGGCTTCTATCATCCAGCCAGGAGTGTGGTCACTTTCCCTCTTCCAAACTTGCCCTTCCATCGCTGGGATGGAGAGCTGTCTTGACAGTGGAGTCACAGAGGAAGGGCAGGGCAGAGGTATACTTCTGGAAGAGGAACGTAAGAGGCAGAGTGTGCTTGCTTCTCCTCCTTGGGTCCATGTGCGGAACTGTCTGAGGGCCTCCATCACAGCACTAGAAAGAGGATCAGCGCGACAGGCAGGACTTCGAAGAGGATGGCTATGGCACACCACTGGCGCCGATCACTGGTCATGTGAGAGACTTGCAAGCTTGTTCATCACACTGTCCAGTCGGGACTTCGTGCTCTGCAGCTCCTGAGAGAAGTCATCCAGCATGACTGCCTGCTCCTCCAGCTCCCCTCCGATGTGCTGGGACAGAGACCAGTTCCAACTGCTCATCCTGCTGTTCCCAATCAACTGCTGCTGTGCCTGCTGCTCTTCGATGAAATGGGAATTGGCTAACTGCAGCTCTCGATCAAGACGCCCGTATTGATCTGTTGTTCCACTGCTCCAGTTCTGACTGCTGCTGTCTCCTAGCAGTGCCTGTCTGTTTTTCCTTTCTCCTAATGCTTGCACAGATGAAGTTGACATCTGATCCTTCACGTCCCTGACAATTTGCCGAGTACTTGTAATGAAGGCTTTTCTTATACTCAATTCAGTTGCATCAAGGTTGAATTTTCTAGGATTGGCTTCAACTATGCTGATGATTTCATCGAGGTCTTCCAGGGCCCACTCTATGCTACGGAGGTTGTTCCTCAGCTCGTTGCTGGTCCAGTCGATTTCGATTTCTTCCCTTGTTGCTGTGGAAGGGTCCTGAAGGAGCTCCGTCCATCTCTGAAACAATCCCTGGGCAGTGTTGACTGCCTTCTGAACCTCTCCTTTCACCACAAAGAAGGGGTCCTCCATGGACATGGCGACCGGGTTGGGCTGCCTGCGCCCTCCCACCGCCTCCTGAGGCCAGCGCCTCGGCCTGGGAGACCCCGAGCAGAGGTGAGCGCAGGCCCGGTGCCCGACGGCCATGGCTCCCAGGATTTCCTTATGTAACCCAAGCCTTTATCTCACTACACAGCTCAGTCTGGACTGAAACTTACGGAATTCCTCCTGCCTCGAACCGCTTCATTTCTTAGAATACATGTGTGTGCCACCATGCCTGGCGACACCTATTTCTTTCTGGGTGTATATGAATGTCCAGCAGTGGTAACTGCTCAGCTGGCATAACGTCCTGATAGTGCTTTATTACTAGTGCTAATTCACCATAGTAGCTTTTCCATTTTGCTAGTGATACATCAGTCTTGGAGTTTGCACTGTATCCTCTCCCCTTGGAACATCATCAATGCTATCTGTACGGCTTACTGACAACGTTAATGGATTTAGCTTTATTTTATTGAATTTATTTTAATTTACTTTTGTTTAGTTTTTATTTTAATTAGTTTAGGTTATATTTTGTTGTGCTGAGGAGAAAATCTTAAAGCCATTACCTGCTGAACAGGTGCTATTCTTGTTAGGTCTGAGTCTCCCTGGGACACGCAGATATCCACTTCCACCAGAAACTCTCAATCTATGACCTCTTCCCCTTTACCTGAGGCACCAGCCAAAGGGTTTAAAGGGGGCTTACTCCAGCAGTGACCATTTGCTGGTAGCTACTGTGTACCAACAAGCTTGTCAGCCCTGAAGATTCCTAAGTAAGTATCTTCCCAGAGTGATCTTATGCCTGGTGTGCCTGTCTTTATCTGGGATTCCCATCTGGATAGATCCAGTATATATGCACATTTCTTTTTTCTAACACTTCTATCTTTGTTCAGGAATCACCTTCACACAACCCTACCAGGGGCAAGCTATTCATAACTGTAGGATCTCCAACCATTCTTCCAACAACCCTGATTTTGCATATATTTTCTCCACTGTTTATCTTTTCTTATTGTTCTCTGTCAAATTTTAACTAATATGGATTAACTATACAAAACATTGCCACACATGTAAGCAGTGTACTTTATCATTAGCTCTCCCTCTCTCTTGCCCCCCCCTTTCATTGCACATTGGTGCTTCTCCATCAACAAGATCTTTGTAATTTTATGTACTGTAGTTTAAACATTTTATTTTTTTTTAATTTTATTTATTTCTGTATGTGTATGAATGTACTGTCTGCATGCAAGTTTGTGCACCCGTATCATGCAATGTCGTGGAGGTCAAAAGACGGTGTCGGATTCCCCTGGAACTGGAGTTCTCCTGGAATTGGAGTTTCAGACGGTTCTCAGCCGCCATGTGGGAGCTGGGGATTGAACCCCAGTCCTCTGCAAAAGCGGTCGGCGCTCTTATCCACTAGGCCGTCTCTCCAGCCCCTGTACTGTAGTTTAAATCTAGAGCCCATATAGGAGAAAATATATATGCCATTTATCTGTCTGAGTCTGACTTACTTTGCTTAAATTCCATTCATTTCCTTGAAAAATGAAATAATTCCATTTTTCTATTCTTTTTCTGTCATAATTGTTTACATATACTACATCCATTTGTCTGTTGACAAACACACCTATGATGAATTCACACATTGGTGAATGTATTGTCTAAATGACTGTGCAAGTGTCTCTATTGTATGATTCATATATTCAAATGTATGATCAATGATGAAGTTCAAGCTGTCAAAAGAAAAGCTCTGGGACTATGTTACTTCACTTAATATAACATCTAGTTCCATCCATTTACCTGCAAAATTCACGATGTCATCTTTCTTTACTGCTGCATAGGACTCCATTGTGTAGAGGTACCACATTTTCTCTATCCACTCCTCAGTTGAGGGGCACTTCTGTTGGTTCCAGCTCTTCGCTATTGTGAAGAGAGCCACAGTAAACATGGCTGTGGATTAATCTCTGGGATAAGATGAGTCTTGTGGGTGTATACCCAGGAGTGGATGACTGAGTCAGTTGGCAAGCTCATTTTGAGCCTTCCAAGCGTTCTCCATACTGCTTTCCATAGTGGCTGTATGAGTTTACATTCCCACCAGCAGTGGATGAGTGTTCCCCTTTCCCCACAACCTCTCTAGCATTTGGTATCACTTGTTTTCTTGATCCTAACCAGTATTATCAGAGTGAGATGATATCTTAAAGTGGATTTACTTTGCATTTCCTGAATTATTAATGATGTTGAACACTTTTTAAGACGTTTCTCAGCCATCTCTAATTACTCACTTGTGAAGTCTCTGTTCAGCTCTTTGCTCCATCTTTTGAGTGAGTTGTTTGTTGTCTTTCTTCTTTGTTTTTTGAGTAGTTTATATATTCTGGAAGTTAATGCTTTGTCAGATGTATCTCTGTTGAAGATTTCCTCCCACTCTGTGGGTTTTCTCTTCGCTTCCTTGATTGTTTCTTTTGCTGTACAGAAGCTTTTGAGTTTAATGAGGTCCCATTTGTCAATTGTTAATCTTATTTCCTATGCAGCTGCTATCTGATTTAGAAAGTCTTTTCCTACACCTATGTAGGTTGCGGCCAACTTTTTCTTCTATTACCTTCAGAGTTTTGGTTTTCATGTTGAGGTCTTTGATCCATTTGGAGTTGATTTTTGTACAGGTCAAGAGGTAGGGGTTTAACTTTTTCTTCTACAAGTGGTCAGAAGAACAAATGATGAATGGTATCCCTCATCTGGCAAACTAAGCAATGTTAACATTATATTCCTCATGATCTAAGAACAACTGTGCTCTTATATTGTGAATCCCTTAACAGGTTCTAGAACTAAGCTACCATTTATTTTCAGACTTAAGAATTTTTGGTATATGGGTGGAGGGTATGTATGCATATTTTAGAGTAATGTAAGAGCAAAAGAATGAACAAAAATCTAGTTTATCATGACATTACGTCTAACCACAGTATTTATTTTATGGGAGTGCTTCTTAGTATTTTTTTTTTTATACAAGGCTGCTTGAGCTTTTGTCCAAGCATTTTCTAAAATATTACATAGTAGTTAAAAGTATCAGGCTGGTGTAACTTAGCCTTTCTGGATGCTTAGTGACCAACAGATTCCCATACCAATTTAGCTGAGGGTCTTCATGGATAACTTTGTTCCTTGCCCTCAGAAGTCAACTAGGTCCCAGGGGACTATGCATGGGGGTTGGTTTTCTCGTGTTATTGTTTTTTGTCTTTGTTGAGACACCCCTGCTCTCCTTAGTCCAGCTGGCCTGGTTAGCTCACGTATAGAAGACCCCACGCTGGCCATTAAACTCACAGAGATCCACCTGCTCTGCTCCCAAATACTAAAATACTAGGATTAAAAAAAGCCGGTGGGCCACCATGCACAGCCTTTGATCATTCTTTTTTTTTTTTTTTTTTGGTCTCCTTTCGAGACAGGGTTCTTCCCGAGCCCCACTGTCCTGGACGTCGCTGGCTGGTACGATTCCAGGCTGGCCTTGACTCACAAAGTCTGCTGCCTCTGACTCCCAGTGCTAGGATTAAAAGGCATGCGCCACCTTTGTCTAATTCTTAAACAGCTTTGCACACAAATGAGAGGACATATATGAAATAATGTCTTAACACTTTCATGGAAGGAAAGTCAGCAAATCAATAATTTCTTCATCCATATGATACTAAATTATTATGAGAATTTAATGTGCTTAAATTTAGAATTTAAAGAGAATTTAGAGTGCTTAAAACAGAGTCCAACATTATGAACATCAGGTATCATCAGTTGGCTCTGAGAACCTTCACATAAAGCAAGATCAAAGTAGTTTGAATGCATTGGAAACTGAATGTCGGGTGCTGGCTGGTTGGGAACATGAAGTACTATGCGCAGGTATGCACAGGATTATCGCTCACGCTAGCACCGCAGGTCATCACACAGGACTTGGGTGGTTTCTGCAAAATGAGATTATCATTGGTAACCCTTACAAGACCACTGAAATGAACGAGTTCTCTAATTCAAGGCGAGTCGTCATTCTCTAACACAGGCTATCTAGTTGGAGGAAGGTAAAGTCACGACCATGTTTATGTTCTCTCTATGCACTCGGAAAGGCCATGTATGTACTATGAATTTTTGGCGATCCTTTTCTCTTCATATCTCAGGAAGTTTGACATCTGAGCATCACCTCTTCCCTTCGCTCGCGACGCCATGTTGTTTAAAAGCCACAAAGGAAAGATCTCCTAACTTTCGCTCAAAGCCTGCTAGATTAGCAAGTAATTTACCAACTGTGTAAGTTCATAACATTAAACTACCTCATTTGATAGAAATAAAAATAAAAAAAGATACAGTTACTGGACATCGGAGGCCCATCAAGACCTTAAGTTGGTCGCTGACTCGTGCAGCTCTGTCAAAATCGTTGTTCATGCCGCGAAACCTCCAGGGACCCACAAAATCCCAGGCGCTATTTAAGGTTCTGGATTCATCTTTTCATGTCGTCCTTTCATGTAATTAGAGCCAACAATCCGACTCTCTTAACAAGAATGAATGGTGTCTCTCCCTCTGCTGGAGTACTTAAAGCTTATCACTCTAAGAAGGGCCTGAAGTGACATCCTCATGGCATTCCTTATATTTCCACATCTGGCACGTGCTCTCCAGTACCTTCCTGGGAGACACTGAACAGAAATGAGGTTCGAGGTGGCTGGAGCGATGGCCAGCGGTTAGGAGCGCCGACCGCGCTTTGCGCAAGAGGACCTGGGTTCGATCCCTCACGCACCGCATGGCGCCGAGCACGATGCCGTCTTTGAACATGACCATTCCAAAGAACTTTCCAGTTCCCGGGGAATGTCCGAGACACTCTTGCTGACTCCGGGCGGCAATTGCACGACCACGGGTGCCACAATAGACCTGCAGTGACAGACAGTACAGTTGAATCATTCATACCGAAATACAATAACAATTAAAGAAGAAAATAAAAATCCAAAAAAAAGAACTGTTAACAAGGTTCAGCCGAAGGCAACAACGGGTTCTCCTGTCTCAGGAATAAACCATTGCACAAGGACAAGCGAACTAGTTGAGCAATTTAAACCTAGCTGACCCATTTATATTTTAACCAGTATTGAGTAAGCCCCTCGGGCGCGGTCTGACTCTTTCCGTATTGTTTGTCCTTAGGGAGAGATAAGAACTCATAATACAAATAATTCCTCCAAACTCCACCGCCCCATCATAAAGGTCCTCCAATTATTGCACGCTGCTGCAGTTTCCGTCTGTGAGTAGGAAGACTCAGCGTGAGAGCTAGACACTCCGTGCCTGCGGTTTTCCGCGCACCATGATACCGCAATGCCCTCTCGGGCCTCTCTGCCTTCCTGATCCTTTTAGAGAGGGCTTAAGGGAGTAATCCACCCCAGAACTCTCACTCGAGCGCCCACTCCACTCTCACTGGTTCACGGCTATGTATGGCTGTATAGGCCGCAGCCACACTCCTCGCACTCGTGATATGCTTCTGAAGAGACCGTTGCTGCTAGTGTTTCCACACCACGACTACGGTGGCCACCACTAGATCATCGGGCGGCAGCTGGGTCCAACAGCAGACGAATGTCGGCGAGGCTGGGATGGGGTCTTCCTTGGTACTGTTTTCTTCTTCTCTCCTTTCTACCTACTTTCCCTAAGCACCTCTCTGGCATACAGAAGTCTTCATTACATATTTTTTGTCCTTCTCTCACTCAGCCATCACTACCTATCGCGACACACCATCTTTATTCTTGTCAGCAATAAAAGCCTCCTACGGCCCAACTCTCCACCACCACTCTCGCTTAGTGGATATCCGTGCTGTCTTTCCAAACCTTTGGGTTCACAGTAAGCCGTTCTGCCAGCACAACTCATGCCTCTGGTCCTTTAGAGAAATCAATACATAGTTATATAAATATACCAATAGCGCTACATTAATTCCTGATACCTTTTATATGCCACACTCAACTATAAAATTACCTATATGTATACTATCTACATTAGTTACCTCTATATATTTTAATCATATTATATATATATACCATTATATAATTATTATATATAAATATTGCAATTTTTTATCCCACCTTCCTAGACAAGTGTCCAGCTGCCCCTAACTACACTTTTTCTTTAGCTGGTGTTCCCTCAGTAGGTTCTCAGCTGGGCGGTCCACGTCTATCCTCCACCTCCTCCTGCCTCGGTTCCCACCACTTGCACCCCTATATTTCCTTGCATGAAAGCCACGGACGGCATGAAGCATCTGCTCTTGGGTGTCAAATCCTCACCACGGTCCTCTCACGGCTGACTAGAATCTGAGGCTCTCTCTTACACAAACACTTCATTTGGACCTTTCCTCGATTCATTTCCCTTCACAGAGAACCCCTCTGGCACAGAATACACGACACTTAAGGACTCAGTCGTTTGCTTGTGGGACAGTAGAGATTTCCCTGTTGTGGAAGTCCTGTTGCTGAGCAGTCTCAGTCTATAGTCCAACCCATTCAAGCCGGCTGCGCATGCTCCTATGATACTTCTCTGAGCAAATAAGACACCTCTGAACGTGGCTCTATACTAGCTCTCCGACGCCTCTGCGACGAACCTTCCCTCTTTTTCTTATCTACATATATGACCTGATTTATTATACTTTAGGTTACATATATTCCTGGGTCCCTTTCGTATCTTAGTCCAAAGAGAAGTGTGGGGCTGGAGAAATCTCGTCCTTTGGGATGCTGCAGAATCCGAGTTTCATTTATATGGCAATTTGTCCTGAGAGGAAAGATCCAGAACAACTGCATTTAAAAACTGGAACTCTTTGCAACAAAGGCCTGTAATCAGGACTGGTATTAGAACCCTCCCGTGACTGTTGGAGAGTTGCCACTGGAATGTTACGCAAGCTCCAGAGCCACATTACCAATTTATTTATGGGGCGGCATCATGTAGGTCCCTAAAGTAGCCCATTCCTTGCCACCTTTTGTTCTGATTGGTCCTGTGGCTAAACAGATAAAACCCTTTTTGGAATGTTATTAACTTACGGACCACCAGCTTCCACAAGCAAAAGGCTGAGTGTTATCAGATAGCACCTGAGGCCCACACCTGAGATATCTCTTTGGTTATAACTGCCTACTTTACGTTTCTCCCAGTGTATCTTAAAAGTGTCTTGATTTATGTGCGGTCTCAATACTGGTTTTCCTCTCCTTTCAGGGTGTCTTAACGAGTCAAGGTTCCCTTCGGCAGCAGGGTCTTATGCCCTCTCCTCCTGCAGGTATCTCAACTTAGGGGCAAGGAGCCATTACCTTTTATGGGGGCGCTTGCCATCCCCTGGCAAGCATCCCCACCTGCGTTTATTGTAAGAGGATGCCGATGCTCGATGGGTCAAGAGAGCTCCTGTATTAATATACCTTGCCTGAGTGGATAGCCCAAGGACTTTAGTATTTATTTGGTTCTGAACAGAGAATAATCCGTTTCTTATGTCTATTAGTCAATATTTTCTTATGTCTATTAGTCAATAAAGAAGGCATTTTTACCGGTTTTTTAAAGAGATGTGACCTTCCTCTATAATAGTTTGCTCCCCTCCAATTTACTAGTTGGGGAAAATGACATCCACTCATCGTCATATTTCTCCTTGCTCTGCGGGGGGGAGGCAAGAAAGTCAAATCAAAACCTTTGTTGGCACCTAGAATTTAAGTTTCATTAGGACTCATTATAGATAGTTTTTACATGTAGGATCCACAGAAGGGTTGGATGTTTATGGCCAATCTGAGGCCTTTTCTTCCTTTCAGTGTTCAGACGGTCAACCTTTCAGTTGCCAATTTTTGGTAAGCATCCTACTCTGTTGTGCAACCATAAAAACTTCATGTCAACACATTGGAACCTGGAATTTGGGGTATCCTGAATCTTTCAGGGCCATGCTCACTCATATATGGCTACAAAATAATTATCTCTTATCCACTTTGAGGTAAGAGTTGTGCTTTGGGGTCAACACTCCAAAATTTGTTCCCAGATTTGAATTCTCTCATACACATCCAACACATATTTAACTGCCTACTGGACATCCCCCTTAGCATCATCTACATTCCATAATTACAACACTGGTCTCCCTATCCCTCATGAATTTTAGTTAAAGGATAGTGTGTGTGTCTGTAAGGACACACACACATACACACAAAAACAACACAACAACTGTATTTTTATGTTGTTTTGTTCATGAGAGGCGAGTAATCTGGTGACTAATGGAGACTCTCCCTCTCTCTAAAAGATAGTCCTGAACTTTCCACCTCTCCTTTCTGAGTCACTTCGCAGCATTTCTCAGTCCATTTCGACACTGTTCAGCATAAGGTTCCCTCTACCTCATGGCCTGTTGCTTGGCTTCCTTTCCTTCCCTCAGCATTATTTTCTCGAAAGCCAGCTTCACAAATTATCTAAATCTAATAATTCTCACCTTCAAACCAATCAGCTGACTCTGAGTCTCTGGATATCGTCCAAACTCAATATGGCCCTTACCACCTCATCTCCAGCCTTCTGTCTTAGGACTCCTCATCTTGTGTTTCCGCTGGCTTACACCTTGCTCTCACTTAAGCTGGGCTTTCACCAGCATGGAAGTCTTCCAGTCTACTAGCCCACCACTCAGAGGCTCCTTTTCCAGGAGTCATAACCTATCATGCCTGTCCCTGGCTACCAGCTTCCAAGGACTGGAAAATTCACCCATCCCTTTCTCTGGACTATGAGCTCTCTGACACTAGAAAGCATCTACCTTTTCTGTTATTATCCCAATCCCTGATATGCCTGGCATATAGTAGGTTTCCGTATCAAGTTGCTGAATAAAGGCCCCCTTTAATTCAGCCCCGTGCTGAGCTTTCTCAATTGTTTCTAGCTAGTACTTTTATTTCAATACATTGCAAACTAAGCGCTCGACTTCCTCAAAGTCTCTAGACTTCTTGTTTCTCCATGGCAACACCATTGTTCCAATCCCTGGGCGCCAAACCCTGGCATCATCTCTGACTTGTCTCCCTCCCCTGCCAGCTGTATCCAATCAACTGTCAAATCTGCAGATTCTGTTTTCCCGAGTCTCTCCAAATCTAATTCTTATTTATCCTTCACCTTCCAATCATAAATATAAGTAACAGAAGCCCTGGCATATGCAATATTTCACTACCTTAGCTGACACTGAAAATACTGACGCGTGATACAATAGTATGAATTTTGTTTTCCCCATAACCTTCAAGTACATCCGCTACATCATTTTTGAAATGCAGTTTCCAAGTCAGAAATCATTTCTTCTTAAAAACTTCCAAAAATCCCTATTTCTCAACTTTAACATTTCCAGAATACCAATTAGTTGATCTCCCATTTAAGGACTTCACTTCTATATGGCCCTAATCTGGCTATCTGTGCTTAATTCTTAGTATTTTCTTCAGAGTGTGGCAGTTCAGTCAAACTATTCTATGAATAATTTATTTCATGGTGTATCAATGACGAAATTAGCATCTCTACTGAGTCACTCATGGTTCTAGTTACATCGTCTGCCACAGCGTGGCTTCCAGGCCCGTCTCTGCGCGGGGTCCCTTCATGATGTAAAAATCACCTTCTATCATCATCTCCGTCGCATTGCACGGAACTCAATAAAAATTCCAGCGAACAATTATCTGACTCCATCACTGCCTGAGGAAATATGATATCTCCCAGTTTGGTTCTCTCGTGGGGTTCAGTTCTTGTTTTTTATATGATCGAGTGGCTCTGACTACAGATGCTGCTTTCTCTTCTGCATAATGTATTGACCATGAGGCTAGAGAGATGGCTTCAGCGGTTAAAAGTATGACTTGCTCCTTTGCAGAGGACCCGGGTTTGATCCAATCACCCTTTCATAGCAGCTAGAACCCTCTTTAACTCCAGTTCTAGGGAATCTGACGCCCTCTTCCTGACCTCCGAGACATTGCAAGACAAGGGTGCACAAAACCTATATGCAGACAGTAACTACCAGAACACAGAAAAAAATACAAATAAATTAATAAAGAGAATTAAAAATATTTAATGTTATTGACATTTAGGAATTTTTGCTGGCTATTTATTTATTTATGCGTGTCCGAGCGTCAGGCAGTTCAGGACTCGAAATATTACTCCCCTAACGCACTTAGACAGAAAGGTTGGTTCTAAGTGTAACACAACGAAGATGAAAAAAGATCCTGAGTTAAACTCTGTGAAGATGAAGATAATAGCCAGAACTTCACACCACACTCCTTAGTTCCGACTAAGACTTACAAGGACTAGAGGCTCAAGACGTGCACTCCATATCTGCACATCATCAGAGACATCCACACACACACATCACACTATCACACACACAACAGCTTACGAACTCCAGGATCACACCACAAGCGCTCTCATGGAATTATATTGTCAGTTTGCTTTCCTTCTAGTATTTGTGAAACAAGTCAGAGGTACTACTTCTCTAGTCTTTTCGCAACATCTGCATAAACTCCAATTAACCCCCAGCAGTCTCTCCAACATCTATTTTGATCATATCGTCTTTGCTCTTACCATTCTCAAAGACACTTCAGATCTTTTCACTCATTGTACGCAAAATGCACTTAATCAGTCCTGATGCGTGAGTTTATAGCTACAGAAGACACAGTAGAAGAATTCAGTACATTTGCACCTACCCCTCACCTGTTGGTTGAGGCTCCCTCATTGAACCTCAGTCAGAGGCTGGGCCATCACTTACGTGCGAAGGCGTCATTCAATCAGACTATAATCCTTTAATGGTTTCCCAGGAGGTGTCACCTCCCCAGGACTCGTGTAAGCATGCATTCAAAGGAAGGCCATTTTATTCTGACTCTTCCCAGTATTCCCTCCACATATCCAGACCAACAACCGTCACAGATTATTATCGTTACGCACACCTCCTCTCACAGAATCCGATAGTTGAACTTACACATGTGATAGGAGCTGCTTTCTATACGAATCAAAAACCAAAAAAAAAAAAGTAATTACCTTACCAATACGTGACGTTGTTCCCCAGGGGAAACACTACCACGAGCCATCATTTGTTGCGACCATCCAGTGCACATTTTGGCAGAGCAGAAAACTAGGGTAACCTCGAGGAGTAGTATACATGTCTCGCTTGCGCACTATGCCACTTTCGCGTAATATGAGTGATATAGCGCTATCTCCCCTAGCTAGGGGTGTAATCGTGTATTGCTGCAGTGGATGTGCTCTCATCCTATTATGACTAGCGGAGAGCTATAATTCTCGCTGAGGCAAAGTCTCTCTGGGATGACCCCTGTAGGCATACACATAATTGCACTTCCACCCACGCCCTGTCTCTCTTCATTCTCTTCATTGATAATGGATCAGGAACAGTCTTAAAACTTATGCGTGACTTAATATTGTCCACCTGGGATGCAATCTCACGTTGTCCTATTACAACAATCCAGCTTGAGCAGGAGAGGCAGAGAGCTCATCTACCTCGTTGTCCCATATTGAGACCTCTGCTAGAGGAGTCAGTCCAAGCTGGCCACGTTCAGCTCCCAAGCCTAAAACCCTGCATATCAGTTTCGCATTTTATATTTTTCTCTACTGAATTAATAATCTTGGATACCTCTTCTATTGTGACTCCTGGTCACATAGGAATCCCCTTAATCCCAAGCACTTACCAGGCAGTACTCAGGGTATTAGACTACTAACGAGCTCGCTAGTACAACGTAGCTATTCGAAACGCACTAGCTGGGGATACTTGTTTATAATTATACCATGCGGCTTGACGCAATATTATCTCCATAGCCAGACAATCACGTAACGCCCTTCCATCCTGCTCCATAGCGGAGGCAAAGACCTCCACAACAACATCCGAATGCAGAAGTCTTCTGCTCTTTTACTTATCATGATCCATTTTTTCTGAGGGGTGGAGCAGTAATGCAGTGGAGCCTGATACAGGCTCTGGCACCAATTATATATAATCATGCACCTATCTGCCATGGCCTCGATTACAAAGAAGTAGTTAACAATGTACAATCGATCTTCTTTAAATTTTTGTGGTTTAAATGCAGATATCTATTCTTACCATCCTCTTTTACCTGTGGATAATTTAACTTAGGAATTAAGTTTGCTTCCCAAATTACAACATCTCATATCGAGGCGTCCAATTCAACCAAAAAGCATGGATCAAATATTTGAAATTATATTACACCTTTCTAGAGTACCCTGCCTACTATGGTAATGTGTACCGCCTCACACTGGCTCTCTTGAGAACTCATGGGAATCGTCATAAAAATACAAATCAAATAAAATTATAAAGGAGGGAATACAGTTACATAAACCTTTGCTTGCATCAAACAACTTTCAATACAACATTAAGCACTAAAATACCATGGGGAAAAGATTTGTATGTTCCCACAGGTAAAACATCAACCAACTCAGAAGGCTGAGCAAAAGGATACTTAGGACCTTTCCATACGGGTCAGGCTTGTAGCAAGAAGTTACCCAGCAGAGAAGGGTTTGGAACCTCATTCTTATACACTAAAAAGGAAGAAACACCACAGCCCTTCAGACTAAGGACATACAGGCGACATCAAACCATCTCATGAGATCCGTAGTGTGTACCTAGGGCCTGCTGACAGGTGAGTACCCTTTAATGGGAACACTATTACCGTGTCTCTAGCGATGCTTAGCACAAGTCTTCCAATATGAGTGGACACCTTCCTATCCACCTTATCTGTCTTTTTGCCTCTATATTTGCCACTAAAAAGAATATAACCTAGTGGGTGTTAAAGTGACAAAAGCCGAAGGTCATGCTTGCCCTCCCCAGTCTGAGGTAAATTAGAGCCTGAACATGATTATTGAAGTGACAGTCTTATATGCGTTTTCCCACCTCTGAAATATAATAAAACCAGCTAAAGTACAATGTGTCTCGAAAATCTGTAACAACCTGCTATTTTGACTTTTATATGATTGACCTACACTATTAACATTACAGGTAAAACCATGGCTATAAAATAGATTTAATATCTCATTTATATCGTAACCGACCCAAATACACTACAAGTCTTCTGAAGTGGTGAATTATGAGGGAGCAAAATATTTAATACAGAGAACACTGGGTAAGCACAAATGGATTATTTCGTTACCTACGTCTAAGCCATCAGAGGTTATTTGAAACACCAAATTTTTAGATGACCTGACCTGAAGGTTTATGAAACACAGGGCCAACTTCATCCACCCAGAAAACACTATGCTAATCACGATCATCGGCGTCCCAATAGAATCCCGCACTGCTCAGACCCTTTCACGACCGGGGTTTTCCAGGAGGATGCCCTAAGCCCGCACTGGGTCACTGAGTCCCGGTCTCATGGCATCTCCGCCTGTCTGCTGCAGCAGCTTCCACTATTTACGCCTGAGTTCTTCTGCTTGTGAAATCTGGGGCATGAAAGAGCTGAGTTCAAACGGAGGGCACCAGTACTCGTACATAGCACGTTTCCTCAGGCCCGCATGTAGCCGAGCCGGTAAATCTTGAATCCGTAGCCTTCCTCCCGATGAAATTCGCGTGTTCTGCGCTGTCAGACAATCGCCAGTATACGGCGTTGCTCTCTCTAAGAACCCCTTCGCCATACATTGTGTGTCGCTTTAGATACCGAGGTCGAGTGAGCGCCAATTACGGACAAATAAAAGTGCTACCTAATACAAATCCAAAGAGTTGTTAGTCTGATTCCCTGATAATGCTCGTACACTTACCCTAATTTTGCATTTAAATCCATCATTCTATTCTTGCCCCATTGAAGATAAAATAGTTAAGGTACTAATATCCCACGACTTGGTCTGCTGTCTTGACCAAGTCAGAGTCTACAGAAGTGTGTTTTTTTATACGAATTTCTCGTTACTACCATTCAGTGACCATGACGTTCTGGGTGTCCGAAAGATAGTGCTCCTTAGACACAGTATACGTAAGAGCCGATATTGGAGTCCTAGGTCATGAACGAGGAACAGAAAGCCTATCAGATGAAATCCCCAGCGAGCCGTGGTGTTAGTATGATGTTTTTACTTTGTCTCAAGTGAACTCGTTTGCCACACGTGTCTCTATTAGCAGGATTCATGTACCTTAGGTACCAAATAGTATCGATGTCAAGTGAATAACGGTATGCCTAAAAGCATCGCCCTTGGGCAAAAAGATAGAACTCGTCTTGGAGCTAGTTCCGTAGTACAGAGTCACATTATTGCCCGAATTAGCACATGCTGCGGAGGGTCTTGCCAGGTCTCCTACATTTACACTCTCGCCAATTTACCCACCCGGCAGGCTGACGCATGCCTTCACCGTTAATCCTCGATTCTTGCCAAAGAAGCTAATAGGGCAGCCCTCCAGAAGGCCATTAAGTGTACGAGGGGGGTGGACACTGCACGAGCGTCCCATGATGTGTCAATGCTCCTGACATATTCTTGAGCCCTGAAACGGCGCTGTTCTGGGAGGTTGCGGGCAGCACTTCTGTTTGTAGGACCGTATTCAACAGCCCTCGTGTGCGCGAAGTAGTTGGACTAGACGGCCATCTAAGATAGAACATGGACTGGTGCCGGTTCACTGCCGCGGATTACACGATTGGATCCCCATGGTGGGGTGTCATCCAGGAACGGGGAGTTACCTGAATCCGCCCAGTATGGCAAACGCAACTCACATGTCGGCTGAAGCCATCCACCAAGGCGTGAACTCCACTCCCAGAGACTACTGCTCGACTAACACGGACTCATCAAAGAAGCAGATTCGCGAACGACATTATATCTATCGACAATTATTATACACAGGCTAGGGCAAGAATTGAGCGAATCAACATAACAACAAGGGTATAGACATCGAGAAAAGTCTTGGCCAATTGACCTTATTCACCAACCCAAGGCTGAGTAACGCAGATTGTCATGCAGTAGATTTCCCTAACTATCAATCTTATAATCAATTCAGGCAAATACAAAGCAGGCTAGTAGTCATATCAGTTTTTATCATGATATCTTAGTCGTCGAAAAATGCCAAATCTGGATCAACGTCATGAATCATCTTAGTTGTCTAGAAGTGGTACCCCATGCAGACCACTTAATATGGAGGTCCTAGTCAAAACTTTGGCAATGCGGACAAGTTGGCCACACTGTCCTAGTGTTGAAGGCAGTAGGATCGCGTATATTTGTGATTAGTAAGATCGCCTAGACTAGTATGCGTGCCTTTACCCAGCTGTGTTGATAATTTCACGGTAACAGCATTTCATATGGGTTTTCTCCCATGGAGACTAGCCTCCATCAGGGTACAGACGCAGACGACTGTCCCTGAACTTTGACCTACACTCTGCACAAAGACTAACTATTCTCTCAATGGGGTGGCGGACATATAGAAACGCTTTTTGTAATAATAAACGAAGTTCTAAGCGACCGGTGCCTCATAAAATCAGATCCGTTTAGATGTTCACACAGATAGACCAAACGACATCTCACAGCTGACCCATCATTCTGCCGTGAAGGAGAGAAAAAGGATCCCTAGACTTCATAGTATTCTTCTCCTATACTTGCGATCGATCTCTATATTTGTACTTGTTAATGTATTCAATTCAATCCAACTGTGATGTTTCAGTTACTTGTATCAACTAGAATCAACTCTGTGTGCAAAAATAAGGAAGGAAGAGGAGGAAAGAAGGAGGAGAGAGGGAATCACCTATGAAAGCAATATTGGTGGTGAACTACACTTCTAACGTAATGATACCGATTTCGCTCCCCTTGGACATGCATAAGATAAGGGGCCTACGTTTGAGAGCTCACGCCCTCTCCTACTTTTTAAGACTATTGTCATGAGTTCCAAGTATGAAGTGCGCTAGTTTTAGTGATTGCTCACTACCCAGGATCGGTTAAGAGAACCCCATCCAAGAGTCCTTTGTATCGTTCAGCGTAAGATAGCAACTGTGATTCTCACGACCCAGCTCATCCCCGTCCTCCATTTTGGAATTACTCGACCGCCCACAAGGTTCTGTCCTTAAAAGTTTAATTGAAGATGCTTTACTGTTAGTACAGATCATGAGCCAACCACTAAGAGCCACAAGGTGGCTTAACGTTTCAGAGCAGTTCTTTTTCGTATAGGGACAAGTTTTGATTTGAGTGACCCCTTCAATTGTTGTGCACCAGTTACCTGTACCCCGTTTGTATGGTAGTACTGCATTTTGGACGATCACTTTGCTCTTATGTATGTCCCGCTGCACTTAGGCGGTATGTGCGAGAGTCTTGCCGAGTATAGTTTAACTGTCAGATTGACAGGTCTTGTGTGCTGAATCCCAGAGGAGCCCGCGAATCTTGCGTTGCGTGCTGGCTGAGCCTGCAGCAAGGGCAGCCTCGTTCGACCTCATTGCATTCTTGATGCAATTTGGATAAGAAGTGGGCATGTGTGGTGCCTGGGGTTTTGTTGACAGGCGGGTGCGGTTGCGAACTTCTCATCCCGACTCTCTTGGATTCAGTGGTCCTTCAGTCCGATGGCGCAGCCTTTGATTTAATAAAGATTCCTTTGTTAGTTTTTTTTTATGCGCCTTGGCATTTATTGTGGGTTCCCTTGCTGTGTGTATGTGCAATAGCATGTGCGGTTTTATGCTCTATTGGATATTACTATTGTATTAATAGTGATAGAGTTTTTTTTATTGTTGTGTTGTCGTATGTTCTTGATTGGATTTGAGAGGTTGATATTTTAATGCGGGCCCTACCGGTGACTAGACGACGAGGGAACTTGATCCAGCCTACTTAACCACAAAGTAGGACTACTAGCTCAAGGTCTTTTTGATATCTAGAATTAGTTGCAACGTGACTTAATAGAGTCGTCACGACGTTTCATAGGGATAGGGGTCGTCGCTTTTTTATGATGAATGCATTCAAATTGAAGGCGGCCACAGTTCTCTACCCATGTGAGTCACATATTCCCGTTTAGTAATCTATTCTCGTTACGCGTGATCCACTGCTCCAGAGTATCTAGAACATGAGTGTGCAAGTGCGAGTCCACTGGCAATGGAAAAACGACGTAGAGCGCTAAGAGCTTCAATGATTATGCCACTTGCTTCACGTCAGCCCCCCGCCCAGAGACCATCAATGTTGTAGTGTGTGGAATTTTGTCGATGCCAGTAAGAACCTTAGTGTCTATCTAGGATAAAAATACAGACTCCTTATCCAGGCAAGCTGACTGATCCTCTTGATTATCCTGGATACCCGTAAACAGACATAAAGTCCTCAACTGATGACTGGCCTTATAGCACCTAAACATGGGTAGAGTAGTGCGATGTTAATCATAATATGGGTGTTACGCGACAAACATGTGAGATCCATATTATTGACAATGTACAGCATAACATATGGGGCAGTATTATCTGCCCCCCCTCTACCTTGGAGGAGAAAGCCAGGGTGGGATGAACTGTTTTTCCACAACGAGCTCTCTTGTTATAGCGCTAGGGTCTCAGCGTAAGCGGGTTCACACTTGCTTTCCATGGCTAGTAAGGGAGTCAAAGAGAGACTGGGAAGTTACTCCATGTAGAGCCGGAGGTGAGCCATACGACGGCCTACATACTTCATGGGCGAGAGCACAATATGAGAAGAAAGCGAACATTAGATGGTTGCTTAATAGTTTCGTCTAATTCTATATCTATCCCTCTAAGGAGCTAGGTATTAGAAAGTTGCAGTAGACCTTGGGCACATACATCTCTCACAGGTTTATTGGTCGTCGGAAGTCAAAGCGCGGTAATATTAACACGTTCGTGACTATAGATTCAGAACACCAATACAGCAAGGTAGAGGGGCAACAGAGTGATGCAAGTATAGTACGCGGAGATGGGCAAATAAGAGATTATGAGAGAATACTCCATTATCTTGCAAAGGCTGAGCGAATAAGCACTACGAGGAGTTTTTGGGGAAGTAAATGAAATAAATGAGGCTCTAATTAAAATGGATTATATTGCATTGTTAAGTTAATGTTCAGGAAAACATCCCCAATGAGGATAGACTAAGTCTATGTGAAGGTAATGGTTGTGAGTGCAGTGATTGTGAGAAGTAATTGTGAAAAGTGAAAAAAGACAAAAGTAAGGAACGAAGAAAGTTTAAGTAAAGAGGTTAAGATGAGTAGCAAAACGGAGACAATATTCGTAGTCTCTACTAAACTCCTACACGTACTTGTCATATCCATATGCTAACCTCTAGCTGAGCAAGCATGCACATAATGGACTGAATTGGTCCTCTTCATACATCTGTCCTCCAAACTGTGATTACACCACATAAGGATCGCCCAGTGGAAAGCTTATTTATACTACTCGATTAATCACATTGTTAATATCAATGGACTTCATTATTTGGGACCATGCAAGTTTTACTGTTCTCAGTGAAATAGCCTCGCAAAATAAGAAACACAGTCTTTTATCACACCTATTAGAGTCTCAAACCACAATGTATATATGGCAAGTAATAAGTACAAAAGACACATGGAATGATGTGATATATTGTACGCATCAAATTTGACGTGTTGTGACGCCGTCTCAGTAGCAGCTTAGCAGTAGAATCACTATCACAAAAGAAGTAAGAGGACAAGATTGAGGTAGGCGGAGGAATACTGTAGGTCGTTAACCCAAAAATGATGATGTGGAATATAGAAGAAAATGTGCGCTAACGTCTAGGAATCAACTACCTCCGAGCGGCTCGTAGTAGATAACTTTACCAGGCACGCCAGCTGAGCTCCTCGATCCCCTTAGAAATTCGCTTAGTAAAAGGTCTTACGAGTCTTAAATGCTAGACGAATACTGCAAACGAAATCATGCTAACCCAAAGTTATCTACCTCAAGTGGCGTATGCCACAAAAGAGAGCGAGCGACCTCAGAAACACGATTCCATATGGCAGGCTAACCCGGAATTCATTGTTGAGAAGTTTTCACAAGATGTCAATATCGGACTTTATGAGGGATCTTTCTAGTATAGAGACTGTGATGATCTTTCTGTATGTATGAAATACCATATGGATTCTTGCGATTGTCGGCAAGGATGCTACAGTACACCAGTAGGAAAGTTTCCAAAACTAGGTCTCCCACTGGGAGAGCCTGGCTACATGCATCATTATATATTGGGTAAGGGGCAGATAACCATATTCCAGCCACAGCTTGGTGGACATGTGCCTCCTCAGCAATGTCCCACTTACTACCATATACTTGGTCAGACTGCCATTTGACTCTCATGTCGCGCCTTCTGACCACGTCGCATTCTTCCATGTGTTACTCGGCAGGACTGCATCTCGCATCACTCATCCACGAATTGAGTATGCTTCATTCAAGCCCCACTGAGAACATCTCTAAGCTCTCTAATAAGTATGAACAGAACAATATGCTGAATTCGACAGGACTGTCTCAAAGAGCATCTGAAGTGGCACTCGATGAAGACCATGAAGTCATATAAAACCTGTTCGAGATACTATTATCTTGTGGTTGATCATTCTTTTTTGCAGTGGAGTGGAACGTGAGTATATATGAAATATTTAATTTCCTGAGAGCATTAATCATATAAAAGCTGCAACAAAGAATGCGGGCATCTAGTGCCCAGAGGGGCCTCTCCCCCCCAAACCTATATGTCGAATCCTGAGACCAGATCACAACTGACCTTAGAAAACAAAAACCCTTGGTAAAGTCTGGAAAACTGGGGCCATAAATATCCAAGAAAGTATAACCCAGAATAAATAATAGTGGCCTGAGAAATTTAACTCAGGTATAATTTCGAGACTTAGTAAAAAAAAAACAAGTTAAAAGACAAAACAACAAATCAAAAAAAAAAAAAAAAAAACGAACACAGTTTGTTCTGCCTGTCTACGGGCAAGTGTAGCGCCCTGTTGACTGCCATTGCTTTTGCATCCTTTCAAAGACATGAGAAACACAGCTTTTCAACACTCCAATACTAGGACTAAGACGTCATGTCTCTTACAGAAGAGAGCGATATAATCTTCATCCTCACAAACTTCAGTGCCAGATTGGGACTGCTAGACATGTGTGGACCTGGCTACTACTAACCTGGGTTCACAGCCTGTTAAGAGTATAACGCCATCTGTACTAACCACAGTGCTGATTGCAGATGATCCATGTAAGGAAGATCAGACAGGACTGGCCTACTGGACCTCATTTAGTTGACCATGGGGGGAAATCCCCGTGATTGGGACACAAGGGCAAACTGAGGTTGTTTGGGCTTGCCAAAAGAGGAGAGCCTTCAACATGAGCATCTTTCATCTAATAAGAAAAATACAGACGAAAAAAAAAAAAAAAAGAAAGCCAAGGAGANAAAAAAAAAAAAAAAAGAAAAGCTCAAGGAGAAATGACTCAGCAGTTAAGAGCTCTGGATACTCTTGCTAAAGACCCAGGTTCAGTTCCCAGCACCCACATGACAGCTATAAACTAACATCCTCTTCTGACCTTCTTGAATATTGCATGATATGGGTACACTTACATACATGAAGACAATACACTCATACACATAAATGATAAAAATATTAGAAAAAAAGAAAGAAAAGCCAGTGAGATTCATGACTGCACTGTACCAAACTTTTCAAGCACTAACAGCAATGCTTCTGAATTTTTTTCTGTTATTTCTTTTTTCTCTAGCCTCAAAATTATATTGGCTTTATCAGAGCAGGTTTCGCTAACCCTCATAGACATATTCTTGGATGATCCAACGTTTTCGTTTATAACAGAGTCTCAAAAATATTACTTATAGAATGAATGTGTTGACAATTGAACAAACAAGAGGATTCCTGGCCTTTGCAAAAGTAGTAAATTTGGGACCATTATATAAAACATGAAAATGGCTGAAAAGAGTAACTAGAGGAACCTTTTAGCTAGGGAAAACTAATCTCTAATAGGTGGTAAACTAAAACTTCATTTTACTTAAATTCAAGAATGACTGTACTAAATATGATAACACTTTAAAAAGAAACCATATTGAAAACACGGAATGCAAAAAAATAAAATAAGGAAGCAAACACATTTACAGGGTTATTTATTTTTTTTGGAAAAAAATGCATTTTTTTTCCTCTTTGACTTCCTAATAATTAAAAAAGACAATGCCTTGAAACTCAATGTTCAAGGACACCATAGCTCCTAAGTAGGTTGACAAGTTCACTGTTCCTTGAGGCTGTTCTTTGCTGAATGCTGTAAACATGAAGCTCTGTGCAGGTTGCCACTTTAAGAAGCAGGAACAGCTGCAAGGCTCACACACCTCCCACTCCAGCAAGGTGAACTGCATTCCTAAACAGCAAGCCCTGCTCTAAAGAAGAGAAGTTATATGCCCCAAGGGCTTCATTTGGCAGGGCTATTGGGCTGCTCTCAGCAATACTCCAAACTTGAATTTCACACTTCTTTAGCTCTGAAGAGAAAAAGGGAAAACCAGAAAAATTGAAGCAAAAAGAAACTTCAAGGATTTTCAGTTGCAAAACACAGAATGTTATAGCACCAAGTGGCTAGCAATGAATTCTAAGAGCACTTTTACCAGCTTGAGACAACTCATGCAACACACTACTTTGAATTTTACAGAGGTTAATCCCTTTTAGCTTTTATCCAGGTTTAGACAACCTTAAGGCGTGCATTCCTATTTTTAGCTTAGTGTTGATTCAGAGCTATTTTGAAGAGTCTTGTTTTAGTGGTAGAACATGACGGTTTTTACTCAGGCAGAGAGAGACTAGATAGATGTTTTCATGATATTGCTTACAAAAATTTGAAAAATAAATGATGCTAATTTTTTCTTCTCTTTTTTAAAACATTAAGATAATTGTCTTCAAAATTATTTGTTAAATGCATAAATTATATAGTAGTAATTGAGAAGTAAATGAAAGATGTAATTTAATGTGAAGATAATAAAATAGAAGGCCAAAGACCAAGAAGGAAAATTGAGAAGCAATCACTTCATCTTACACCTGTAAGAGTGGCTATGATAATGAAAGCAAGTGATATGGAATGCTGGAGAGGTTGTGGGGGAAAGTGGAACATTCATTCACTGCTAGTGGGATTGTAAATTCATGCAACCCCTATGGAATGCAGTGTGGAGAACTTTTAAAAGACTAAAACTGAACTTACTATTACCACTCCTGGGTATATACCCAAAGGATTTATCCTATAGCAGAGGTACATGCACAAACATGTTTATTCTAGCTATTTTCACAATAGCGAAGAGCTGGAAATAATGCAAGTTTCCCTCACTGATAAGTGAAAATGAAAATGTGGTATATTTACATACCAGAATTCGATGTAATGTTAAAGAAATATGGCATCTAAACAGTACTAATTGTTATGGTAGGTTACTTTGGTATAGACACAGATGTTTGGATGGTATGTCAATTCATGATCTACATTTTCTTCTGTCAAGTATGGCAGGGTCTTCATGTAGTTTATAACATCTCCTAACCATTAGAGGATGTAAGCTTGTGACATCAGCCGTGGGTTATTCCTCCAAGGAGAGAGCCAATAGCCAATTAGATTTGGGATATACAGATATATGGCTGCCACTGCTGCACAGTATTTCCAGGCAGATGAGGTGTAGCTGGTGCTGACGGAGGAGTCTTGCTTGACTCAAGGAGACCTATATTTGCTTTATTGGTTTAGTGGTCTTTGGTAACACTCTCTGGCATCCCAGAGACCATCTGTATACTTGCAAGTGCGGTCTCCATACATCTTT
>VZQC01010117.1:322953-365975 GCA_009823505.1 Rhizomys pruinosus
TGGTCTTACCTGATCTAGGTGCCTGGTATTTTGTTCCAGATCAATAGTGGCCAGTAGTTAGTGTACAGTTTCTCTGAAACTGAAAAGTCAATCTGGCTAAGTCTTATACGAGTGTACCCATGCACAGACTTCCAGTACCAAAAGGGGGCCTAGTGAGTGCATTAGACATTGTAGGTTCCCTGTCTAGAGTTTCCAGAGGGAGAAAGAACCTGTACTCTATTCTGAGGAATTGGAAAAAAAGTTTTAGTACACAGTGCTCCAGAATGAGAGCCAACATAACCATGGGAATATAAAAGGTGGCATTTTCTAGTATAGCACAGCAGATCTGTCACCTATCTTTCTGGTAATAAGGTATAAGTTACTCTATGTTTAATTTTGATTATAGTTTCCCCTTGGGGTGTTTAAAACCATACAATTAGCTTGGATAAATTAATTTAGTTTGGGTGTTAATGTCAGTTGAGGTTCTGGTCCTTATGGGTCACTCATGCTTTGAGCCTGGTTCCTTTACCAGTTCCATCTATGTGAGGACAAAGTCAGGCCTTCCTTGACCTGGTTTCCCTTTGAAGCATGAGGAAATTCTCCTCTATATTGACTTTCCTTCTTTGACTGGATGGATAGAGGCTGGATGAATTCCCTTAAATGAATGTTCAAGACCTACCTGGCCTGGGATCACTGGTTACTCACTGCCATAGGACATGTAGAGAGGTACTTATGGAGACCCCTGGGACTTTATTAAGTTGACCATAGAGGCTAAGGGCCAAAATATTGTCCCTTCAAATCCCTCTGGCCAAATCAGATTGAAGCTTTAAGTATGGTGGTTAAACCTCCAAGAGGGTCAGTTGTATGGATTTGGTATTTTAATTACTACATAATACATAAATAAAGCTTGAACATTGACATAGCATTCTTAATAAATTCTTAATTGCTCTGACAAAACACTCTGACTAATAGTAAAAGCTCATGGCAGGAGCCTGGAGGTATTAACTGCAGCACAGGCTAGGAAAAATTGCTGCTGCTTACTGGCTTGTGTTGCTGGCTCATGTTCAGCCTATTGTATTATACAATATAGAAATATCTGCCCAAGGATGGCATTGCCCACAATTGGCTACATTTTCCCACATCAATTTACAATTGAGAAGCTATCCTATAGATGGCCACAGGCCAGTCCAATGAAGGCAACTATTGAGGGTCTTAGACCAGGTGTGTCTAATTGACATTAAAACTACCCAGTAGAGCATACAAATTGTTTTTCAAGGTCTATAAAGGTCATTTAGGTACTCAAAGTAGAATGGATTTAAACCATGAAAGGAAAAAAAAAATAATTAACATGGCCCAGGAAACAAACCCAAAGTAATAAAGATGCTAAAACAATACCTACTAGGACTATCTCAAGTAAAGGCTGTGTCACTATAAAGATACAGTTTGTTTCTCTTGTCCTCAGATTTTGAATTATAGTTTTGAGAAGGAAAAGGTGGGGGTGCAGTTTTACATACCTACAGCAGACAGGAAATATTTAAATCAAGCTCACCAAAATTGGTTAAGACTGTCCACAGTTTGCACAGTACTAAGAATCTCCAGCTGTGGAACACAGTTTGTTGTATATGCTATAATTACACTATAGGATTCATACATACAGTCATACATAAGGTACTAATATTTAGTTTTGGTGATGGCAGTTTATAAAAGTTGTACTGAGCAGAAGCACATAGTTTGCTAACATACACAAGCATAAATGCTTTCATTTAGAGAAAACATCTTACATTGGCAATCGATGGTCTGATAAATTCTTAACATGCTATAACTGCATTAAAGAATTGGTAACAGTATCCTACACATACATTCACACTTGTCTTCTTATAACTACATTACAGAATACTTAACAGTATCATACACATATATACACACAGATATCCATACATTCACACATGAAATTTTTTATCCTAGTGTTTGTACTAAACAGAGTAACATTCATTGCTGTCAAACTTAAATGCTTTCATTTGGAGAAAACACCTCACATTGTCTATTCTTAGGCTGTTTCATTGGAGGGAAGAGATTGTGCTCTATAGGTATCCAGGGAAAGCCCTGGGCCACTGTCCAAGTGCTAGAGTATGAAAGAATCCAGGGATTTTTTTAAATTGGTCTCTGGTCAGAGGATAGTGGCATAGTTATCAGAAGCCTGTTGAAGTAGAAGAAAAAGAAAAGGTTCACATGCTAGTGAACCTTTAATAAGGAAGGGTCAAAAATCAGGTCTTCGGAGGTCTGAAAGTAAGAAAAACAACCTGAAAGGAAACAGAAGTCAGAATACCTGTAAACAAATAAAATTACCTTATTAACAGTTTAATTTGGAGATCAAATTCAGGGCCTCAGGTAAAGGGGATGAGGTCATAAGATTGACAGCTTCTGGAGGAAGTGGACATCTGTGTGTCCCTGGGGATTCTGTGAAACCCAAACTAGCAGGTAGTATTTTACTTGGTGGAATAAGGTATATATTTTGTGCCTTTTCCCTCCAATAACAGGCTAGGTATTTTGTTGTTCTTCCTTTTGGAATTATTTAATGGTTGTCATCAGTTTTAGAGTGAAAAACAAGGCAGTCAAGGCTGTCTGTGCCAACACTACAGGTCATTAATCTCTCATCCATGGACTACACTCTGGATCATTTTCATGAAATAAATCACACTGAAGAAGGGGAAGGCGATTTTAGGAGCACTCTTTTTCATAGAGATTACACTTATGCTCCAAGAGAAGGATGCCATAACTTGTAAAAAGGACAACTTTATCAATCATTTGGGTCATTTAGCTGTATTCACCAGTTGTGTAAATTAGGTGTCCGTTAAATCAAGAGATACATAAACTCTGATATTACAGAAAAATCATTTCTGTGGATGGCTAATTGCTTCTAAATCTGCCCAAATATCCTGTGGGGATGGCCTCATGTGAATGATGGATATTAACAATCCATAAATAAAGTATTTCCCTTCAAACAATACCAATTACTGCAATTATTTGACTCTTCATAGTGTGTTAAGCATCGTGTTAAATATACAACTTGCTTTGGTTAAATGATGTTCATAATAATTTATAAGCATTGTATTTCTGATGTACCGATGAAGAAACGGGATTAGATGTTTCTCTTCTTTTGACCTTTTTGGCCTTATTCCCAACAGGTGGCCCTATGGGAGGTGTTGGGGTCCTTTAGGAAGTAGGACCTCTTTGGAGGAAATTAGGTCACTGGGAGTTAATCCCTCAAAAGAAAAATGGAACTCTGGTTGATTCTTGTATTTTTAATGGTATGAGTGTAACATGGTGACTCCTTCCTTCTGCCTGATGATCCTACCAAAATTTACCGTGCTGAATAGTACCAGTGACTTCATTGTGACTATGGACTTAGAAATCTTTGAAACTATCATGTCAAACAAGCCTTTTCTATTATTATGTTGATGATCTCATCTCTTTTGTCATAATAATGGGACTTTTACAGACATCCTTAGGTCCCTGAGGGAATTATGCATCCGCCCATCCTTTTTTTTTCTCCGTTGATTCCTGGCCTTGTGGTGATGAGTTTTCTCTCCCATGGAATTCTCAGAATTACCTTCTAACACCCAGAATCAAGCTGGGTCAGGTCTGTCCACCTCTAAGATTGTAAACCAAAGTAGGCCTTGTCTATTTACAAATCAATGTTAGGTATTTTGTTGTCATGATTGAAAACTGGTTAATACAGAGATATTATCCAAATGAAGTGGTACCTGGGATGGAGCCTAGAGCTCTGTTTATCGCCAATAAATTGTATGGACATTTTTGCTTCCTTAAATTATGTTATTTTTGTATTTCTACCTAATGAATTGTCACTATTTTCCTGGGTTATCAGCTTGGGCACAATTTAGCTGAGCTTTCAGCGCTTGGTGTCACAAGACTGTAGTCCAGTGACTGGCAAGAAATATGTTATCATCTGAAATCAAAGGTTCTTCTCCAAGCTTAATCAGGTTGTTGGAAATTTGAAATCTTAAAGTTTGGGGAGAATCTGAAATCACCATTTTCTTAGAGGCCATCAATTTTTCATATCAAGAGCTCCCTGCCACAGCTCACTCTGTGATTAACATGACACAGAGCCTCTTAAAACCTTCCAGGTAATCAGAATTCTTTCTACATAGGTCTTCATTCTTTTTTAGAAAACATAACTTGTTATGTCAGGATATTATGCAAAACAAATCTCTTTGATTAGCACAAAGTCAACTTATTTGGAACCTTAAGTATGCCTATGAAGGTTTTTCTGGCACATTATTATAAATAATGGAAATGAAGATACTATTTTCGCAGTTTCTTCCCATACTCAAAGAGAAGAAGGTATTAAAGAAGCTTCTTCCAGGACGAGTTTTTGAATTCTTTCTATAGCACAGGTCATCAATCTTCAACTGATGATATATATTGTTGAAAAACAGTTATTTATCAATGATTGTCCCTGTTATCTTTCTTTATCTCTTTCTTTTTCTTACATAATCACACACATTCTATCTGTATAATGTACCATGCTCAGCTGATGATTTAGATCCTATTACAAGTTAGGGGCTGGAGAGATGAGTCAGTGGTTAAGAGCGCTGACTGCTCTTGCAGAGGACCTGGGTTCGATTCCCAGCACCCACATAGCAGCTAAAAACCGTCTTTAACTCCAGTTCCAGGGGAATCTGATGCCCTCTGTCGAATTGCACTGCATGGGTGCACCGACCTATATGCAGACAGTACACTCATACACATAAATAATAAATAAATAAATAAAACATTTATTAGATCCTATTACTACTTACAATGCTACTTCTTTAAATATAAATAATAAATGGCAAATATAGAAGATAAATGTGATTCACACTGATGAAATTTGGGTTACAAGTTGCAGAGATAAAAATAGTACATTTTATAGTATAGCAACTTTAAGCTGTAGGAACAAAACTTTGAAATAAAAATTTTAAGTTGTCAATAGGAAGGAAGCATGTAGAAAACAAATTCTTTATACATTAGTGTGTTAGTGTTACTGCCATTATGACCTGAGATAAAGACTTAAGGGAAAAAGTCATTTCAGTTCATGTTTTCAGAGATTTCAGGCAATAGCTGCCTGACTCTATTGTTTATTTGTGTGGTAAAAGAGAGGTTGAAGGCAGGGAGGACATGGTGGGACTGAACTTCTAACCCTGGAGTAGATGAGAAACAAAAATAAAAATAAATATGTACAAATAAAGAGAAAGAAATAAATCCAGGAAGAAACCAGGACAAGATACATCTTTCCAGAATATGCCTCCAGTGACCCACTTCCTGTAAATAAGCCACACTTCCTATTTCTCCCCCACCCCATAATGCCACTGTATTATGAATCTATCATATGATTAACCCATCAATTAGCCCGGATCCTTCAGAATCCATGTGTTTCCCCAAATCCTGTCAGCTAGAGGCCAAACTTTCAGTACATGGGCTTTCATGGATACTGCAGTTTCCAGTTACAATTAGTTTGTAAATTTCATGAAACACTGATATGACTGAAAGGCTATTTTTAATAAAAAAACTATTCTCTTATGAATAAATTCTGATGAGAAGGAATAAGGAGGATGTGCTAGCCCAACTAAATGCTAAAATGCATGGACAAGTTAAGTCGTTAGAACATTCTTGATACCAGAATGATATATACCGCCATAGACTCAAATAAATTTCAAGTCTAACAAATAAACACATGTTATATTAAAGAATGACTTACGAATAAATATTTTGTGTCGTGAAGAAATAAAACAGGTTTTTATGTTGAAACAATTTTTTTCTTAATGGGTGGTTATTTGTATATATATGGGTACACTTTCATGTAGAGGATAGTGGAAAAACGTGTTTTTTTCTTTCCCTTTTTTAGTGAATTTTTGCAAATTTTGGACAAAAATACAATATATTATGATTATATCTAGATACATACATATACATGTTATAAATTATATATAATACATATATCTTCTAATATTTGTATATGTATTACATGCATATACATGTATGTACATATACACATATATATCTGTGTGTGCACGTGTGTGTGTGTGTGTGTGTGTGTGCATGTAATCCTACAGAGTCATGCTTGTATATCCAAATGCCTGTTGGTATGTTGGATTTCAATTCCCAGGTGTTGATCACCTGGGAATAACAATGTTATTGTTATTATAATAACAATAATGTTATTGTTGTTGTTGGTGGTGTTGTAGTTGTTTTGTTGTTTTTGAGACTAGGTCTTTTATTGGCCTCTAACTCACCAACTGCCTATGCTGGCCAGTGAGCCCCTATCTCTGCCATCCTAGTACTGGGATGACAGATAAGCACCAACAAATTTGGCTTTTAACTTTAATGTATACTCTGAGAATTTAATTCAGGTTCTTGTGATTACATGGCAAGCAGTTTACCAATGAAGCTATTATCTCAACCACAGCAGATACTTTTGATTTTGCTTGCCTGGATGTGGGTGAGGAGAGGTAACGATTTCATGTAATAGATGATAGATAGATAGATAGTTAGATAGGATAGATATATAGAAACAAAATTTAAACACTAAAATAAAAGTAAGTAAAAATATAATCACGTATATCTCAAAATTAAATGTTTCCTATGAAAATATCAAGATGCCACAAAGAATGAATATCGTGGGAAATTGATTATAGTGAATAATTATTTTTGTTTCATAATATATCATAGATAAAGATAAGATTCAAGGAACCAAGTTGAGGGAAAATTACCAAGATTCTTAGGACAGACAAAGCATTCCAATGCTTTCTATACAATTAACATGTATATATTGTAGAAGTGAAAAATCATATGAACTAGAATTGAACTGAAAAACAAATGCAAACGTCAACTAACACAGGAAAATGCATTCATTTCATTGATAATTACATAAATAAAGCCATATTGACAAATGATAATTTACTTCTTTAATTGAGAAATATGAAATTTTTTCATAATAATCACCTGAGTAAAATTAGATCAACAATTGAGAACATGGAATATGGAAATTTAAGAGAAAACAATTGTTGCAAAAGCACATTATGCCAATGTATACAACTGTTTGGTTTTTGGAATTCATTGCTCCTATTATGCTATCGTGAACAAAGAGTGAAATTATTTGATAGCTAGAATAAGAGCGTGAAGAAGTAAGTACAAACAGCCTCTGTCACGTTCTGCTGAAGCCTGTTTTCCAAATGTTGTTGAAGCTGCTGGAGAGATGGCTCAGCAGTTAGGAGTATTGCCTGCCCTTCCAGTCAACCTTCATTTGGTTGTTGACACCTGAATCATGTGGCTCACAAACATCTATGAGCTGGAAGAGATTCAACTCCTTTTCTGGCCCCTGCAGGAATCCGCACAGAAGTTGCATGCACTCACACCAGCATATAATTTTTTTAAATGGGCCTTAAATACGTGAATGAGATTAGGGATCTTCAATAAAAATGCATTCATCTTTTTCAAAGGGTAGTTTGGTAAGATGTACTTATCAACCAAGAACTTGTCTTTTAAGAAACTTTTTTATAATTATAGTCATATATATCCATAAATATAATATTTTATTACAGCAATATTGAATATGTCACAAGACTAGAAATGACCTAAATGTACTTAGCAAAGTAATACTTGAATAATTTATTATACATTTATGTAATAGAAAATCAAATATAAGTGTTAGAATATGTGAATAGGTCAATATGCAGTGTCATGGAATTATGGATTGCTAATTAGAAAAGAAAGATTTATAATGTATGCTTTTGGGACTCATATAAAGACTTTTCAAGGGACATGTGGTAGTTTGAATGAGTGTCCCCCATAGGCTCTAGGTATTCAGACGTTTGTCTCCAGTTGGTGGCGCTGTTTTTGGAGGTCTTGGGGTGTGTGGCCATGCTGGAGGAAGTGTGTTACTGGGGGCAGACTTAGTGAGTTTTAACAAGCCTTGTGGTCTACAGTTGCTCTCTCTCTCTCTACTTCCTGTGCTCTTTGCAAGATGTGACCCTTGGTTTGCTGCTCCAGATCCAGCCACCATTCCTCCCACCACAATGGAATCTAATTATCTGGAACCGTCAATCGTAAGCTCAAATAAACTCTTCCTTTTATAAGTTCCTTGGTCACGGTGTTTTATCACAGCAACAGAAAAGTGACTAATAAAGGACACGTGTTAAGATGAAAATAATTTAATGGAGTGCACAGAGTTTAGATCAGGGATTTCCCAGGACCACCTGAAGCCCAGTGAAGAGCTGGAACCAACTCAAGTGCCCATCAATTGAAGAGTGGATAGAGAAAATGTGGTACATCTATACAATGGAGTTATTTTTTTTTTGCTTGCTTTTTATTTATTTTTTATATATATTTTGTAAAAGATTATCAAATCTAGACTGGTGTCCCCCAACCTATGCCCCCACCCAATCAGAGCTCCTGTATTCTGCCAAACATGCTTTTCATCTCTTTCTCAGTCTTTCTCAAAATTCTTCATGTGGAAGTTAACTCTTTTGAGCAGAAGTTCACTGTTTCAGTCAGTTCTTTGATGCAGTATTTTCTGTTGTTGTTGTTGTTTCCAAAATGCATTATGTCCAACTGCTTTGTACAGAAGCTCAGGGGGCCCTACACAAGAAATACTTACAACTGGGTAATTGGCACTAGCATCCACAGATGAGGGATACCATTCGTCGTTTGTTTTTCTGGGACTGTGTTACTTCACTCAGCATGATGTCCTCTAGCTCCAGCCATTTTCCTGCAAAGCTCGTGATGTCGTCTTTCTTTACTGCTGCATAGAACTCCATTGTGTAGATGTACCACATTTTCTCTATCCATTCGTCAGTTGAGGGGCATTTAGGTTGGTTCCAGCTCTTTGCTATTGTGAAGAGAGCTGAAATAAACATGGCCGTGCATGTATCTCTGTGGTGGCATGAATCTTGAGGGTACATGCCCAGGAGTGGTATGGCTGGGTCGGGTGGCAAGTTCATCCCAAGTCTTCCAAGGGTTCTCCACACTGCTTTCCATAGTGGCTGTATGAGTTTACATTCCCACCAGCAGTGGATGAGTGTTCCCCTTTCCCCACAACCTCTCCAGCACTTGATATCATTTGTTTTATTGATCCTAGCCAGTCTTATTGGAGTAAGATGATATCTTAAAGTGGTTTTGATTTGCATTTCCTTAATGATTAGTGATGTTGAACACTTCTTAAGGTGTTTCTCAGCCATCTCTAATTCCTCACTTGTGAAGTCTCTGTTTAGGTCTTTGCTCCATCTATTGAGCAGGTCAATTATTTTCTTTCTTCTTTGTTTTTTGAATAGTTTATATATTCTGAAAATCAATGCTTTGTCAGATGTTTCTGCTGTGAAGGTTTCCTCCCACTCTGTGAGATTTCTCTCCCCTTCCTTGATTGTTTCTTTTGATGTATAGAAGCTTTTGAGTTTAATGAGGTCCCATTTGTCAATTGTCGACCTTAATTCTTGCACAGATGCTGTCTGATTTAGAAGTCTTTTCTTATGCCTATGTCTTGTAGTCTGCTGCCAACTTTTTCTTCTATCACCTTCAGAGTTTGGGGTTTCAAGTTGAGGTCTTTAATCCATCTGGAGTTGACTTTTGTACAGGGTGAGATGTAGGGGTTTACTTTCATTATTCTAAAAGTGGTGATCCAGGTTTGCCAACACCACTTGCTGAAGATGCTGTCTTTTCTCCATGGTGTCTTCTTGGCCCCCTTGTCAAATATGAGATTGCTGAAATTGTATGTGCTCAAGTTTGGATCTTCAGTTTTGTTCCATTGGTCAACAGGTCTGTTTTTGTACCAGTACTAGGCTGTTTTTATGAATATAGCCCTGTAGTATAGTTTGAAGTCTGGTATAGAGATCCCCCTGTGTTGCTCTTTTCACTCAGGGATGTTTTGGCTATTCAGGGTCTTTTGTTTTTCCGGATGAATTTAAGGACTTTTTTTTTTTCAAGCCTGTGAAGAAACTCTTGGGGATTTTAATTCGGACTTAAATCTATAATTCTATATATAAATCTATATATATAGATTTATATAATCTTTATATAAATCTATAAATCTATAATTCGGAGTTAAATCTATACAAGAGTTTGGGTAAAATGGACATTTTTACTATGTTAATTTTCCCAATCCTTTAGCATGGGAGGTTTTTCCATCTTCTGATATCTTCTTCAATTTCATTCTTTAAGGGTTTACAATTTTTGTTGTAGAGATCTTTGGTGTCTTTGGTTAGGTTTGTTCCTAGGTATTTTATTGTTTTTGAGTCTATGGTGAGTGGGAAGGTCTCCACTGGAGATTCCATCTCCAGTTGCTTGTTGTTGGTGTAAAGAAAGGCCACTGATTGTTTTTAGGTTAATTTTGTATCCTGCCACTTTGCTGAAGCTGTTAATCATTTCTAGGGGTTTTCTGGTGGAGATATTGTTTTAGCATCCCTTAATAAACAATCATATCATCAGCAAATAGGGATAGCTTGACTTCCTCTTTTCAAATTAGAACTCCTTTAATTTTCTTTTCTTGCCTTATTGCTCCAGCAAGTGTTTCAAGCACTATATTGAAGAGGAGTGGTGAAAGGGGGCAGTCTTGCCAAGTTCCTACCTTTAAGGGGAATGCTTCTGTCTTTTCTCCATTTAGGATGATATTGGTTTCCTGTATATGGCTTTGATTACATTGAGGAATGATCCCTCCAATCCAATTCCCTCTAGGGCCTTAAGCATGAAGGGATGCTGGATTTTGTCAAAGGCTTTTTCCTCATCAATTGACATTATGGTGTGGTTTTTGTCTTTCAGTCCATTTGTATGCTAAATGATATTTATTTATTTTCATATGTTGAACCATCCCTACATCTCTGCTATGAATCCAACTTGGTCATCATGGATGATATTCTTGATGTGATTTGCAGTATCCTGTTTAGAATTTTGGCATCTGTGTTCATTAAGGAGATGGGTGTATAGTTCTCCTTTTTGGTTGTATCTTTGCCTGGCTTTGGTAATAGAGTGATGCTGGCTTCATAGAAGGAATTTGGGAGAATTCCCTCTGTATCCTTCTAAACAATTTCAGTAATAATGGTTGTAGGTCTTTTTGAAATGTTTTGTAGAATTCTACTGTGAAACCGTCTGGGCCTTGGGTTTTTTTTTAGTTGGGAGGTTTCTTATTACATCTTCAATTTCTTCATATATTACAGGTCTGTTTAAATTGTCGATCCCTTCTTGAGCTTTCGTGATTCCCAGGATTTCAGATATTCATCCATTTCTTTTAGGTTTTCAAACATGGTAGAGTATAGGTTTGTGAGGTATTCCTGTATGATTTTCTGGATCTTTTCCTTGTCTGTTGTGACATTTCCCTTTTCATCATGGATTGTATTGATTTGGAGTTGTTCCTTCTTTCTTTTGGTTAACTGGGTGTTCTAGTTTGTCTTCCATTGCTGTGACAAAACACTCTGACCAACACCAACTTGTGGAGGAAAGGGTTTATTCAGCTTACATCTCCTGGGTCACAGTTCATCATTTAGGGAGCCCAAGGCAGGACTGCAGGACAGGAACAATGCTGTTTACTGGCTTGCTCCACTGGCCCATGCCCAGCCTGTCCTCTTATAAGGTACACAACAATCTCCCCAGGGTGGCATCACCCATAGTGGGCTGGGCACTCCACATTGCTCAACAACCAAGACAATACTCCACAGAAGTGGCCACAGGCCAGTCCAATGGATCCAATTTCCCAATTGAGGCTCCCTCAACCCAGGTGTGTCAAGTTGACACTAAAGCTATCCAGCACAATTGATCCCTTGTCAACTTGACACAAAAAACACAAAACTATTAACCACCACCTTTCCAGTTCTTATCCCCAAAGTATGATGTTAACATTAATCACAACCTAAGACAGTACAACCTTAAAAGCCCCACGGTCCTTAAACCAAACACTTAAAAGTACAGTTTATTAAAAGTTTCTTAACTGTGGACTGCTGTAAAATCCAAAACAAGTAATGTCTTATTTCAAAGGGAAGAATCAGGCACACTCAAACAAATCCCAAGTCCAGCAAGTAGCTCAATGCTTGACACCTGGGACTCACTCATGATCTTCTGTACTCCAAAGGCTCTCAGCAGCTCCCCTTCTCTGCTCTGCCATCTGTGGCACACACAGCTCATCTCGCAGGCCCAGGTCAGCTCCATCTCACACCTGCTGCTGCTCTTGTTGGTCATCCCATGGTCCTGGCATCTCCAAAATGCTGGGGTCACCACTGAAACTGAGACAGCACCTTCACCAATGGTCTCTTCTGACCTCTCCTGGTGCAGAGCCTCAGCTTCTCTCCATGACCCCTGCAATCCTGGGGTCTTCACTGCAACCGAGGTGCACTTCCACCAATGGTCTTTCCTGACCTCTCACAGTGCCAAGCCTCGGCTGCTCTCTGACCCCCTCAAATTTCAAACAGAACCATATAGAGCCCTCACACGTTACCCAAGTCCTGATTCTGGCTCAAGATGGAGGCTCAGGCCCCTTCTGGATCACAAATTCTGTGTGCTGACCCTGAAGAAATCTTCCCAGAAGATTTCACCACAGTGATGCGGTCTCTGTTACTTTTACAGTTGATTTTTCAGACCCAGCTAACCAGCATATTGTCTCGTACAACAGAGTTTCCCTCAGGTTCTGATCTCTTGTTACTTTAGCTATTCTTCAGCCCCGTTTACCAGACCCAAGTTTAAACAGTCCTGATGATCTCTCCTTCCCTTTGAACTTCACAAGCGAGGCCTCCATCATCTACAACTCTCTCAGGAAAACTGTTCCTACCAGTCCACACACAATGATCTTTTGGATTCAAGTGATTCTAGCCCAAAGTTCCAAATGCCTCCACAATCCTTCCCAAAAACACCAAGGTAGGTCTGTCAAGCAATCCCTCTCTGGACCAATTTCTGTGCCTAGTTTTCTTCCATTCCTGTGACAAAAACACTCTGACCAACACCATGTTGGGGAGGAAAGGTTTGTATTCAGCCTTACATCTTGGGTCACGTTCATCAATTAGGGAGCCCAGGCAGGAACTCAAGGCCAGGATCCTGGGCAGGAGCTGAAGCACAAGCCATGGAGAATCTGTTCACTGGCTGTCTTCTGGCTCATGCCCAGCTGCCTTCTTTTATCTACATAACACCTGCCAGGGTGGCACCACTCATGTGGCACTGGGCCCTCCCACACTGTCAACAATCAAGATAATACTCCACAGACATGGGCCACAGGACCAGTACAATGGAGCCAATTCCCCAATTGAGGCTCCTCCAACCCAGTGTGTCAAGTTGACACTAAAGCTATCCACACACACTGGGCTAGAGGTTGTCTATTTTGTTATATCTTTTCAAAGAAGCAACTTTTGGATTCATTGATTTTTTTTTTTGTATTGTTTTCTTGTGTTTCTATTTCATTTATTTCTCTCTGATTTTTGTTATTTCTCCTGTCTGTGCATTTAAGGGTTCATCTGTTGTTGCCTCTCAAGTGATTTTAGCTGCAGTGTTAGATCGTTCACTTGTTGCTCTTTCTGTTTTTTTTTTTTTATAAACTTCCCTCTTAGACTGCTTTTAAGGTATCCTTGTAGTGTTTTGTTGTGTGTATGTCATTGTCATTCAGTCCCAGGAATGCTTTTCTTTCTTTCTTTATCTCTTCCTACCCATTCATTATTCAGGAGGGTGTTATTTAGTATCCATGTGTTCTTGTAGATAGTAGGGCTATTCTGGTATGATAGTGAGCTTTATGACTGTGATTTGTAGAATGCATGAAATTATTTCAATCTTTTTTGTATTGGTGGCAGGTTTCTTTGTGTTCCAGTATGTGTGATTTTTGGAGAATGTTCCATGGGGTGCTGAGTAGAAAGTGTATTCTCTGGTATTAAGGTGGAATATTCAGTAGATATCTATGAGGTCGATTTGGTGTATCATATCATTCAGTTCAGACGTCTCTCTGTTTATTCTTTGTCCTGTTTACCTGCCCAAAGGGTTCAGTGCAGTATTGTAGTCCCCTACTATGAGTGTACTGGGGTTAATCTGTGCCTTTTGGTCCTGGAGAGTTGTCTTTATAAAGTTTGGTGAACCAGAGTTTGGTGAATATATATATTCATAATTGTGAAATCTTCTTGGTGAATTGTTCCTTTCATAAAAATGTAATGGCCTTCTTTGTCTCTTCTGATTTCTTTTACTTTGAAGTCTCTTTTGTCTGATATTGAAATAGCAACACCTGCTTTCTTTTTGGTACCATTTGCTTGGAATATTTTTTTCCATCCTATCACTTTAAGGTGATGTCTGTCCTTGAAGGTAAGATACGTTTCTTGTAGACCGCATATGGATGGGTTCTGTTTCCTAATCCAATCTCCCAGTCTATGTCTTTTGATTGGGGAATTTAGTCCATTAATATTTAAGGTTATGACTGACAGGTTTGTGTTGCTTCCTTTGGCCTTATTATCCATTTGTGGTTTTGGTTTAGGTTTGTACTTCTGCAGTTATGGTTTTATTGATTTCTCTGTCTAGGTGCCTGGGGATGGTTGCTCCTTTCTTCTGTCCTTTGAATTGCTTCAAGTATTCTCTGAAGGGTTGGTTTTCCGAACAAGTATTCTTTCATCTTGTTTATGTCATGGAAGGTTTTTCTCTCTCCTTCAACTATAATCGATATTTTTGCTGTGTATAGTAACCTGGGTTGGCATCTATTGTCCTTTAACACTGCGAATGCTTTGCTCCACATTCTTCTTGCTTTCATATTTTGCACTGAGAAGTTGGTTGTAATTCTGATAGGTTTCCCCTTATAGGTCACTTGTTGTTTTTCTCTTGTGGCTTTAAGGATTTTGTCTTTGTTTTGAGTGTAGAATTTTAACTATAATGTGGCATGGAGAGTTTCTTTTCTGTTCTTGTCTGTTTGGAGTTCTATGTGCTTCTTGTAATTGTATTGGTTTGTCTTTTTTTAGTTTGTGGAATTTTTCATCTGTTATTCTGTTGAAGATCTGATCAATACCATTCTCTTGGGATTCTTCTCCTTCCTCTGTTCCTATGCTGTAGAGGTTTGATCTTTTCATAGTGTCTCACAGTTGCTGGTTGTTCCACTTTTGTGTATTTTTAAATTTTTCATAATCTTTCCTTGAGGTTTTTAGTTATTCTGTCTTATCTTCCAGGTCTGCTATTCTTTGTTCTGCTTCCTCCATCCTGCTTCTGAAGCTTTTTCCATTCCTTTCCTTTTGATTGGATGAGTGTTTGATTTCCTTTTTCATTTCTTCTGATTTCTTTAGTATTTCTATTTCCTTTTGGAGCTTCTCAATCTCTTCCTGTAGCTCTTTGCTTAGCTGGTTGGTTTCCTTTTCTTTTTCAGCATGGAATCTTTTCAGTGTTTCCACTTCCTTCTGGAGTTTCTCATTCTCTCTCTCTAGGTCCTTCTTGAGTTCTTCATTCTCTTTTCTTAATTCTTTGATTTGCTCTTTATAATCTTGTACTTCTTTAAGTATGTTCACAATTGTGCTTTTGATATCTGTGTTCTGAGCCATCCCCAGAGGGATCCCACTGTAGGAATCGTCCACAGGATTGGTAGAGCTTGGTATGGCATTATCCTGCACCTTTCCCATGTTGTCTCTTCTTCATGTTCCTGGCATATGGGCTTCTCCCTACCTGTATTCCAATGTGAGTCCCAAATGCCTCTTCACTGTATTGAAATCTTGCTTTGCTTGCCTCCTTCAGATGCCTTCGTAATCCCAGTTGGGTGGGGAGTGCAGGGTGCTTCGGGTACCTGTGCTTCAGGTGGTCTTGAGAGGTCTCCACACAATGGAGTTCTATGCAGCAGTAAAGAAAGATGACAGCCGGGCATGGTGGCCCACACCTTTAATCCTAGCATTTGTGAGGCAGAGGCAGGTGGATCTTTGTGAGTTCAAAGCCACCCTGGTCTACAGAGTCAGTTCCAGGACAGCTGGGGCTACAGGGTGACACTGTTTCAAAAAGCCAAAAAAACAAAAAAAAAAAAACAAAAAAAAAAAAGAAGAAGAAAGATGACATCATGAACTTTGCAGGTAAATGGATGACACTAGAAGATATGATCTTAAGTGAAGTAACACAGTCCCAGAAAGACAAATGATGAATGGTATCCCCTCATCTGTGGAGTTTAGTGCCATTTACCTAGTTGTAAGGCAAACTGAGCAACGTTAATGTGATCTGAAAACAAACAAAAATATTACTAAAAATAATAATATTACTCCATTGTAAACTTCTTCCTTATGATCTCTGTGCATGCTATTAGCCAATATCACATGTCCAGCCTCCCACGAAGTCCAGGAAGCATTCAGACAATTACTGGTTTATAGGCTAGGATTCTGTTCTCAGGGAGCTATTTCATTATTTTTCAATTGTCTCTATAACATTGGAGAGCCGCTCCTGAGACCATCCAACCGAGCTTCCTCGGTCTGTATTTTTATCTTCCTGAATATGTCCACAATCATTTTTCCTAGCATGGTTCCTTAGACAGATGCTCACAGGAGAGGGTGGAGTCATGATGGATGGAGCAAAGAGCTCATTCTGTCTCCGCAGTGAGTCCACAGAGAATCACTGCTGGAGAAAGGGCTGTGGTTTGTCTTTGTCTTTCTCCTCCGTGCAGGGCATTGTGTGCTTAGCATTGACAGCTCACCCAATAAAGAGACTATGCATATGGTCAAGGTCGGTTTAATGTTGATAGTTGACTCTATGTACAATTACCATTTCATTTCTAAAGCATGTTTTGGAAAGGGTGCTTGCATGGGAAATGAGTGTGTGGACAGAAAACTGAAAGTGAAAGCAGGTTTCCTACAGGAGGCATTACCTTCAGAAGGCCAGGGATGGAAGGTCATCTGTGAGTTCCACAACACCCAATGTGGAGCACCTTAGACAGAACTTCAGGAGTCCCGAACTGTGGTGCCAAACTTCATAGCCATTATCTCCAGAGTTCCTCAAGGGCCATCTTAACTCCTTCCTTCTTGGATTCAACATTCCAGCGGCTCCCTACATACCTGCTATTGTGATAAACTTCAAAGATGTCACCATGGTGTTCATACCTTCATACATCTTATCCCTCTGAGTGTGTGTGTCTAACAATAAAGGCCAAAAAAAAAAAAAAAGAAAGAAAATGATTGAATGGATCAATGGATCAAGCACAGCATCTCAGAATATTACACAGGAAATGTTAAGTAATTTCCTCTGTGGAAATTTACATTTTGTTGTGCATTGTTTTTGAATTCTTTAGATGCATTTTACCAAACTCATTTGTAAATTTTCTTTTTTGAAATAAAATGTAGTTAGGTCTACAAAGTGAGTTCCAAGACAGCTGGGGCTACAGGGAGATCCTGTCTCAAAAAGACAAAAAAAAGTAATTAGTATGAGAAATCTGTACCTTGAAAAGTTAAGGTTTATTCAGAGAGCATTGGAATATTGTACACAGTGACCAGACACTAAGTAAAAATATACATTATATAGCCAGGTGTGGTGGCACACACCTTTAATCCCAGCACTTGGGAAGGAGAGGCAGGGGGATCCCTGTGAGTTCAAGGTCAGCCTGGTCTACGTAGTGAGCCCCAGGCCAGCTGGGCCTAAAGGGAGACCCTGTCTCAGAAATACCAAAAAATATACATTACATCACTGAGCAGGAAAAAAATATCTAGGAGCCATGTAAACAATTTTGATGGGATATTGAAGAAAGTAAAAGTCAACATCTGAGAGGAAGGGGAGAAAGAAGGTAACTTTTTGAAGATGACTTAAAATGATTTCACAGTTATTTGTGTGTGTGCATGCATGTGCACATGTTTATATTCACATGCCCTGGAGCTCAAAGACAACCCAAAGGAGTCACTTTTTTCCTTCCGCATTGTGAGTTCTAGAGATCAAACTCAGGTCATCAGGTTTGATGGCAAACACCAGACTTGAAGATGACTTTTAAATAGATCTTTGGGGCTGGAGAGATGGCCTAGCGTTTAAGAGCACCAACTGCTCTTGCAGAGGACCTGGGTTCAATCCCCAGCACCTACATGGTGGCTAAGAACCATCTTTAACTTCAGTTCCAGGGAAATCCAACACCCTCTTCTAACCTCTGAGGCTTTGCACAACACTGGTGCACAATCCTACATGCAGACAGTACATTCATACACATAGAAAAATAAATAATCCCATATTCTGCCAATGATGAGTGGCACCCATTATTTGTAACTGTTTAGTGCTGTAAAGAAATACTCCCAAGTGTCATTAGGATTGTCGCTGCCAGAACTGATATGCATGGATGGCACTAATATAAAATAAAAATAAAAAAAGCAAAAATAAAATAAAATAAAATAAAATAGATCTTCATGTTGGAGACAGGGAGATGGCAAGGAAGGAGGGGATTAAGTCCAGGGCACACATGGAGCAGGGAAATGGGTATGAAGATATGGATCAGGGCACCACATGCTTGTACCCTTACAAGCTTCAAATTTTTGTTTAAAAGAATTAAATTTATGATAGTAGAAAACGTTGGCATATATTATGCTTACCTGAAGACTTTCTATACAACGAATAAGGTCTGTGGATAAACGTGGCAAAGACCTGGGATAAGATGTGCCTCTCCTGCATGTAAACACTGGTGGACTATGTGCAAAACAGTTTACTGAATCCCTTTGATGGCATATGTACATTCTGTTGCCTCTGTTCCTCTACAACACTTTTCAATGCGTAGTTTTTGGTAACAGGGTGGGTTGTACAGAAAAACAATTGATGGATAGTTTTCTTCAATTCACTGAGTTTTCTGTAGAATACAATTTTTTGTATTTGACTTGGTGTACCCTATATAGTGCACCAGAGAAATATATTTCTTTTAGCAATATATATATATATATATATATATATATATATATATAATGTAGGATTTGGCTCTAAAGCATGCGAAGAACACCAAGTGGGAAATTGTGAGTGACTTATCACGAAATTGTATTTAAATTATGGCCTTACCTGTAGTGAGCCCTGGGTTCAAAGTTCAGTCTGGTATTTTAGCTATTTGGTTAGTGGCTCCATTGCTAGACTTCTGAGCAGAGCTATGGCTTTCAAGGGAAAATCTAGCTTTCCTCATTAGAGACTACCAATAGCAAGTTGCTTTGTTAATTCAATAGTCAGAGAAAATTGGCAATCAGTAGACACGTCCCAAGGCTATTGATGTAGTCATTTGCTGCTGAACGTTGGAAGGATTGCTGATTCTGTGACTGTTATCTTTGCTCTAGTTGTGCTTCAGGGAGTAGTAAGGTAAACAGGAGCTTCTGGGATTCATTACTCCCAAGTAAGCACACAGATGTTAAGCCCTTTCCTGTGAGTGGCTGGGGAAATGGAAGACGATGTCTACAACTTACTTTAATGCTACAAATAATATCAAGTCCAACTGTAAATCTGAGAAGTTTGTCACAAAGGATTTGCATTAACACTTAAGTGTGTAATTGTAGGACCAAATGGATTCAACTGTTGTGAATTCACTAAAGGACTTTAAAAAGATTATGGCACCTTCAAGTATGTACTGACAGATGTCCTTAAAAGATGAGGTTAGGCTTGTTTCTTGATGTGACCAAACTCTATGAAACAACTCCCAAGTCTTTGAGTCATCTAAGTTGTTTTAATGTAACAAATACTATCTGGAAAGTGAAATTCACTGCATGGTAATAATTACTTTAAACTTGGCTACTAAGCAATATGCCAAAGTTTGCAAGCTAGTAAGGACAAAACTTTGCAGTGTCTGAGCCTTTCTTCAAAGATTTGTTGTTTTAGTGTTTGCCCTTTCCTGAGACTGAGGGGTAAACTAGGATATACATTCTTGTCATTTAAGAGGAGAGACCTTACATAAGAAAAAGCTATACATAAGCATATAACCATCACACCTTCAGAAAAGAAGGCATTTCTTGCTGATGAACAGAAAATATGGGAAATAATAATAATGATAATAATAATAATAATAATAATAATAAATCATTTTCTTTTTATTTCTGATTTTGATGGCCAGACACATATTTATTTAATGAGTGATGGCAATATATTTATATATTAAGTGGATAGATGAGAGAGATGGGAAATTGTGTTAATCAATTACTTTTTGCATCAAATATATTCTTCACTCATACACTCTACTCAGAGAAACCACCATGCACTTGGAAATTCTCAAAAGCTTTACAGAAATTCATTGCATACAGTGACTGAATTGATCAGGGTGTGCTGGATAGCTTTAGTGTCAACTTGACACACCTGGGTTGAGGGAGCCTCAATTGGGGCTCCATTGGACTGGCCTGTGGCCACATCTGTGGAGTATTGTCTTGATTGTTGAGCAATGTGGGAGTGCCCAGCCCACTATGGGTGGTGCCACCCTGGGCAGGTTGTTGTGTACCATGTAAGAGGTCAGAGTGTTTTGTCACAGCAATGGAAGAGAAACTAGAACAGAAATTGGTACCAGAGAGTGGGCTATTGCTGTGACAGACCTGACCTTGGTGTTTTGGAGAAGGATTGTGGAAGCATTTGGAACTTTGTGCTAGAAAGATCATTGAATGTCTAAAAGATCGTTGCTGTGGAGCTTGGAGCAGTTTTGCTGAAGGAGTTGTAGATGATGGAGGTCTGGCTTGTGAAGTTTCTAGTTTCACAGGGAAGCAGAGATCATCAGGACTGTTTAATCTGTGGGCTCTGGTCAGCTGGGGCTGAAGAATCAGCTGTAAGTAACAAGAGACCAGAACCTGAAGTGAACCCTTTGCTTTACTGTAACAATTGATGCTGGTTAGCTGGGGCTGAAGTCAGCTGTAAGTAACAAGAGACCAGCATCACTGTGGTGAAATCTTCTGGGAAGAATTTCTTCAGGGTCAACAAACAGAAGCTATGTTCCAGAAGGGGCCTGAGCCTCCATGTCAAGCCAGAAACAGGATTTGGTAGTGTGTCTTCTATATGGTTCTGGTATTGAAATTTGGGGGGTCACAGAAAGCAGCTGAGGCTTGGCAGGTCAGGAAAGAGCATTGATGGAAGTGCACCTTGGTTGCAGTGAAGACCCCAGGATTGCAGGGATCATGGAGAGAAGCTGAGGATTTGCACCAGGAAAAGTCAGAAGCAACCTCAGTTTCAGTGTCAACCCCAGCTTTATGGAGATGCCGGGACTGTGGGATGACCACCAAGAGCAGTGGCAGGTGTGGAAAGGAGTCAGACTGGACCTGCGAGATGAGCTGTGTGTGCCACTGATCGCAGAGTCAGAGAAGGGGAGCTGCTGAAACCCTTTGGAGCTCAGAAGATAGTGAGTGAATCCCTGGTGTCCAGCCTTGAGCTACCTTGCTGGGCTTAGGTTTTGTTTGAGAGTGCCTGATTCTTCCCTTTGAAATAAGGCAGTACTTGTTTTGGATTTTACAGCAGCCCACAGTTAAGAGACTTTTAACGGACTGTGAACTTTTAAGTGTTTGGACATTTTTAAGGACTGTGAGGCTTTTAAGGTTGTACTGTCTTAGGTTGTGATTAATGTTAACATCATACCTTGGGGACGAGAACTGGAAAGGTGGTGGTTTAATAGTAATGTGTGTTGTGTGTCAAGTTGACAAGGGGTCAATTGTGCTGGATAGCTTTAGTGTCAACTTGACACACCTGGGTTGAGGGAGCCTCAATTGGGAAATTGGCTCCATTGGACTGGCCTGTGGCCAGTCTGTGGAGTATTATCTTGATTGTTGAGCAATGTGGGAGTGCCCAGCCCACTATGGGTGGTGCCACCGTGGGCAGGTTGTTGTGTACCTTATAAGAGGACAGGCTGGGCATGGGCCAGTGGAGCAAGCCAGTAAACAGCATTGTTCCTGTCCTGCGGTCCTGCCTTGGGCTCCCTAGTGATGAACTGTGACCCAGGAGATGTAAGCTGAATAAACCCTTTCCTCCACAAGTTGGTGTTATTCAGAGTGTTTTGTCATAGCAATGGAAGACAAACTAGAACACAGGGAAATAAAGGACAGATAGAAAAAGGAGAGGCCTTAAAGGGAGGATGCAATACCACATTAAGTGTAAACTTCACAACTTCTACAAAAAACCCTTTAACAACATTTAATTCAATATTAAATATTGTAGCTGCAATGTGCTAACAACTGCTGTAAATACTTTGCTGCTCTCCTTATTAAGAATTAGAGTCTAGGGCTGGAGAGATGGCCTAGCAGTTAAGAGGGCCAACTACTCTTGCAGAGGACCAGGGTTCGATCCCCAGCACACACATGGCAGCTGAGAACCCTCCGTAACTCTGATTCCAGGAGAACTCCAGTTCCAGGGGAATCCGATGCCCTCTTCTGACCTCTGTGGCATTGCACGACATGGGTGCACAAACAGTACATTCATACACATAAAATAAAATTAAAAAAAGAATTAGCGTCTAATTCCCTCTCTGTCTTCCTAGACTTACAGGAGCCAAAGGATTATGGCAAAAAGTGGCATTCGGATGCTCCGAAATAAAGGTTTGAGGGAGCTCCCAGGATCCACAAGCACATATGAGCAGACTAAGATTCCCCAGAGATGAGTAAGAAATCTAGGAACCTTCTTAAGAGGATATTACAGAGCCACACACATGTTCTGCAGTTCACAGCCACAGTACAATCCAGCTGTGCAGTCGTCTTTACCAGGATTCTGATATCTGCTTGGAGCTGCAATGTGTCTCCAAACCAGTCTGTCACTCTGGAAAATACTGCTGTGTGACTTCAATTGATGTATAAAACTCATCTCCCTTATACTTTGCCTGAGTACTGAAACTAAAAAATCTTGAGATGCAACACATTAGTGTTTTAAGCCATTGAGGTTTGAAATATTTTGTTTTATACATATAGACAATTTGGACAATGGTTATAATATCTGTGTGTGACCATAGTTAAAAATTTATCTGTGGTAATGGTCTGATAATGGTTGAGAATTATATTTATGACAAGGTAGCTGAGGAGCACTCTAACCAAACGTAGCTGTGTATATGAGAGAAAGATGGGGAGAAAGGGAAAAGAAAAAGGGGGCAGATTTAAACCTAGAGAGACAGAAAGAGCAGATACCCATTTATCTAACTTTCTGATGCTTACATCTTTCAGGATAATGTAACCATCACATTGCTTACATGTTCATATCTCTTGACATTACCTATTCCATAAATTAGGATCCACAAGCTATAAGAGACATTTGTGTTTTGAACTAATACTTCGTTTGGGAATAAAGCTCATTGTCTCTCAAGAAGGAAGTATTATTTCCAAAGAGGAATTTCCTGTAAGGATGAGAAAACTTGGTATTTATATTTTAAATCTTGACACACTATAATTTAGTTACATTCTGGGGGGCTTCATCTGTCTTGTGTCTCAAATTGTAATCCTTATCTTTTCTTATTTTGCCTCTCTAGAAAGTCATGGCAGTTAAAACTCCAAGAGATGATGCTTAAGCAGTGGAGGACCAGAGACGGATGAAATGCTCTGGTCTCCTGGCCACTGTGGGAACCATTCTGGGTGGTTCTTTGCATTCTTCCATGGAGTGATTGCTGGCAGGCTCAAATGCTCTTTATCTATCTCAGTCTCTCACTCTAATTTTGCCCTTTTCTTCCTCATTACTTAATCTTGTATCTTGGATTCGTGTTTTCATAGATCTAATACCAAATATCATTTCTGCACCCATATTCATACACAGTGGCCCCATTTTATGAAAATATAAACCAAGATATCTTCTCATAACTTCTTTTTCAAATTTATTTTGTTTTATTTGTTTTGTTTTGTTTTTTCGTCTTTTCGAGACAGGGTCTCCCTGTAGCCCCAGCTGTCCTGGAACTCACTATGTAGACTGGGCTGGCCTTGAACTCACAAAGATCGACCTGCCTCTGCCTCCCAAGTGCTAGGATTAAAGGCGTGCGCCACCCCTCCCGGCTTCATAACTTCTTTTGGAAGCTACTCTGTATGGTTTATGCTGAAGCCCCATTATACCAAGGTAACATTCACAGGGCATGGAGTTTTTCCATGCAATTTTTTAATGCCTCTTTCTTATTTCAAATGAGGAGATCCCTGCATTTTGAACTTAAGGGTTAGGTTAAAACAGTAAAGTAAACATTAAGACATCACTTGAATGAATATACCTGGACTAAGGTATACCTAATTACAAAACACTGCAATAAGAAGCCTAGATATAAGCCTCCTGCTGTTATGGTTCAAGACAGAGTCATTTTCTTAGGACCATTGCTAAACTTGATACTGATCTAACGGTAATATTTTTAAAGTGTCAATAAGGACTAGCACAAAAAAACCTAATCAAATGATAAAATTATAGCACTTATAATCTTTGTTCAAATAGGAATAAATGACATACTTACTCATTAAGACATAGTGCAAAGGCCACAAAGACAGCCTACAACTGAGTCCCCAGGCAAACAATGCTTTGGAGCTCACAGTTTTGAAAGCATGAAGGAAACTTCTTAAATGTAAATAAATGTGTATCAGATATTTCTGTAAGCCCAGAACAAATTTTGTTCTGATTAAAGCCAACATCAACGGTGGTATTGTATTGTCATTGAAACTGCATGTTCAGTCAACTTGATGGATAATTTCACCCGAAATCTTCAAAGAATAGCATTGGGAAAAATAAATTCACATGAAAATTCCACTGGCCTTTGGGTCTGTGCTTGGTATTGGGGTTGTTGGATCATATGTCCTTTCTATTTTTCATTTCTGAAAAAATCCACAATGATATCTTCAATGTCTGTATGTTTCATTCATACCAAAAATAGTGTGAAAGGATTTCTCTCTCCCTACACATTTATCAATAATTTTTACATATTGTATAAGAAAGCAGACTGAACATGGGTCAGGGGAACAAGCCAGTAAGCAGCATTCCTCCATGGCATGTGCTTCAGCTCCTACCTCTAGGTTCCTGTCATGAGTTCCTATCTTGGGCTCCCTAAGTGATAAATTATGACCCAGGAGATGTGAGACAAATAAAACTTTTCCTCCCCAAGTTGGAATGAATTGACCAGAGTATTTTTGTCACAGCAATCAAAGTGAAAGTAGAACAAACACAAAGCTCCAACTTCCTCTACTCCCCAGTGCTGGACTAAGGCATGCATTACTACATCATCACAGTATGTCTTTGATATAGGAACTCAGGAAGTCCTGATGAGAAATAATTGTTATAACGCAGGTACACTAGACAAGCAAGATTCAATTTCAACTATTCTTCTAAATATAGCTTCTAAATTCTTACTGTTAGTTCTACAGCACATTACTTCTATTGCATTAAGGCAAATCAGTTTCCACATGACAGATATTTTCAGCTGCCTAGCACCATTTCCAAATTGCAAATATTTTTAGCTAAACTGCTTTTCTGTAAGTTAATAGGCACTATCTGTGTTCTGAGAAACTGTATGGGAAATTAAGCTGAGAAGAGGGAAAATAGTATCTTTTTCTTTTTTTCAGTGTACCATTTGCATCTGTCTAATGAAGCAGAATTGCAAGGAGAAAATGCTCTAAACAAGAAATAAGTGAGAAGTTTTAAGAGATTATTAAAAGTGGAGACTGAGCCAGGCATGGTGGCGCACGCCTTTAATCCTAGCACTTGGGAAGCAGAGGGAGGCGGATCTTTGTGTGTTCAAGGCCAGCCTGGTCTATAGAGTGAGTTGCCGGACGGCTTGTGCTGTCAGTTGATAGGGACCCGGTGCCATGGAAAGACACGAAAAAAAAAGAAAGAAAAGAATATGGCTACTTGTGCGTGATGCTGTTTCGTTCACCTCTATAGAATTAGAATTATATGTTCCTTGCTTGTCCCTATGGAACTGACATTTGTACTCAGCAAGCAATCCCTTTGCTGTTAAGTAACAGAAGACATTTGCATCAATGAATTTATAACCCATTTAGGAAAATAAGGATGGGAGAGACTTGAGTTTTTCCTTGTTTTTCTCATTCAAAGCTTTGCATATACCACATGGCATGTAAATATTCATGTAGTGCATTTCTACTTGACCTTTATCAACAGAGATCTATGTGCTTCTCTATTGTTTCCTTAGCTTGAAAGTGATATTCTAATTTCATTTTTGAATCCTTACAGCATTATAGGTGTCTTAGTCATCTAATACTATACTACAAGATTATTACTTACCTGTATTCTTGTGAGATAGTTCCCAGACCAAGGCAAAACTTAAGGAAAGAAGGGTTTATTTTGGTTCATGGTTTAAGAATTCATATAGTCTGTCATGGCAGGGAACTTATAATAAGTAAGATGATGACATGTTTGAGCACACTGATCCATCCAAGCCAGAAAGCAGAGGATTTGGGGCTCCACTCAATTTCCTGTTTGTTTGACCCAAGTTCATGAAATGCTACCACCCACATTTAAAGTGGATTTCCTCTCTCTCTTCAGTTAAAGCTTTCTAGAAAGAAGGTCATAGACATACTCAGAGATGTTAAGATGACAGTCAAGATTTATCATGACCATAGCTGACTAACTGCTTAGCAGCTTAAAACACCCCATCCTGGTTTCTGTGAGCCAGGCTTAGACTGCTCCTGTATTCTTACAGGGCTGCCATCAGGATTTTGTCCTGGGCTGAGATCTCACTTGAACTCTCATCACTTTATATTGCTCCTGATGAAATTCAGTTCCTCACAGGATGAACTGAGGATTCTAGTTCCATTAGCTTGTGACTGGGAAAAATGTGATGGAAACCACTGCTTTCAAATCAATAGCTTGGGGAAAAAGTGAGAAATCACAGCTTTTTTCCGATTTTATAGGCAGAAGGCCAAGGAGTGTAGTATCTGAAGACTAAATAGTAGGTACTTTCTATATAGGTAATTCAATTGTGTGGAACTCTAGATTCAGAGACCTGGACTCTGATAAAGGACATGAACAACCCACTCGAGTGAAGGCTGACAAAGTTTTATTTCTGAATCTTAAAATTTTATATCTCTCACAGCTTGTAGAGGTTACCCCAGGACAATTTCAGAAAGCTACACAATGTATACGTGCTAGATGTAAGGAAGGCTTTATGAGAAAAACAGAATCCAAGGTTTAGTAGACCTAGCTATAAAAGTAAACAGGGAAATAGTGACATTGGGTTTCAGCAATAATATGTCTAATGATTCCTGTGTTTACATTCCATGCACAATCAAGGGCAGAGTCTTAGACAAACTCTGCAGGCTTCTATCAAGTGTAAGAATTCAAGCACAATCATACCAAGTTGGCCCTCCACCAACTCCTCAGCCTTCTTTCAAACCATTGGCATTCATACTGCAAGGGAATTCACAACTCCACATCAATAACATCCCAGAGCTGCTTCAGCATTAGTAGGAAGTGAGTCAAGGAGATCTTCCAGCCTATGTGACTGTGGACCAAGCACAGTGAGCTATGTGACCTGGGGCTGTACACCGAGTTCTCTACTCTATGGGTCAAAGGCAGGGGCAAGAATTTAGAATTCCAATGAGGAAGCATGCTTACAGAAGCAAAAGCAAAAATTAAACATATATGTTTATTTTTTGAAAGATTGATTTCTGAGGTAAATGGGCTATTTTCTCAAGAAGCAGGGGCTAAAAAGCAAGCACTATTTTCTCAGGCTAGCTGCTCTGTCTTAATTTGTTTTTCATTGAGTTTTAATTTTCTTCCTTAATTAAATTTAGTTTTCCTCCTCCTGTTTTTTAGCTCAAAGCTGATCTCAGGAACTTGCAGCATAGACCTATTCAATGCAATGGCTTCCTTTATAAGTGTAGGGAATACAGACTCTGCTAGTAAGAGAATAAGATATTTTTCTTCTTCTTGTAACAAAGCATTTTAAAGAAGAAAGTTTATTTTGGTGGAAAATTATCTTGATGGAAAAGTTACTTCAGGCTGCTTGTTACCTTGTATCCATGGTCAGGTAGCATTTATCTACACCTTCTCTGGGAAGATGCAAAAGCCAAACAAAATATCTCCCCCTATATTACTAATTTAAAAGAGATTTCACTCTATATTACTAATTTAAAAATATATGGAATTAAGATAAAGGGAAAAGTTCACTGACTGGATAAAAAGGTAAAACACTGCTTATGGAATTCTCTAAAAATCTCAATTTCTATAAGAATCAAATACAGGTTCTTGAAAGTTTGTCCTGTTTGAGACAGGATAGGCAAGACTGTGCAGATGGGGTGACATTCCAGAAACAAAAATACTTTTACCTATTTTATGATGTTATGACTTTAAATGCCTTAATTCCTAAAGGGTTTTACTTCTGTGACAGCATATGTATACAGACTAGAAATAATCTGAGGAGAACATCGAGTCTCGTAATGTCAACATCAAGGACTCTTAACTGGATAGAAATTGCAAGTTTGTTTTTTTATTTTTTTTAGTGCTCAATTTGGGTGTCACACATAATTTAACTTATATCTTTGCTTATAGACAAAACCTTTGAATATTATTCAAATTATGAGTCAGCTAACAATACCTAAAGGACTTTAGGGCTGTACGTAGTCTTCCTGAAATCTGTTAGGTTTGCAGAAAATTGCAGAGAATCTTGGCATGAGTGGAAGCTCCTGAACTGATGTTTTTTGTGATGTTCACTAGAACCTTCTAGAATAATGTCTGTCTGCCAGTAAGCTCAGTAAATATTTACTGAATTCATGTAGGGATGACATGTAAGATAAATTTAGTCTTTAAAAGGCATTGGTAGTAGGACGGCGATTATGAATTTTGTACTGTTGCATATAACTCGAAATTTGCTTTGAGTGCTCTATTCAAAGAGAGCACTTTGTGTGCTAATCAGGGACAAGAGTTCATGAGTGCCTGCCTATCTCTCACATGATGTTTGATAAGATTGTGCTTTTTCAGACAAAAGATCCTGTGCTCATTGAAGTCATGGCCATTGTTTAGTGAAGATGAATGAAAAAAAAATGTCGTGGGAGTGTGCATATTTCGAAGGCTCTATGTGGATTTACTTCTCCATCAAGAGACCCAAGAGGACTACTTAAAAGTAGGAATTGCAAGTCTCATGTTTTCACATTTTAAGTCCATCGTGACAGTGAAGGCCCATTGTAGGACAGAAGCTTATATTACAACTATCAAGGAGCAGGGAGACAGTGCTGGACTTTCTTTTTTCTGTTGTTTTTAATAAATTATAGGTTAATTCCTAAGCACATTTAGAGACACACATTTTAACAGTAAAGTTGCATGCAGGTAAAAAGAATATGAAAAAATATGAATACACATCTTCCATTCATATATGGTAATTACAATGTGTGAATACAAGTGGTAAGAGATTCACATTGGAATAGCACGGTTGGTTTCAGATACAATGAAATATAATAATAAAGTTGCTCAGTTTGCCTGCCAACTGGGGATTTGGTGTTAGCATCCACAAATGAAGGAAACCATTCACCTTTTTTTCCCCTGGGACTGTGTTACTTCACTTAGCATAATGGCTTTGAGTTCCATCCATTTACCAGCAAAGCTCATGATGTCATCATTCTTTACCACTGCATAGAACTCCACTGTGTAGATGTACCACATTTTTTGTTATCTAGTCATCAGTTGAGGAGCATTTGATCTGGTTCCAGCTCTTTGCTATTGTGAAGAGAGCTACAATAAACATAGCTGTGCATGTATATTTGCAGTAGGATACATCTTGTGGGTATATACATTTACCCAGGAGTGGTATGGACTTTCTTTTGTCCTTTTTATTCCATTGTGACTCCTCCTATATGGATTGGGACCATTGGTCATTAGGGTGGGGCTTTTTTCTTAGTTGATCATTTCTGCTATCACAGATAGACTCAGAAGTATGTGCTACTACTTTAAAATCTTCTTAAACTCATCATATTGACAAGCAAAATGAATCATCACATCTATTAAGTATATTTCTAAATGATCTGTTTTTTGTGTGTGTGTCCAATGATAAACCAGAGTTCCACATTTTGGTCATCTCTAGCAGTTGCTCAGTTTTCATATATTTTTATAAGCACTCCAGCTACAGGCATATCTCTCCTAGAATTTTAAGCAACACTTTTGGGATATGGTATAAAGGATCAGAGATTTGTGCCCAGCAATGTACTTTCCACAGACTCCCTAGGGCAGAGGACTGAGAAGCAAAGTGGCCATTCCTGCTCTTCACTCCAGAGACTTGTGCTCTGCAAAGCTAGTATACTTAATTTTCTCAGATCTAACTAACATCCATAGAGTTCTCTCTGGAGTCTGCTAGGGACATACAGTGAGATATTTTTCCTAAGATATCTGGGACTCCTTGACTTTTTAAGTTGTCCAAAAAGTTCTGAAAACACATTAATTAGACTAAATTCCCAAACACTGTAAGAAGTGAACAGATAAAAGAAAATTAGGCACACACAGAGAGATAATAATGATAGTGAGTCAACAGACTCTTGACGTATAAAAAAGGGCATTCAGTGATTAGGAGAAACATTAGTCTCCCATTTCTTCCAAAATGTTTAGAAAATTTAACAGATACTGCATGTTCTCTGCCATCTGCTGTATTTTCATAAACACAAACAGAGACATTAACAGGTCTCTGTGGGACTTTAAAATCTACTATTCTACAGCCTAAAACTCTGAATTTTACTTGTTGGGGCTATTTTAATTTATTCTCTAGCTTTGAGTTTCAGATATAATTTAAGAAAATGTGTTCTATTCTGTATGCTAGATTCGCTGGTTATAAGCATTCCTGCTTTTGCGCGTGGGAGTAAAGTGGAAATGCTATCTGCTGAAGACATATTTATGCCCACGTAGCCCGACCTAGCAAAGAGGAGATAGTGTCATACGCAGCTGCAGTCCATGGAAATGCTCAGAATTTTTGTTGAAAAAAATTGTAGTATTGCCCATCTGCTGACACAGAACAGACGCCAGGAAAAGAGAGATAAGTCAAGAAAGTGCCAGCTTATGCTTGCCTGATCTATTTGTTGAGGAACTGAGCCATTATCCCTTCTCAGTTGTTTTAAGGTTGGAACTAAGCATCCTTCCAATGACATGCTGCTTTTCTTGGAAACTATGTTTGGAGAGTGTTTCATTTTGGGACAATTACTGGGGTTCATTATTCACAAGGAAGATATTTACTATAATTGTGGATGACTCAAATTGGCTACAGCATGGAATTAAGTTTCAGAGAGAGAAGGATTTCTGTTCTTCTTGAAAAGAACCAAGGAAGAAATCCATCAGAGCAAGAATAGTAAAGAAGAAACAAAAGTTCTTTGTTTAGCTAAAAGTTCTCTGAATGTCCTAAACAAGGAGTGGGTGGAGAAGTCCTGAAGTTCACATGGAAAAATTTTTGAATGACAAATTTCTGAAAAAACCTTTGGATTATGTCTTTTCAGTTTAATATTTTATTTATTTATTTATTTATTTATTTATTTATTTATTTATTATTTTTGTTTTATGTGTAAAAGTGTATTGCCTGTATGTATATAGGTGCACCCATGTCATGCTGTGCCTGCAGAGGTCAGAATAGGGCATCTGAGCTCCTGGAACTGGAGTTAGGGATAGTTGTTAGCTGCCACGTGGGTGCTAGACTCAAACTGGAGTCCTCTGCAACAGAGGTGCAGAGGTGCTACCCACCACTGAGATATTGCTCCTGCCCATTTTTCTGTTTAAATAGAGAGCAGTTGTTCAGAGTAAAGTAAATTCAGGTTTTCCCTTCAGGCAATGTATATGTGTTTATTTTTATATTATGATGCAGTTCTTGGACCTTATTGCTGAATTCCTATTCATTACTTAGAATGAAGAGTCCTGAGAATTGGTATACATGTGTCTCTGGAAATTCAAGAAAGCACATTTTTAATTAATGTAGCTTAAATAATGATAAGACACCAAAATGAATACACATTCAATAATAAGAAAACTCAGATTTTCTTTACTCCTAGAAGCATGAAAAGAACATTATTAGATTTCTTTGTCATTTTCTGGCCCTAATGATAATTTGGTGTGCACATATGCACATACAAATACATGCATACATATATGCACATGTACTACACACATAATAAGCTTATGAGAAATAAAGAACATTTTGTCTTTTTTTTGAGACAGGATTTCCCTGTAGCCCCAGCTGGGGTGGAACTCACTATATAGACCAGGCTGGCCTCAATCTCACAGAGATCTGCCTGTATCTGCCTCCTATAACGGACTGGTTTTAATTCTACATTTGTCTATTGACACTAACATGCTATTTGCCTAAGCCACACATTTCACATGCTGTGAAGTCAATATGTGAAACACAATTAGTTCATTCAAATCTTGTTATTTCTTCCACTGTCAGTCATATTAAGTTTGTGGAATATATTTATAACATTAGGATGAATATCTTAACTGTGTTGTGAAAATAACACTGCCTAGCGTGTCAGGAAACTTCTGAATTTGGGCCAGTACATCTCCCACTTCACACATAAAGTCGGATCCCTCAAACTTGCAAAGGTCCGAACAGAGGAGCAACCCTGAGACCACTGTCTTCCCTACCTCATACCTAGTTATCTGTTCTCACATTGCTCCCAAAGGTTTATCTATGTAGTGGGTTTTTATTGCCCATATTAGTGGCTACATTCATGAGTATTGCTCTCTCAGTTTTCAAAAAAGAAATCCCCTTTTCTTTCCACTCCACCTATGTAACTACTAGTTCTCTAAGTCTTGGCTTAATTTTTAACTTTCCAAATCTCTCTCTCTCTCTCTCTCTCTCTCTCTCTCTCTCTCTCTCTCTCTGAGAGATGTGTGCATATGTTCACATGTGCATGTGTAGAGTGGAGGTCAAAGTCTGTTGTCTTCCTCAGTTGCTCTCTACCTTATTTTCTAATATTTAATTTATTATTTTGACTTTATATGCATGACTGTATTGCCTGCATGTGTGTAAAAGTGCACTTGTGTTATGCAATGCCCATGGAGGTCAGAAGAGGGGGTTGGATTTCCCTGGAACTGAAGTTATGGATGGTTGTTACTCATGAATTGGTTGCTGGGAATGGATTCCAGGCTCTCAATGAAAGCAGCCAGTGCTCACCCACTGGGCTATCTCTGGCCCCTCTCCAACTTAGTTTTTTTTTTTTTTAAATTAGTTTTTATTGATGCTTTGTGCATTTCATACATTTTTTCCAATTCAGTTCAGGCTTATTTCCCTTTCCCCCCCCCCCCCCCCCCCCCCCCCCCCCCCACCATCCTCACCCCATCCCAGATCATCATTCTCTGCTGCCATAACGGTCCTGCATCTTTTCTCTCAGTTTTTTTCATTTTTAGCTATAAGTGATAATCCATGAGTACAAGCATCCTTCATGCAAAACCTATCTGCAGGTTGTTGTGCCCAAACACCTACAGCCCCACCATCCAGTGGGGGGTGACAGGTTGTTTGTTCAATCAAGTTGATCAAGACAAAGTCTTTCTCTAAACTTGGAGCTCACTGCTTGCTAGGCTTTCTGTTCGATGAGCTCCAGGGACGTACCTGCCTCTCCACCAGCTTGGCAATATAGAGCCATGCTACTTCATCAGGCTCTTCCCTGGGTCCAAACTCAGGTGATGATGCTTTTGTATCTGGCACTTTACTGGGTGAACAATATCTCCAGGGACCTCAAAAATTCATATTCACATATCTCTTTTATTATCACACACAAAATATAATTACCTTTAAGCTCATAACATTTAATATTTCAGGCTCAATTTTTATAAATTTCCTTAAAAACATAATTTATTTTACTGTTTTTTTTTTTTTGATAACATAAAATATCCAAGAAACTAAGTATATGTTTCTGTGGACAGAATTGCCTCCTTCAGTCCTTCCATGTCAAGGTCAGTAAATGGAGGCTTACTTTTAAAAGGCTTGCATGTTTTATCTATTTGAGGTAGGTAGAGTTTTAATTCTTCACTGTACCCTCTATACAGAAGTTATTTAATATCTGTTATTGGCATAACATGCTTTACCTAGTCAATTGTTATTAGTCCCATGGTATTTCAAAAGTTGCCTCAGCATCTTCATCCAGGTCTACTCTTGAACATCTTTCATTCATATTTCTGTATACATAAATTTGTATGAAAAAACATGACTCTGATGTAATATTAGTGTAATAACAACCTCTACTTAGCTTATTAACTGTTAGCTTTCCTCTTATCAATTTTAAGAGCTGGTTTATTACAGTCACTCTTTTCTGTTGCTGTGATAAAACCACCATGACCAAGGGAACTTATAAAAAGGAAAGTTTATCTGACCATACAGTTGAAGGTTCCAGGGAATTAGAGTCCATTGTGGCTGGGAGGCATGACGGCAGGGGCTGGAGCAGAAAGCTGAGGTTCACTCCTTCCAATGAGCACAGAAAGCAGTGAGAGAGAGCAACTGGAGACTGGCAAGGCTTGTTGAACTCTCTAAGCCCGCTTCCAGTGATGTATTTCCTGCAGCATGGCCACACCTTCCAAGATCTCCCAAAGCAGCGCCACCAACTGGGGACAACATGACTGAATACTTGGAGCTTATGGGCTTCACTCAGCCCACCACTGCTGATATCACTAGAGCCTGTCTTTTGTAAAATATTCAGACACCCAGATATATATGCTGTATTTTCAGTTCCATTATTTAATAAAGTTAAAATATGCCATACTTACTGGCATCAGGTATGAAATGATGCTGAAGCAGAAAAAATGGTGTCCAAACAATACCATTAGTATAGTCTTATCTCGTCTGTCACCATAAGCATCTGCTGGCATGTATTCAGTAATGGAATGAAGAGGTGAGTCAGCACTGTTAGAGGGAGGGACAGGTCCCAGGCCTACTTTTCTTGTTGATTTACTGTCAGCTTCTATTTGAATTAGAATTTGGGCTGAATACAGAATACAAAGCAAGCCTAATTCATCCCATTAATGATCATTTTATCTCTAGCAGACTATTCACTGCTCAGAACCAGAGAAAAGAGAGAAAGCAGATAAATTGCAGAAAGACTCCTATAATACACACACTCATACATAGACAACATGCACTCACACACATACAACATGCAGACTTACATGTACCATGCACAAATACACATTTGCACATATAAAACATGTACCCACATAAACACCTTTAACTCATACAAGTATCATGTACATGCATACCAAGCATACATATAACATACACACATGCACCATGCACAGACACAAGTATACAAATCCACCATGCACTCACACATATAACAGTCACATATATCATGCACTCACATGTGCATCTTGCACTCACACATATGCCATGCACACCCAATATACACTCACCATGCACAAACACACTATACACACACAATATAAACATCATATTTGCACAACATACACATACTATGTACACATACCATGCACACACATACACCATGCATACATAACAGGCATATACACACATGCATTATGAATACACACACCATGCACACACACCCTTACATATAGATACAAAAGCCATATACACACAGTAAACGTGAGTACACACACAGCCTGCTGATTTTAGATCTGTAATGAAGTATTTTAAGGTCCACCTTCTAAAGCTAGATCCTAAGATGTGAGAGAACTTCAGAATTTCAGCCTGTCTTCTAGGAGTTGGCTATCAGGCTATAAAGAAAAAGTGTCCTACATGGAGAGCAACTAGGGTCATGTTCAAAATATATCCACTGCTATAAGAGTGGGCGTGGTGGCGCACGCCTTTAATCCTAGCACTTGGCAGGCAGAGGCAGGCGGATCTTTGAGAGTTCAAGGCCAGCCTGGTCTACAGAGTGAGTTCCAGGACAGCTGGGGCTACAGGGAGACCCTGTCTCAAAAAAAGACCAAAAAAAAAAAAAAAAAAAAAAAAAAATAAAGATATTCAACCCCTCAACGTTACTGTACTTAGCTCACAGATGAAAGCAAAAGAGAAAAAGCTGCCTCTGTTGATCTCTATTCAAATTTATTAACACCAGAAATGACACCATAAAGGATTGTAACAGCTCACTATATTTTGGAGAAATTTATGGAGCCTGTGTGAAGGAAACAGATGTTGGTGCCTGGAAGTGAACAATTAAAGTAATAAACCCTAAAAGGGTCCTCGGAGCGTGAGATGGGCAGAGCAGGAAGGAGGAGAATGTTAGTAAAAGCCCAAGAGGCTTCCGTCATTGGCTAAACGTTTTAGTCTTCTGATTCTCCACATTCCTGTGCTGAAATCTCAATGGCCATGTTAGTGGCATGAGGGTGTCCTCGTTACTTTCTATTGCTGTGATTTAAAAAAAAATTGACCAAGGGCTGGAGAGATCGCCTAGCAGTTAAGAGCTCAGACTGCTCTTGCAGAGGAGCAGGGTTCAATCCCCAGCACCCACATGGCGGCTGAGAATCATCTTTAACTCCAGTTCTAGGAGAATCCTACACCCTCTTCTGACCTCCGAGGCATTGCACGACACGGGTGCACAAACCTACATGCAGACAGTACATTCATACACATAAAAATAAATTAAAAAACTGACCAAAACCAACCTGGGGAGGAAAGGGTTTATCTGGCTCACAGCAAGCCAAGGCAGAAACTCAGGGCAGGAACCTGGAGCACACACCATGGAGGAACCATGTTTGCTGACTTGCTCCCCTGCCCTGTGCTCAAACTGTTTTCTTATACAATATAAGACCACCTATCTGGGGGTTGAATGGTGGGCTGGACGCTCCCATATCGTTCAACAATCAAGAAAATGCCCCACAGGCATGGATACAGGCCAATCCAATGGAATAAATTCATCAACTGAGGTTCCCAAAGTACCCATGGGGTCCCCTCCACAGATCTACATCCTTAAAGGCTCACCAGCAAAGTTTAGTCAGCAGCTCCAACTCCACCAGCAAGCAAGCTCTTCAAGTTAAGTACCTAGCACAGTGGGAAGCTGAGTATGCAGAGGCCTAGAGAAGGATCCTTGGCAGTGCCATCTCCAAGGAGGAGCAGAAGAATCCCCAACAGGCCAACCAGGATCTTTCAACCCATAGAGAGCAGGTAGCCCAGTAATGTGACCACACAGCCCTTGGGTCCTGATGGATCACAAGTCTTCAAACAGCACAGATAAATGTAGGCAAGAAAGGCTGCCCCTGCTGGCACCACCACTTCTTGGGTAGCCTGCCATGAGTCGAACTGCTATGGTAGACTTCTGGACTTCAGCAGATGAAACTACCTGACTTATTTGCACTGAGACCTCCCTTTCTCAACTCACTGTGATCTCCACTTCTGCACTCTTCTCACTGTGAGTGACATGTTGATATGTGTGGTCCCAAACAATAGAAAGGTGAAGTGTTGGTATCGGGAGAGGATAGGAGCACCCTACCAAGGTAGAGGGTCACTTGGGGCCAAGCCAGTGCTAGCAATAACAGTTTATCATGCTCATTAATTTTGGATTTCAAAACATTGAGAACTCACACCAACCCAATCCCAATAGATGTCTTCATCACGTAAAAGTAAGTTCCATTTGAAGATAAACTTTCCTTTTCTTTTTCTTCCTACTTTTTTTTTTATTTATGCCAATGCCTGATTTGCAAGAAAATGTGAAAGGAGGGGGTTTTAGCAGTTTAATAAACTTTTAATTGAGAAAGGGTAGTTTGGTAGTCTGTTTAAAGATGTTTCTAAGAAACTTGATAGAAACATTAACCAGTATGATTTTGGAGAGCTTAGCTTTTTATTCCTACTGCTGCCCAGAAAGGGGACAGGGCTTTGGGGCTCAAGTAGATGAGCACCCATGTCTATACTACCCTCCTCCAGATAAGTTTCAGGTGCATTGCCTGCAGACAGTAAAGGGAGCCTGGGGAGAGTGCCAACCCCACCACTAGTATTTTGGAAGATGGGGAAAGTGACAAACTCCCTCTTCCCTTATTCTTCAAGGCATCTCCTTACCAGCCAGACATGCTGCTTCTAGAGGCCAGGGAGCTTCAGGGAGGAGACTGCATCCATTCCCAGACTGAAAATCAGTGGCTGCAGCAATCGTTCGGTGTCTGCTGTCAGCGCAAGACCAGTAGAGTGTCTGCTTCCAGGACACCTGGCCTTTACCTGGTGTGATCAGAAGATAGATAGACCTAGACTGGAACTCTTGTAGGTCTGTGGTGCTCTGCGCTGATGGCCCAACCCAGAAACTATATCTGCTACATTTCCTGTGTGAAATCAGTACGTTAGGAAGTAGACAAGTCTGAATAAGGTTGGGAAAATAAAAAAGAAAGGTAGGCTGCAAATATGTCCTTGCACCACATAATCACCAGAAAACAAGCCCTCATTGTGCACTAGATCTACTTGGATCTTTGAGTTTCTACCTTTCAAATGAAGAGAAATGAATCCTTACTCTTCCAAACTGATACAGACCACTTTGGCTTAATGAAGCAAATGTACCAAAGCAGCAGTAGTGTTTCTTAGCTGGTCATGTGGCTTTCAGGAAGGCTCAAAGGTCTAAAAATGTGTGAAACTGTTATCACAAGATAGAGGAAAGGAGCCCCCTTCCTCCTTTTTCTTCTTCTTCCTCTTCTTCTTCTTGGATGCAGAATAAATTTGCTTTCAGAATTATGAGAATCAGAAACTGCTTACTGAGCTGATGAGTCTGCATTAGAAGATTTTAAAAAATTGGAAAAAATATGCCATTTGTATTTATATGGATTAGTGTTTTGTGTATATGCATGCAAGTGCAACATGTTTGTATAGTGTCTGCTGAGAAAAGAAGGGCATGTCAGCTGTCCTAGAACTGAAGTTAAAGACAGAAAGCTACTGGGAGACAGACCCGGGTTCTCTGCAAGAGCAACAAATGCTCTCAGTCCATGAACCAGGTGTCCAGCCCCATGCAGGAGATTTTTTTTGAATCTAAGAGCTGGTTCTTTGAAAGGATAAACAAGATAGATGGTCTTTACCCCAGTTGACTAGAAGAAGGAAAGAACAACTCCAAATCAACAAACAGATACATCACAACAGATAGTATAATATTCAGGTGTAATATACAGGAATACTTCAAAAACCTATACTCTACTAAATTTGAAAACCTAAGAGAAATGGATGAATATCTGAAATCATGGAATTCACCAAAACTTAAACAGGAAGAGATAGGCAGCTTAAACGGACCCATAATAAAGGAGGAAATTGAAACAAAAACAAAAACAAAAACAAAAAACAAAAAAAAACCCTCCCAAGTAAAAAATAAAGCCCAGACCCAGATGGATTCATGGCAGAATTCTATAAGAAATTTAAAGAAGACCTACAGCTACTGCTACTCAAATTATTGAAGGAGGATAGAAACAGAGGGAAATCTCCCAAATTCCTTCTCTAATACCAAAAATAGGCAAAGATGCAACCAGAAAAGGAAACTGTAGACCCATTTCATTAATGGACATAGATACAAAAATCTCAACAAAATACTTGCTAACTATATACAGACCCACATCAAAAAATTATCCATCATGACCAAACTTGGATTCATAACAGAGATGCAGGGATGGTTCAACATACATAAATAAATAAATATCATAAAACATATAAATGGACTGAAAAACAAAAATCACATAATCATCCCAACTGATGCAGAAAAAGCCTTTGACAAGATCCAGCATCCCTTCATGTTTAAAGTCCCAGAGGGAATTGGGCTGAAAGGAACATTCCTGAGCATAATTAAAGCCATATACAGCAAACCCACAGCCAATATCATCCTAAATGGGGAAGAAATAGAGGTGTTCCCCTTAAAGTCATGAACCCAGTATAGTGCTTGAAATGTTCATAAGAGCAATAAGAAAAAGAAATTAAATGTAGGTGAATACAGGCCACCTGTGGCTGCTGGCAGTGTCTTAATTGCTCACCTGCATGCCCATACCTGTCCCCTCCTGAGGTGAGAGCAGCAGCTCATGACCACTCATGTATAGTGTATGGTGCAGAGTAGAGCTGCAGTGTGTGATGTATACAGGGGGCATGATGCAGGAGTATGGGATTGGCTGCTGAAAGATAATGTCATTCCGTCTACATAAGCCATGTACTTTATACAATAAAGGAGATTCTTCATTACCTTTACCATCAGCAGGATCCCTGGTCCATTAATCCCCACGTGTGTAAGTGCAAATCCATCAGGCTTTGAGTGTTGTGTGTCGTGGCCTGGCGGGAGAGGATGGAAGGCTCCCATGGAGCACCACCTGGAAATTCCAGTCCTGGAGCCACCAGCTCCACAACTGTCGAAGATATTTAGTGGCGTGTGACCATCAGGGGAAGCAATCCACCCCCAGGCCAAGAATCTGAGAGGGGCAGCTAGCTGCTCAGATTTGGCCACAGAGTAGACATTTCCATGGCTACCTGGCATCTGCAAAAAGGTGCCAGTTTGTCAGCTAGCCACGGGCAGCTATCTCTCCCAGCAGGATCAAGTTATTTCTGACTGTGGAGACTTACCCACAATTAAAGGAGTACTAATTGGAAAAGAGGAGGTCAAATTATCCCTTTTTGCATATGACCATGATAGTTTACCTAGGGGATGCCAGAAACTCCACAAGAAAACTTCTAGACATGATAAACAGTTTCAGTAAAGTTGCAGGATACAAAATTAACCTGGGAAAATCAGTAGCTTTTTTTTTATACCAACTGGAGAAGGAATACAAGGAGACTTTTCCATTCACAATAGCCTCCAAAATAAATAAATAAATAAATAAATAAATAAATAAATAAATAAATAAATAAAATATCTAGGAACAAACCTGACTAAAGGCACTAAAAAATCTCTACAGTGAAAATTTTAAACCCCTGAAGAAGGAGATGCAGGAGATTTTCAATACAGAATTTAGGTGTCTTCCAGCTTTTCACGACTACAGAAAATTGAAAGAATGCAGCAGAAAAGGGACTTTCTCTATTTTCAACATGATTTTATGCTATGTATGAAGGAGTCAGATCTGATCAGATTTAAAAAGAAGAAATCATGGGGATGTGGATTTGGCTCAGTAGTACAGTACTTACGTCACAAACACAAGGCACCATGTTTGGTCCTTGCTCCTGAAATTAAATTAAAAAGAAGACAAAAAGGTGAAATCATCTTTGTTTTTTGTCTCTCAGAATTCTTAAATTATGAAGCATTTTACAGTGAAGACAAGATCTAAAATGTTGCTCTGAAATGTTTTGTCACAACCTCAGAAATTACATATATATTATATATTATGTGTTATATATATAATTTCTGAGGTTGTTGCAAAACATTTCATTCATAGATATATAGATAGATATATAGATAGATAGATAGATAGATAGATAGATAGATAGATGATAGATCACCCAGGCTCCCAAGAGTCCTCAGGACATCCCCCAAGCTCTCAAGAGGGAAGAAGGGAAGAATTTCCAAGAATGTCTTTAAGAAGTTTGAGGATGCTGGCTTTTATGTAGTACCCTTAATTAACTAAGAAAGTATGAAAATTAAGGTAATGTCCTCATTTGTTAAAAAATGAACTAGAGAAAACACAAAAACTACAGAGAAGAGACATACAGAATTTTAAAAATTCTATGCATTGAAATGTTAATTGAAAGATACAATTTATGTGCTGTGATTTTAATCATTTAATATAGTTTAGGACACATGCATGGTATTGTTTTGGTTGCAGAAAATATTCCCATTGAATGTCTCAGACTTAGAGACATGTAAAATGTATCTTCATCTATGGTACTAATTTCTATAAATTCAGATAAAGATATAATTTTGCTAACTAAAGTGCTCACAAAATTATAATCTGGAAGAGACAGGCATATCCTTGGGGCTCACTGGTCAGCCAGACTTGCCTTAATTGGTGAGCTTCAGGTCACTGGTAGATACTGTCTAAAAATTAAAATGTCAAGGAGCATCTTCTGAGAAATGATACCCTAGATTGACCTCTGGCCTTGAAATACATGCACACACGTGCACCCAGAGTACTGAGAACCTGTATGCATATACAGAGGTACACACCAGTAGAAGAAAATTATAAGCTCATAAGTATTATTAATGGTTTCAATATTTATAGGATTGTTACAAAAATAAAGTGAGAAATTTTATTTTTAGAATAAAATTAAAATGTGTTTTCCTCTTAAGAGGATTACTATTCTGTAACATCTAGACATCACAGTTTCCTTGTATTTATCTACCACTGGTTCTTAGACTCTTCTGCCCTCTCTTATCCAAAGATGCCTGAGCTTTAGAGGAGAAGGTGTGACGTAAGTGTCCTGTTAAGGTATGAGTACTCTGTGTTATCTTCTTTTCTACACTTTGACTATTTGTGGGTTTCTCTGCTAATGAACATCTACTCTAAGAAGAAAGTTCTCTGGTGACATTCGAGAGATGGACTAATCTATAGCTATAACACCAAGTCATTTTTAATCAGTTTAATACTATGTTTATTTAGCAGAATGACACAGGTTCTCCCCTATGGGCTATGGTTTGTCTAGGCACAAATTCTTGCCCTGATAAATTGTCAGGCATGGACTCCTTGTCTGAAGCAAGCATTCAAACCAATTAGAAGGTGATTGGTTACTCCCTTAGTATTTGTGCCTTTATTGCAAAATTGGGCATATTTTGCCAATCAAGTTGGTACTGTAACTTCCAGGGCTCACAGCTCAGGAAGGCTGTTGATTACATTCCTCTGTCAGTAGCATGAATAGCACTTTCTTGTTCCATGAGTGACAGCTAGCCAGCAGAGATGTAGCTTCAATGTCAGTACCAGCTTGATTTATTCTTGTGTGTTCTGTGACTAAGATATATAATTTCTTCAGCAACATGGTCTTATCATCCAGTTATTTTGGGTAACCAGTTTGAAAATATAGGTGATCTCTCTGGTCAACAATCCAGAAGTAGGAGTCTAATCCCAGTATTGGGCTTTCCAGTATCTAGTCTGTTAAGGCCACTGAAACTTTGTTATAGTATAACTATCTTTAAAGTCTTTTTTAAAAAATTTATTTTTTATTATGTGAATGAGTGTATTGCCTGCATATAACAAGTGCACCCATGTCATGCACTACCTGAGGAGGTCAGAAGAAGGTGTTGGATCTCCTGTTACTGACAGTTCTTAGCTTCCATGTGGGTGCTGGGAACTGAATGTAGGTCCTCTGCAAGAGCAGTCAGTGCTGTTTACTTTTGTGTCATATCTCCAGCCCCTAAGCTTTTTTAATATTATATATATATATA
>VZQC01010117.1:380344-428230 GCA_009823505.1 Rhizomys pruinosus
AGAGAGAGAGAGAGAGAGAGAGAGAGAGAGAGAGAGAGAGAGAGAGAGGAGAGATCACAACAGACAAAGAAAAGATGCAAACAATCATACAGGAATCTTCAAAGACCTATACTCCACTAAATCTGAAAACCTAAGAGAAAGGGATGAATATCTGAAATCCTGGGAACCAACAAAGCTTAACCAAGAAGAGACTGAAAGTTTAAACAGACCCATAATATTTGAGGAAATTGAAGATGTAATTAAAATTCTCCCAATTAAAAAAAGCCCTGGTCCAGAAGACAGAATTCTATAAAACATTTAAAGAGGCTCTATAACCATTCCTAGTCAAACTGTTCAAAAGATACAAACAGAGGGAATTCTACCAAACTCCTTCTGAAGTCAGCATCACTCTAATTCCAAAAGCAGGCAAAGTTACAAACAAAAATGAAAGCTATAGACCCATAATGAACACAGCTGCAAAAATTCTCAACAAAACACTTGCAAATTGCATATAAAACCACATCAAAAAGATTATCCATCATGAATCAAGTTGAATTCGTACCAGAGATGCAGGGATGGCTCAACATACGTAAATCAATAAATATTATAAAACACATAAATGGACTGAAAGGAAAAACACATGATCATCTCAATTGATGCAGAAAAAGCCTTTGACAAGATCCAGTATCCCTTCATATTTAAAGTCCTAGAGGGAATATGACTGAAAGGAACATTTCTCAGCATGATCAAAGCCATATATAGCAAACCTACTGCCAACACCATCCTAAATGGAGAAAAATTGGAATCATTTCCCTTAAAAGTGGGAACTCAGCAATGCTGACCCTATCACCACTCCTCTTCAACATAGTGCTCAAAACACTTGCTAGGGCAATAAGACAACAGAAGGAAATTAAAGCAGCACTAATCTGAAAAGAAGAAGTTAAGCTATCCCTTTTTGTAGATGATATGATAGTTTACCTAAGGGATGCTAAAACTCCACCAGAAAACTTCTAGAAACAATTAATAGTTTTAATAAAGTGGCAGGCTACAAAATTAACCTAGAAAAATCAGTAGTCTTTCTTGACACCAACAATAAACAAGTGGAGAAGGAATATAAGAAGACCTTCTCACTCTCAATACCCTCAAAAATAATAAGATACCTGGGAACAAGCCTAACCAATGATACCAAAGACCTCTAAACAAAAATTTTAAGCCCCCTGAAGAAGGAGATTGAAAATGACATCAAAAGATGGAAAGACCTCCCATGCTCATGGATTTGGAAAATTATTATAGTAAAAATGTCCATTCTACCCAAATTGTTATACAGATTCAATGCAATCCCAATCAAAATCCCCATGAACTTCTTCACAGACGTGGAAAAACTTCTTAAATTCATATGGAATAACAAAAACCCCAAATAGCTAAAGCAACCCTGAGTGAAAAATGCAATTCATGGGGGAATGCTCTACCAGACTTCAAACTAAAATACAGGGCCATAGTCATAAAGACAACCAGGTACTGGTACAAAAACAGACCTGTTGTCCAATGGAACGAAACTGAAGATGAAAACTTGAGCTCATACAATTTCAGCCACCTCATATTTGACAAAGGGGCAAAAAAAAAAAGCTCAATGTAGGAAGGATAGCATCTTCAGCAAATGGTGCTGGAAAAGTTGGATCACCATTTGTAGAAGGACAAAATTAAACCCCTATCTCTCAACCTGTACAAAAATCAACTCCAAGTGGATCAAAGATCTCAAGGTAAAACCTGAAACTCTGAAGATGATAGAAGAAAAATTTGGCAACAACCTACAAGACATAGGTATAGGAAAAGACTTTCTAAATCAGACAGCAGCTGCACAGGAAATAAGGTCAACAGTCAACTAAAGGGACCTCATCAAACTCAAAAGCTTCTGTACAGTGAAAGAAACAATCAAGGAAGTGAAGAGAAAATCCACAGAGTGGGAGGAAATCTTCACTAGTGATACATCTGACAGAGCATTTAACGTCAAGAATGTATAAACTACTCAAAAAACAAAGAAGTAAGAAAACAAATGACCTACTCAAAAGATAAAGAGCCGAGCAGAGACTTCACCAGTGAGGAATTAAAAATGGCTGAGAAACATCTTAAAAAGTTTCAACATCATTAGTAATTAAGGAAATGAAAATTTAAACCACTCTCAGATATCATCTCAATCTGATACGACCAGCCAAGATCAAGAAAACAAAAGACACCAAATGCTGGAGAGGGTGTGGGGAAAGGGGAACACTCATCCATTGCTGGTGGGAATGTAAACTTGTACAACCACTATGGAAAGCAGTGTGGTGAACCCTTAAAAGACTCAAAATGAGCCTACCACCTGACCTAGTCATACCACTCCTGGGTATATACCCAAAAAACTCATCCTACAGCAAAGATACATGCACATCCATTTTTATTACAGCTCGCTTCACAATAGTGAAGTGCTGGAACTAACCCAAATGATCCTCAACAGATGAGTAAATGACAAAAATTTGGTACATCTACACAATGGAGTACTATCCAGAAGTAAAGAAAGATGCCATTATGAACTTTTCAGGTAAATGGATGGAACTTGAAGCCATTATGCTAAGTAACAGAGTCCCAGAAAAACAAATGGTGAATGGTTTGCCTCATTTGTGGATACTAACACCAAATCCCCTAGATGAAAGGCAAGATGAACAACATTATTGTTATATTGCTGTTTATGTGAAAGCGACTATGGTGTTTTAATGTAAATCTCTCTACAGTCTCTAGAATCCATCCCCCATTTATTTTCAGACTTTTTAATTACTGTATGTGGGTGGAGAGTATGTATCCATATTTTAGAATAATATAAAATTAATGGAGGAAATGTGAATTCCCGAGCATAAAAAACAAGACTGAGAGAACAATGCAGGACATTTATGGCAGAATGCATGATCTGGGGTGGGGTAGGGGGAAGGGAAAGGGGAATATGCCTAAACTGAATTGAAAATGATGTCTGAAATACACAAAACATAATAAAAGCATTGAAAAGAAAATCTTTTCCTACACCTATGTCATGTAGGTTGTTGTCAAATTTTTCATCTATCACCTTCAGGGTTTCAGGCTTCACGTTGAGATCTTTGATCCACTTAGAGTTTATTTTTGTACAGGGTGAGAGGTAGAGGTTTAATTTTGTTCTTCTACATATGGTGATCCAATTTTGCCAGCACCATTTGCTGAAGATGCTATCTTTCCTCCAATGAGCTTTTTTGGCCCCTTTGTCAAATATGAAGTGGCTGATATTGTATGAGCTCAAGCTTGGATCTTCAATATGTTCCCTTGGTCAGTAGGTCTGTTTTTGTGCCAGTACCAGGCTGTCTTTATTACTATAGCCCTGTAATATAGCTTGAAGTCTGGTAACGTGATCCCCCCTGTATTGCATTTTTCACTCAGGGTTGCTTTAGCTATTCAGAGTCTTTTGTTTTTCCATATGAATTTAAGGACTTTTTTTTGCCAAGCCTGTGAAGAGGCTCATGAGGATTTTGATTGAGATTGCATTGAATCTGTATTTTAATTTGGGTAGAATGGACATTTTTACTATATTAATTTTTCCAATCCATGAGCATGGGAGGTCTTTCCATCTTTTGATGTCATCTTCTATCTCCTTCTTCAGGAGTTTAAAATTTTTGTTGTAGAGATCTTTGATGGCTTTGGTTAGGTTTGTCACCAATTATTTATTATTTTTTTGAGGCTTGCTGTTTGTGTAAAGAAAGGCTACTGACTTTTCTAGGTTAATTTTGTATCCTGCTACTTTACTGAAACTCTTAATTATGTCTATGAGTTTGAGTTTTTAGCATCCCTCAGGTAAACTATCATATCATCTGCAAACAAGGATAGCTTGATTTCCTCTTTTCCATTTAGTACTCCTTTAATTTCCTTTTCTTGCCTTATTACCCTAGCAAGCCTTCCAAACACTATATTGAAGAAGAGTGGTGATGGGGGCACGCTTGACTGGAAGCACTTTGAAACATATTGTAGCATCTTATCTATACAAGATAACCTCTGACCTCATCATGTTTTTATTATTATTTTATCATTGTCTATTATGTTACCCATCCATATTGAGAACTAGAGAATAGCAAGAAAAGAAGAAAAATCATATAATATTTTACCAATATATCTCTGGTTGGTAGAAACCAAGGTATCTAATATGTACTGTTTTCACATATAATTGCACAATCATAAAGTGATACTTCAGTAACAATATATTAATATGAAACAAAGTATTTACAGTTTTTACAGCTATCATTTAAAAATTTTTTTAGGCACATTTAGGTTTAATTTTAAGCTCTCCTATTTTGCATCTGAAATTTTGTAGTATTTAATGCAAAGAAAATTCATGAAAATAGAACCCATGAAATAAGAAATCGAGGTATTCATTTTTCTGTTCATGGTGCTATGAACTGGAGAAACCAGAAGTTTCTCTGTGGCTGAGCTTTAGGCAGGGTATTTGGAGATATTAGCTGTCAGAGACTGCCATGGTCTTGAGAAAGAAGATACAAAGCTACCTCATTAGTTTCTTTGTTTTTATATGTCTGTATAGATAGCAATATAATTAAAAGTAAATGTGTGCTTGGAAGTGTATAATAAAATGTAATGGAGTTAAGAAATTTTGTAATTACTGTCCATATTTATAAAGCAACTTAATTCATAAGAGTGGATAAGATTCTTTCACAGATATAAAAACCTCAGGTCTCATACAGTAAAACTTTTAAAAAATCAAATAAGTTATTGTTTTCATTTAAAAAGTTTAATTTTATCATTTACTCCTCTCTTTCTCTCTCTCTCTCTCTCTCTCTCTCTCTCTCTCTCTCTCTCTCTGTTTGTGTGCATATGTGTGTGTACAACATGATGTGCACTTGCAATGAGAGGAACATTCTGAAGAATCAGTTCTCTCCTTCTACAGTATGTATATGGGGATCGAACCCAGTTCCTCAGTCTTGGCAGCAAGCCCCTTTCCCTGCTGAGTTATCTTGCCAGTCTTGCCATTATGTTTCAATACTTCTCAAAATAGAAGGCAAAAGTTCAGATTATTATAAAAAATATCCTATCCAGGTTGATGTCTGTCACTTGTCACGATATTACTAAAAATAAATGTGAGCTACAAAATTATTCCCGAGAGCTTCACCATGTAAGTTCATCTTTTAGTCAAGAAAAAAAGCATCACATATACCAAAATTTGAATGAAATCTGCATTTCCAGATAGCAGAAATGTTCCCTACTGTATAGAAATATGAGTGTTAAATAAAGAGATAGGAAATACTCTTTTAGGATTCACATATTCAAATTGGATAAAAATTCCTGGACAATGTAAAATAAATAATTTCTATTGTTAATTTAAATTATATTCAAATATTAACATCTAAAGCATTGTACTGTTTATTTTCTTTCAGTTCATCATATTCTGATTTGTTATTATAAAGACAACTTCTATCATTATTGTCAGCATGAATCTTAGAGGACTGCTGAACCTGTTATTTGACACTGAGGCAAACATCCTGATTAGATAGTCTAGCTCAGTTCTTCCCTTAGTTACTTAGTAATTTTACTGGTTCTGGCCTGAAACATTTTAACAGTGCACAGGGCTTACCACAATCTCCTGGGTTGCATCTCTGGTGAATGCAAAACTTTTATAGTCACTGGAAGAATGGAAAACAATCACTCTCTTCCTCTTCTATAGATAACAGTAAATGCATGTTCCTAGATATTCTTGTTATTATTTTTGCCTCTCAAGAGCTACATAGTGAAACTGATGAGATAAATTAAGAGGCAGACACACAGGAGGTGTATGGTCACATTGCTGAGCTTCTGGACAGCATCTTGAGCACGACCTTCTATAATGGTGTAGAATTCCATGAACTTGTAAATTGTCAGTTTTAAAAAATAATTCAGGTTTTCTTATTGATGTGTCTGGGTTTTTATGTGTTGGTACACATTTGTCGTATCCACGGAGGCCAGCAGGAGTTAGATTCCCTAACACTGCTATGACCAGCAGTTAAAATCCACAGTGTGTGTGTGTGTGTGTGTGTGTGTGTGTGTGTGTGTGTGTGTGTGTGCTGAGAACAGAACATTGATCCCTTGCAAGGGCAGAAAATATTCTTATGTCTGAGTCTTCTATCTGGCCGCTAATTTAGTCTTTTTATCCCAGGAAATTTGCATAGTATAACCTGTTATTTTCATCTGCAATGAAATAGGTTAAAGACCCAAAATTCCTTTATTTTTGGTAAGTGAAGTTCTATTTGGCTAAGATGAACATATATATTCCTTACCTGAAAAATATTTATCATAGTATAAAAAGTATAAGTAGTTAAAATTCATGACAGATTACCTTGTTATTATCGTGAAGGAGACACCAAATATTAGATTGAAACGTTAACAGATAGTGAACCATAGTTTAGGTCATCTAGTCTATTAATTTCAGTCTTAACAGTAGTAATAAAATTTTCATTAACAGTATAGACTGCAACTTAAACTTGAAAACAATTGGTTCAATTCTTTGTGATGTTCAATTCCACTTTTCAGCAAGGAAGGAAGAATAACAGCAAAAATAGCAAAAAGTATAGTTTCTGGAGAGAGAGAGTTCAGGGGTTAAAAGACCATGATGTGCTTTCAGAGGACTCACATTTGGCTCATAGTACAATATTGAGTTGCTCACAAATGCCTATAACTCCAGCTCTAGGGAATCTTCTACCTCCCTCTTCCCTCATATGGAGCACATAGGCACAGGTTTGCACACACACACACACACACACACACACACACACACACACACAAATAAAAACATAGCGAAGGGTTAATTGTAAATTGTATTTATTTATTACAGTAACAAGAATGACTTTATATAAGTGACAGATCTAAAATACAGAAATATAAGCTGTTCTATTTATCCAGTGGATTATAATCCATGAAAATTGGTAGATAGAGTGAATGTCAGGTGTCTTTTATTGCTCCTCATTTTGAACATAAATAAAAGAAATGACAACAGATGCAGGACTTTAAGCATGAAAAGAATAAAGATCTAGAAGAATTTGAAATTGGAAGACTCAGAAAAGATGGACTAGAATTTAAAACTTGTCTACTTAACTGATCACTCTGAGCAAAGCAACAAACACCTGAGAGTTGACTTGGAAAAATCATTCTAAGTCAAAAGAATATGTAGAGCAAGGTCACTAAAGGAAAACAAGACCAGTAATATGTGTCCTACCTACCTCTTCAAGTTTCTTATCGAAGTTACCATACAAGATAATATAAAAGAAAGGAGGTCATGACATAAACTCATAATAAGATTTTAATAAATTGGAACTCAACAAAATAAAAATGTAAAAGATAGGTACATTGATGATGATATAAATATAATTTATAATTCCACAATTTGTACTTTTGATCCACTATCTATGTGAAATAGTTTTACATTTCATAAGGAAGGCTATATGCCCAATTCAAATTTATCTTTCGCTTCCTAAGTAAGATAAAAGAACGTTTCAGTAAAGTAATTTTCTGTCTTGGCAAAGGCTAAAATTGCATACAAGTACAATGCAAACTTAATCTGCTCTGTTTATATCTCACTGTCATTTCAAGGTTCCTTTGAGATGCCATATGGGTCGGTTTCCTGCTTGGATGATGTTTACAAATATGAATGAGTAAGTAATCTGGAGGTGCGGCGCAAAGAGAAATTAGGTTGGTTGCAATGTCAAGTAAACAACACATATTTGTTCACAAAGGAAATAAAGAGTTATTATATCTGAAGAAATAGATTCCCAGATTATATTTCACTGGGTAAACAAAACAGCTTACATTTCTGTATTTCAGAATTGTCACTTCTGAAATAACAAATCATTCTTTGTTATGGTAATAAAACTATAATTTACAATTAACCCTTTCATCATGATTAGTTGATGTTATTTATTCTACTAAATGTCCATAACACATACAGGACTTCTGTATTTAATTCTTTCCTAAAATAGAGACTAGTGCTGAAATACAGAATAAGGTAGTACTTGACAAGAATAAATTTCTTTTTTAAAAGCTAAGTATTAAGTCGAGTGAACTGAGCATTTTAAAGCAAAATTTAATTTGTGCACAGGAAAAATAGAGCAAAAGTGATTTAAGAAATGTTCATTGGAAAGTACATCTTCAGAAAGCCAGAGAACAGTCTAGCACTCAGACAAGTAACCTTCCACAGGTTATTTCCAACTCCACCCTCGGCCTCCTGATCTGCCTGCCTCTAAACTGCTTACCATCCCAGTAAGTCAGGTCCTGCCCACTGCCACTTGATTCTCCAAGAGCCTGAGAAGCTCCACTGGATAGCGAGGAGGGAGGCTAGACAAGGAGAGAGAAAGGAGAGATAAATAAAGATTATGTGACATAAAAAGCCTGAGAGAAATGTATTCATCCTAAACACTCTGAAAAATGCACATGGAATATCTGAACATGAATGCATGAGTATACCTGAAAGCATATATAAAGAAACCATGCCAGACAGGAAAAACCTCCCTTAGAGTTGTTGGTGAAGGAAGTTCAAGAGACTCCCAAAATAACACAGGCTTTTGCCATAGCCATTGATTACCTCCCAGAACTTGAAGGTAAGGCCTTATTGCTAAAGGTCAGACATATTAGGCACAGGTCTTGAAGCAATGTAGCTGAAACTAACTTGGAAGCCTCCTCCCTGAAGACCACCTCTCATAGTTCTGGAGGTTATTATGCAGGGTGCTATGGGAGAAAATCAATGAATGGTCCTGCAATGGTTTTAAAGCTATTAAAGTCATCAAATAAGAGTCTTGTTCTAAAAAAAGATTCTTTTTCTAGTAGAAGGAGGCTATTGCAGAGCTATGCAACTGGTTACACACAGAGAATATGTGTTTGAGAGAAGCCCAGCCTTAAGTGACAATTTACAGTGGAAACATTATATATAAGGCTCATAGAACATAGCAGAAGAGGGGGTAGAGAGAATGCTAATATATCCCTCAACTCTAAGCAGTGAAGTTTCCTCATACAGCAGAAAGTGATGCACAGAGAAGCCCACAACTGCTTAAGTTTTAGAGAATATGAGACTTTAGAATGTATATTCCTTGATAGGATTCCAATATTAAACATCACCCACCCATGATTCATGGACCATTGAAGAAGAGGCAGTGGAAATATTGTAAGAGCCAAGGTTGGTATATGAACATAAGGAAGCAAGGGCTTTCAGGCCACTAGGAACTTGCTATATGAGCTAGCAACAAAGGTGAAAGCATCCACAAGACCCATGCAAGCTCAATCAGACAAAAACTCAGCACAGAACAAGGGAAATAGGCAGTAGGCTCCAAGCCTAACTAACTGAGGAACTATTGGCAAATGATTATTGCTGGTTGAGCTAGAGTAGCTCTTCTTTAAGGGAGTGACTCTAGGTAGGCTGAATAAATGGATGAAGTTGCACTGAGGGACATATGGGTAAAAATGTTTCACTGAATGGAGCTTAATATATATGAAATAACACATGAAATCCAGTGGGGGTTAGTGGGATGCTCAGATATAGGAGGAGTTTGAAATTTATTAAGAGAAAATCCACAGAACATAAAATCACCTAACAATAAAGATTTTTCTTTAAATTAAGAAATAATTCCAGGGCTGGAGAGATGGCTCAGCAGTTAAGAGTGCTGACTGCTCTTGCAGAGGACCAAGGCTCAATTCTCAGCACCCACATGGCGGCTAAGAACCAGTTCCAGGGGAATCCAATGCCCTCTTCTGACCTCTGCAGCATTGCATGACACAGGTGCACCAACCTACATGCAGACAGTACACTGACAGATAAAAATTAATAAATAAAATTTAAAAAGAAATAATTCCCTTAAATCAAAACTATTGAATGATAACATAACAAAGTAGAGAATCTGAACTATACAATTTTAATAATTTTTCTCTATGCTTCGCTAATCTAATGTTAGTAAAGGACAAATGTTTATCAGAATCTTCTAGGCAGGTGGCTATACCTTTGGTATCATTAGATATCATTAGACCTCAGTTTTACTGAGAATATTTCCTATGTTTATATCACCCACTATAATTAATTTTTGGTTTGGCTCATCATCACCAGTGCTTTTTATCATGAATAAAGCAGTTCTTAGGTTTAGGAGTCTCTCCAATTACAGACACATTAAGATCACTATCTCATTGACATTAAGTCAATGGAATAAAAATCACATTATCCTCATTTAAATTTTGCAAATCTGGTGGTGAGAAGGATGAAGCCGTTAAAGAGTTGGAAGCCACAAATTTGACTTTTTTGAATTTAACACCTTTGAATTCAAGGTGTTAAACTCCTCAATACATGACAATTTCTGGCTTGTTTATAGATATTTTAATGATGAAAATCAGTTCTCTGAATCATACCTGAAAATATGCATCAATACCTCCGTTTTAACATTCTTTATCTTGGGGCTGGAGAGATGGCTCACTGGGTAAAAGCACTGGTTGTTCCTACAGAGGACCCGGGATGAGTTCCCATAACAACATGGCAGATAACAACATTGGGTAGAGCTGGCCTGGCTTTGTGACTCTGTCCATTCTCTCCTCCAAGTTTCAGACTTCACCAAAGTGTTTTGGTAAAGAGAACTGATGAGAATTTCAAGGGAAGATTCCTTGGACATACAAAGAAAGAAAAGCAAAATGATGAATAAAAATGGCAAGTCCCTAGTGTCAATTCTTGGTCTCTTCCTATGTGATCATTTGACCTGGGGTTATTTCACTCCAATAGCAATCTCTGTTGAACATACTCAAACTAAGAGTTTCCATTTGATAGGCTTAAGACACAGTGTGAATCTGTGAACCTCATAGTGAGGTCATAAATAAAAGCTAATTGTCCTGTAGTTATTAATCCCTAATTAACCAAATGTGCTTTAGAAACCATCCTAATTGGGATAAAGATATCAGTTGTAGCATGCTATTCAAATATTAAACTACAAATGATACACTTACTGGCTTTTATCCCACACACAAGCATTATGTGTGAAGCTGTGTTCGAAACATTCCAGTGTCAACTTGAAACAAATGAGAAGAGGGAACCTCAAATGAGGCATTTCTTTCATTAAAATGGCCTGTGAAGAAGTCTACATGGCATTTTCTTAGTTGCTAATTTATGTGTAAAAGTCCAGCCGATCATGGGTAGTGCCAGTCTTATACAGGTGGTCATAGGTTGTATAAGAAAGTAAACTGCAGCTGTGCAAAAAGTAAGGTCAACAATTGACAAGTGGGACCTTATTAAACTCAAGAGCTCCTGTACAGAAAAAGAAACAATCAAAGAAGTGAAGAGAAAATCCACAGAGGAGGAAACCTTCACCAGTGATACATCTGATAGAGCATTAACATCAAGAATAAACTACTCAAAAAACAAAGGAGGAAGAAAACAAATGACCTACTCAAAAGATGGAGTAAAGAGTTGAATAGATACTTCACAAATGAAGAAGTAAAGATGGCTGAAAAAATCGTAAAAAGCATTAACATTTGTATTAGTCAGGGTTCTCTAAAGAAACAGAAGTAACAGGATGAATATATAGCTATATACAATTTATTGATTTGCTTACGTTCAAGGAGTCCAACAGTAGCTGCTTCACACTGGAAAGGCCGAGAGAATCCAGGGAACTGCTCAGTCCACAAGGCTGGATGTCTCAGTAGTCCCAATCTAGTGCCGAAGGCCCGAATGGATTCCAGGAGATCTGCCGGTCTCAGTACATGCTGGGATCCGAAAGGTGGATCACAGCAGCAAGACAAACTCACCAGATGAGAGAGGCAAGCCGCAGGAGAAAAGGGACCAGCTCCTTCTGCCGTGGCCTTTTATACTGCCTGCTGGCAGAAGGTAACGCCCACATTTGGGGTGGTCTAATCCAAACATCATTTTTCTCTTATTTGTTCCTTAGTCCAGTCAAGTTGACACACAGGATTAACCATCACAACATTGCTAATAATTAAGGAAATGCAAATTGAAACCACCTTAATATTTCATCTTACTCCAGTAAGTCTAGCTATGAATCCAGAAAACAAAGGATAACATATGCTGGAGAGGTTGTGGGGAAAGGGTAACACTCATCCACTGCTTGTGGGAATGCAAACTTGTGCAACCCCCATGGAAAGCAGTGTGTAGAACTCTCAAGAAATGAAAATGAGCCTACTACCTTACCCAGGCATACCACTCCTGGGTATATACCAACAAGACTCATCCTATCACAGAGATACATGCACATCTATGTATATTGCAGCTCTCTTCACAATAGTGAAGAGCTGGAACCAACCCAATTGTCCCTCAGCAGATAAGTGGATAAAGAAAATGTACATCTATACAATGGAATTCTAAGCAGTGGTAAAGAAAGTTGACATCATGAACTTTGCAGGAAAATGGATGGAACTTGAAGCCATTATGCTAAGTGAAGTAACACAGTCCCAGAAAAACAAAGGAAAAATGGTATCCCTCATTTGTGGCTGCTATCACCAAATCCCTAATTGAAAGGCAAGGTGAGGGAGGGAAGGAGGGAGGTAGGTTTCTGTTCATATATTTAAATGGTTTAAAATGTAAATGTATGGATACTTTTCTATCTGTTATCCATGGTGGTTTTCTTGGTTTACCTTAAAATTTAGTGAAACCTTCCTTGATTGGTCTTTATTTTGTTGTTAGATTCTATTTTATATAGCTTAGTCCCATAGTTAAGAATTTATTTCTGGGGCTGGAGAGGTGGCCTAGCGGTTACGAGCACCGACTGCTCTTGCAGAGGACCCGGGTTCAATCCCCAGCATCCACGTGGCGGCTGAGAACTGTCTGTAACTCCAATTCCAGGAGAACTCCAGTTCCAGGGGAATCTGAGACCCTCTTCTGGCCTCCACAGCATTGCACAACACGAGTGCACAAACCTACATGCAGACAGTACATTCATACACATACAAAAATAAATAAAATAAAAAAAATAAAAAAAAATTATTTCTTTATGGGAGCTGGAGAGATAGCTCAGCAGTTAAGAGCTCTTTCTGTTATTCCAGATGATAATGGTTTGGATCCTAGCACACATGTGGGAAGGCCCACAATTCCCTAAAACTATAGCTTTAGGATGCCAATTCCACATTCTGGCCTCTATGGGTACCTTAACTAGTTTGAACAAAACTGCAGACATACACATAAATGAAAAAAAAAAACAAAAGAACTTTTCATATTTAACGTTTGTAAGTGTATTTAGCTCTACTTTATGAAGCATCCTTAATGATAACTTTAATGTTATCTATGGTTAAAATCCAGATGATTTTCATTTCATATGAAAATATGTCACATTTGTCTTGGTTGTTATCCCTTAAAATAATTTTGGATTTTATCTTGGGCATTGCAGATATGTACATGGTAGATCTTGTGGTGATTCTATCATCAATGTCAATTTCCTGTTGCTTTTGTTTTCATTATTGCTTTATTATGCAATCAACCTGATTAGAGTTGGAGCCAAATTTGGTCTCAATTATGTGAGTTGTGCGTCTAATGTTAACTTTGCTTTCAGTCTTAACAGGAGTTAGTGTCTCTCACAGATGCCAACACAGTTTAAGTCTCAGATGTGTCCTATGCTTCCAATATTATTTTGTTTCTTAACATAATCTTAAAGGACTTTATTTACTTTGGGGGAGGGACATGGATTCCCCTAGAACTGGAGTTACAGGCAGTTGTTACCTACCATGTGAGGCTGAGAATTTAACCCTGTGTGTCTGCAAGAGCAGCTAGTGCTTTTAGCTGTTGAGTCAACTCCCCAGTCCCTTAAAGTATTATTTCTGCAATTGTCAATATAGGTCTGAATCTTGTTTGATCAGCTCAGGGATGAATTTAAGTTTGTTGCAGATTAATATCTGAGTAGGTCTTATCCTTTACATTTCTTAGCTAGTTGTCTGTTTTATGAAAACCTAACCATACTTCTTGCTACAGGACAAGCTTGTACATATTAATACATGTACATTCCAGCTTGCACATTTTCTGCTTTATTGGTTTTTATTCTAACATATTTCTATACAGAATGCCAGATAGTGATTCTTTAGGGTTTAATGGCCAGTACCTGGATTTTCCCAGAGCTGCGTGACAAATTCCCAACTGGAAGAGAGGGATTAGAAGGTCCAAAGTATATCCCCTTCCCATGCAGGGCACTAACCCAGTTTTGACTACTCCATAAAGCCTTCCTATTTATTCATTCTCATAAATTCATACAACATTTACTGTTTGTATTTTGTTCAGAGCTTTCAGATATAATTAGTGAAAGAGATGCACTCTACTGAACAAATCCACAGCAGTGAGAAATATGAATATGAAGCATATTAATTGTTTACATTAAGTATTCATTTATACACATTAAATATGCTTACTTCAGTGAAGAGGTGTGTCAAATCAATTCATATAAGTTAAAATATATTGCTATTATTTGGATTTTTCAAGTAAGGGAGGTGGCTTATGACAGTAGTAAATATTAGATGGAGAGTACAATATCGATTTATTAAATTACTAAGACTTGCAATTCCAAGTGTCAATTGTTTTTTTCAGTTGTGACAATATTGCAGAGAAAACATTTTTAAAAGAGCATGACTGAATATATCTGACTCTTTTTTATTGTTAATTAATTAATTTATTTATTATGTGTATGTGTGTACTGTCTGTATGTAGGTTGGTGCACCCGTGTCCTGCAATGCCACAGAGGTCAGAAGAGGGCGTCAGATTCCCCTGGAAATGGAGTTAAAGACAGTTCTTAGCCACCATGTGGGTGGTGGGAACCAAACTCAGGTCCTCTGCAAGAGCAATCGGTGCTCTTAACTACTGAGCCATCTCTCCAGACCCCACATATATCTTATTCTAATTGCTGTTTCCTGAAAAGGAGATGTGCAGAGAACATTATGCACTGATTCTATGAAGCCTGTATTCTATGTCAAGAATGGGAAAAGAAAACAAAATACACATGGAAATCCCTCAAAAATAAAAACATATATTCCTTAACAAATTATTAGCAAATCAAATTCAGCAATATTAGCTACAGAGATGGCTGAGAAGGTGAAGTTTCCTGCTGGTAAGCCTGAAGACCTGAGTTCCATCCTTGGATCCCACATGGTGAGGAGAAAGCGCAGACTCCAGATAGTTACTCTCTGTCCTCCACGAATATCTTATATAACACACTTACCTCCTTCTGTTTACACTCTGTATATAGAAGATACAAACATCAAATAGCTACAATAGAAACAAGAAAATCTAGAGATGATTCTAGAAACAACTACCGAATCATCAAAACTATAGAAATATGGTGTAAAAGTGAAAAAAAAAAATAAAACCAGCATTTCCTATTTTTTTGGGCATTTTTGAGACAAGGTCTCCCTTTAGTCCCAGCTGGCCTGAAACTCACTCTGTAGAACAGGCTGGCCTTGAACTCACAGAGATCTGCCTGCCTCTGCCTCCCGAGTGCTAGGATTAAAGGTGTGTGCCACCATGCCCAGCAAAACCAGCATTTCTTATATATACTAGTAACATGAGATTGAAACAAAAAATTAATTCTAATTAAAGCAGCTTCAATAACATAGGTGGAAGATTTGTATGGTCACCTAAAATAGTTGTAGAGAAAAACAAATTGAGTTTCTTCACAGACTTGGAAAAAAAAAATCCTTAAATGCATATGGAAAAACAAAAGACCCCAAATACCTAAAACAACCCTGAGTGAAAAATGCAATAAAGGTGGGGATCACCTTGCTGAACTTCAAGCTATATTACAGGACTATAGTCATAAAGACATCCTGGTACTGGCACAAAAACAGAACCATTGACCAATGGAACAAAATTGAAGATACAAACTTGAGGTCATACTGACTGCTCTTGCAGAGGAACTGGGTTCGATCCCCAGCATCCACATGGTGGCCGAGAACCGTCTGAAGCTCCAATTCCAGGAGAACTCCAGTTCCAGGGGAATCCAACACCCTCTTCTGACCTCCGCGGCATTGCACAACACGGGTGCACACACCTGCATGCAGAGAGTACATTCACACACATACCGAAATATTAAAAAAAAAAATCTTGAGCTCATGCAATTTCAGCCACCTCATACTTGATAAAGGAGCCAAAAAAGCTCATTGGAGGAAAGACAATATCTTCAGAAAATGGTGCTAGCAAAACTGGACCACCATATGTTTAAGGACAAAAGTAAACCCCTACCTCTCACTCTGTACAAAAATCAACTCCAAGTGGCTCAAAGACCTCAAGGTGAAACCTGAAACTCTGAAGGTGAGAAAAGAAAAAGTTGGCTGCAACCTACAAGACTTTCTAAATCAAACTGCAGCTGCATAGGAAATAAGGTGGACAATTGACAAGTGGGATGTCAATAAACTCAAAAGCTTCTGCACAACAAAAGAAAGAATCAGGGAAGTGAAGAGAAAACCCACAGAGTGTGGGGAATCCTTCACCACTGATGCATCTGACAGAGCATTAACTTCCAGAATATATAAACTACTCAAAAATCAAAGAAGAAAACAAACGACTCACTCAAAAGATGGAGTAAAGAGCTGCACAGAGACTTCACCAGTGGGAAAGTGAAGATGGCTGAGAAACATCTTAAAAAGTGTTCAACATCCTTAATAATTAAGGAAATGCAAATTAAAACCACTCAAAGGTCTCATCTCACTTTGATAAGACCTGCCAAGATCAAAAAAACAAAATACACCAAATGCTGGAGAGGCTGTGGGGAAAGGAGAACACTCATCCACTGCTGGTGGGAATATAAACTTAAACAACCACTATGGAAAACAGTGTGGAGAACCCTTAAAAGACTCAAAATGAATCTACCACCTGACCCAGCCATACCACTCCTGGGTGTATACCCATAACACTCATCCCACTGCAAACATACATGCACATCTATGTTTATTGTAGCTCTTTTCACAATAGCAAAGAGCTGGAACCAACACAAATGCCCCTCAACTGATGACTGGATAACAAAAATGTGGTACATCTACACAATGGAGTTCCATGCAGTGGTAAAGATGACATCATGAACTTTGCAGGTAAATGGATGGAACTTGAAACCATTATACTAAATGAAGTAACAGTCCCCCCAAAACAGATGGAGAATGGTTTCCCTCATTTGTCAATGCTAATACCAAATCCCCCAACTGAAAGGCAAGCTGAGCAGTGTTGTTTTTTATATTTCTTTCTATCTGAAAGCAACTGTGATGTTGTAATGTGAATCCCTTAATGAGCCCTAGAATTAACTTACCACTTACTTTCAGACATGGTAATTAATGTATATCGGCAGAAGGTATATATTCACAGTTTTAGAGTAAAATATAAAATTAAATGGAAAAATGTAAACTCCTAATCATATATTGGAATATATATATATATATATATATTGGTGTAGTCCACTGCTATGTGGGAATGCAAACTTGTGCAACCCACCTATGAAAGCAAAATGTGTAGAAATTCAAAGAACAAAAATGAGCCTACTACCGAACCAGCGAACCACTCCTTGAGTTTATACCACAAGACTCATCCCTATGCACAGAGATATCATGCCAGTCTATGTAAAAAAATATTGCATCTCTCTTCAGTGGAAGTAGCAAAAAACCACCAATTGTCCACGCAGTAATAAGTGCGATAAAGAAATTACATCTAATACAAGTGGAAATTACATGAGTGGTAAGAAAGTTGACATCATGAACTTTGGCAGGAAAATGGATGAACTTGAAGCCATTATGCTAAGTGAAGTACAACAGTCCGCAATAAAAACAAGGAAAAATGGTATCTCCTCATTTGTGCTGCTATCACCAATATCCCTAATTGAAAGGCAACTGAGGGAGGGAGGGAGTGGAGGTAGGCTTTCTGTTCATGTAGTATTTTAAATGGTTTATAAATTAATGTTATGGATACTGTTTCTGTCTGGTTATCCATGTGGTGTTTCTCTGGTTTACCTTAAACTTTAGTGGAAACCTTCCTGATGGTCTTTAGATTTGTTGTTAGTTTCTTTATTTTAATATAGCTTAGTCCCATAGTTAAGAATTTAGTTCTTGGGCTGGAGAGTTGCCTAGCGGTTAGAGCACCGACTGTTTTGCAGAGGACCCGGATTCAATCCCGCACATCACACGGTGGCGGCTGAGAACCTTCTGTAACTCAATTCCTAGGAGAACTCCAGTTCCAGGGGGATAATCTGAACCCGTCTTCTGGCCTCCAACAGATTGGCACAACACGAGTGCACAAATACAGACACAAGCAGACAAGTACATTTCAGTACACATACAAAATAGAATAAAATAGAAAAATAAAGTAAAAAAAAGTATTTTATGTCTTTAGGGGAGCTGGAGAGATAGCTCAGCCATTTAAGGCCTTTCTGTGTTTTCCAGTGTGATAATGGTTTGGATCCTAGCACACATGTGGGAAGGCCCACAATTCCCAAAACTATAGCTTTAGGATGCCAATTCCACATTCTGGCCTCTATGGGTACCTTAACTAGTTTGAACAAAACTGCAGACAGTACACATCAATATGAAAAAAAAAAAACAAAAAGAAACTTTTATATTTATACGTTTGTAAGTGTATTATAATTAGCTCTACTTTATAAGCAGTCTTAATGATAACTTTAGAATGTTATCTAATGGTTAAAATCCAGGAATGATGTTCAGTTTCATGATGAAATATGTCACATTTCGTCTTGGTTGTTTATCTCCTTAAAAATAATTTTGGATTTCTATCTTGGGCCATGTGCAGATATTAACATGGTAGTATTTGTAGGTGATTCTCTAACTCATCAATGTCAATTTCACTGTCTGCTTTTTTGTTTTCAATTTTGCTGTTAATTAATGCAATCACCTGATGTAAGAGTTGGAGCCAAATTTGGTCTCAATTATGTGAGTTGTGCGTCTAATGTTAACTTTGCTTTCAGTCTTAACAGGAGTTAGTGTCTCTCACAGATGCCAACACAGTTTAAGTCTCAGATGTGTCCTATGCTTCCAATATTATTTTGTTTCTTAAATTAATCTTAAAGGACTTTTTTACTTTGGGGGAGGGACATGGATTCCCGCTAGAACTGGAGTTACAGGCAGTTGTTTACCTACATGTGAGGCTGAGAATTTAACCCTGTGTGTCTGCAAGAGCAGCTAGTGCTTTTAGCTGTTGAGGTCAACTCCCCAGTCCCTTAAAGTATTATTTCTGCAATTGTCAATATAGGTCTGAATCTTGTTTGATCAGCTCAGGGATGAATTTAAGTTTGTTGCAGATTAATATCTGAGTAGGTCTTATCCTTTACATTTCTTAGCTAGTTGTCTGTTTTATGAAAACCTAACCATACTTCTTGCTACAGGAAAAGCTTGTACATATTAATACATGTACATTCCAGCTTGCACATTTTCTGCTTTATTGGTTTTTATTCTAACATATTTCTATACAGAATGCCAGATAGTGATTCTTTAGGGTTTAATGGCCAGTACCTGGATTTTCCCAGAGCTGCGTGACAAATTCCCAACTGGAAGAGAGGGATTAGAAGGTCCAAAGTATATCCCCTTCCCATGCAGGGCACTAACCCAGTTTTGACTACTCCATAAAGCCTTCCTATTTATTCATTCTCATAAATTCATACAACATTTACTGTTTGTATTTTGTTCAGAGCTTTCAGATATAATTAGTGAAAGAGATGCACTCTACTGAACAAATCCACAGCAGTGAGAAATATGAATATGAAGCATATTAATGTGTTTACATTAGTATTCATTTATACACATTAATATGCTTACTTCAGTGAAGAGGTGTGTCAAATCAATTCATATAAGTTAAAATATATTGCTATTATTTGGATTTTTCAAGTAAGGGAGGTGGCTTATGACAGTAGTAAATATTAGATGGAGAGTACAATATCGATTTATTAAATTACTAAGACTTGCAATTCCAAGTGTCAATTGTTTTTTTCAGTTGTGACAATATTGCAGAGAAAACATTTTTTAAAAAGAGCATGACTGAATATATCTGACTCTTATTTTATTGTTAATTAATTAATTTATTTATTATGTGTATGTGTGTACTGTCTGTATGGAGCATTGGTGCACCCCGTGTCCTGCAATGCCACAGAGGTCAGAAGAGGGCGTCAGATTCCCCTGGAAATGGAGTAAAGACAGTTCTTAGCCACCCATGTGGGTGGTGGGAACCAAACTCAGGTCCTCTGCAAGAGCAATCGTGCTCCTTAACTACTGAGCCATCTCTCCAGACCCCACAATATATCTTATTCTAATTGCTGTTTCCTGAAAAGGAGATGTGCAGAGAACATTATGCACTGATTCTATGAAGCCTGTATTCTATGTCAAGAATGGGAAAAGAAAACAAAATACACATGGAAATCCCTCAAAAATAAAAACATATATTCCTTAACAAATTATTAGCAAATCAAATTCAGCAATATTAGCTACAGAGATGGCTGAGAAGGTGAAGTTTCCTGCTGGTAAGCCTGAAGACTGAGTTCCATCCTTGGATCCCACATGGTGAGGAGAAAGCGCAGACTCCAGATAGTTACTCTCTGTCCTCCACGAATATCTTATATAACACACTTACCTCCTTCTGTTTACCCTGATATCTCTGTATATAGAAGATACAAACATCAAATAGCTACAATAGAAACAAGAAAATCTAAAAATAGAAAAAAAAAAAAAAAAAACAAATAAAAAAAAAAAATAAAAAAGTGAAAAAAAAAAAATAAAACCAGCAATTTCCTATTTTTTTTGGGCATTTTTGAGACAAGGTCCCCCTTATAGTCCCAGCTGCGCCTGAAACTCACTCTGTAGAACACAGCCTGGCCTTGAACTCACAGAGATCTCCTGCCTCTGCCTCCCGAGTGCTAGGATTAAAGTGTGTGGCCACCATGCCCAACAAAACCAGCATTTCTTATATATACTAGTAACATGGATTGAACAACAAAAAATTAATTCTAATTAAAGCAGCTTCAATAACATAGGTGGAAGATTTGTATGGTCACTAAATAGTTGTAGAGAAACAAACAATTGAGGTTTCTTCACAGAATGGAACAAAAAAAATCCTTAATGCATATGGAAAACAAAAGACCCCAAATACCTAAAACAACCTGAGTGAAAAATGCAATAAAGGTGGGGATCACCTTGCTGAACTTCAAGCTATATTACAGGACTAATAGTCATAAAGACATCCTGGTACTGGCACAAAACAGAACCATTGACCAATGAGACAAAATTGAAGATACAAACTTGAGGTTATACTGACTGCTGCTTGCAGAGGAACTGGGTTCGATCCCCAGCATCCACTATGGTGGCCGAGAACCGTTGAAGCTCCATTCCAGGAGAACTCCAGTTCCAGGGGAATCCAACACCCTCTTCTGACCTCCCGGCGGCATTGCACAACACGGGTGCACACACTGCTGCATGCAGAGAGTACATTCACACACATACCGAAAATTAATTAAAAAAAAAAATTTGAGCTCATGCAATTTCAGCCACCTCATACTTGAAAGGAGCCAAAAAAGCGCTCATTGGAGGAAAGACTAATATCTTCAGAAAATGGTGCTAGCAAAAATCTTGGACACCAATATGTTTAAGGACAAAAGTAAAACCCCTACCTCTCACTCTGTATCAAAAATCAACTCAAGTGGGCTCAAAGACTTCAGGTGAAACCTGAAACTCTGAAGGTGAGAAGAAGAAAAAGTTGGCTGCAACCTACAAGACTTTGCTAAAATTTCAAACTCAGCAGTGTGCATAGAAATAAGGTGAACAATTTGACAAGTGGGATGTCAATAAACTCAAAAGCTTCTGCAACAACAAAGAAAAATCTAGGGAAGTGAAGAGAAAACCCACAGAGTGGGGGGGAATCTTCACCACTGATGCATCTGACAGAAGGCATTAACTTCCAGAATATATAACTACTCAAAAAAAAAAGAAAACACGACTCACTCAAAAGATGGAGTAAAGAGCTGCACAGAGACTTACCAGTGTGGAAGTAGGAAGAATGGCTGAGAAACATCTTAAAAAGTGTTCAACATCCTTAATATTAAGAAATGCAAATTAAAAACTCACTCAAGGTCTCATCTCACTTTGATAAGACCTGCCAGTAAGATCAAAAAACAAAAGACAACAGTTGCTGGAGAGGCTGTGGGGAAGGAGAACCATCCACTGCGTGGTGGGAATAATAAACTTAAACAATCCACTATGGAAAACAGTGTGGAGAACCCTTAAAAGACTCAAATGAATCTACCACACATGACCCAGCAGACATACCACTCGCTGGGTTAATCCCATCAACACTCATCACTGCAAACATACATGCACATCTATGTTTATTGTACTTTTTTCACAATAGTCAAGGAGCTGGAACCAACACAATGCCCCTCAACTGATGACTGGATAACAAAAATGGGTACATCTACACAATGGAGTTCCATGCGTGGTAAAGATGACATCATGAACTTTGCAGGTAAATGGATGGAACTATGAAAACCATTATATAACTAAATGAAGTAACGTACCCCCCCAAAACAGATGGAGAATGGTTTCCTCATTTGTCAATGCTAATACCAATTCCCCCAACTGAAAGGCAAGCTGAGCAGTGTTGTTTTTGTATATTTCTTTCCTATCTGAAAGCAACTATGTGTTTAATGTGAATCCCTTAATGAGCCCTAGAATTAACTTACCACTTACTTTCAGACATGGTATTAATGTATATGGCAGAAAGATATAGTATCACATGTTTAAGATAAAATATAAAATTAAATGGAAAAATGTAAAACTCCTAATCATATTTGGAATATATATATTATATATATATATAACGTTTATGTAGGCATATTTGGAGCAATACAAAAGGAGGAAAATCTGATAACCCTCCTTGACTCTATAGGCATTGCATGACATGGGTGCACACTAAAAAAAAAAGATAAACTCATACACATAAAAGAAGTAAATATATTTAAAAATAACTTTAAGAGAATGATATTTTTATAACTGTAGGCCACTGAAACTTGAGCTTATATATCATAGTAATTTAATAAATAGATTCCAGCCAGGTGTGATGGTCCATAACTTTAATCCCAGCACTTGGAGGTAGAATTAAGGAGGAGATCTCTGTGTGTCCGAGGTCAGCCCAGTTGACATAGTGAGTTCCAGGTCTGCTGGGGCTACTGGGAAACCTGGTCTCAAAAAACAACAAAAATAGCAAAAGCAAAGAACAAATATAAAGATGAATTCTGTTATTTTTAATATAATATTTGCTACATGTGTAAACATGTACCCTTGCCTGATAAATCAAAATAAAGTATCTGCAGCAATTGCATGACATGACTGTTAAATAAAAACTGTAATGAACAGTGCTTCAGTGTATCATTTTTGGCATTCCACGGATGCCAGGAATGATTTTTATAAATAATAGAAGTTGTACTTGCTTGCTAAAGTAACCAGTGAAGGGAGTTATCAGAACCCATCATGAGATTCTCTGCTACCATTCTCTTGATGTAAGCAAGGCAATCTTTTTCACGTTTTCTGATTCTGAAGTACAGGAACAATAGTGCATCTCTCTGACTCTGCAGTCAGTTTCAGGTGACTGAAAACGTGTTTGAGTCAGTGGTAGAGCACTTGATTAGCCTGTGCAAGGTTCTGTGCCAATCTTCAGTAAAGCAAAGTAATAAAACAAAGCAAAAATTGCTATAAATTATTATTGATATATGCATTCCTAAAACAGAACTCCCTCTTACCTCATATTTCCCTAGGTAGCATAGACCAGGGGATATGACTGAACAAGGATACAGACACTGGAGTATCAGGGATATTTCTTCTCAACTGATGACCTAAGCTCTGATTGTCTTTTCACAATTACGAAGAGTCATTCTATTTTGAAACTTTACAAAGCATAGAAAGAATGATTCATAACTGGATTTATTCTTACAATGTACACCAGAAGAGCATTTTCTCATAGCTCTTAAGTGCTTGATGACCCTTTTNTTTTTTTTTTTTTTTTTGGTCTTTTCAAGACAGGGTCTCCCTGTAGCTCCAGCTGTCCTGTAGACCAATCTGGCCTTGAACTCACAAAGATCCGCTTGCCTCTGCCTCCCAAGTGCTAGGATTAAAGGCGTGCGCCACCACGCCCGGCCTTGATAATCCTTCTTATTTGCCTTAGTTTTGTCCTGGATGGCTGGACTGCATTGCCCCTGGTATGTGTGCTTTGTCCCTTGTTAGAGTTATCATCAAGCAAGCTGCTTCTCTTTGCTTTCTCTCTTCTATATGTATAGATAATGTGTGGACTCTAGATCCAGCTGAGCCCCATTAGTTCTATGGAAACCTCCATCCAATAGCACTTCAAGAAAGCTGGGGCAGTCAGCATTTTCAGCTTTTTGTGTCTGAACTGTGAGAAACTGAATGCATTTTAGGTTCACAAAAGCAATCAGTGAAAATGTAAACAAAAATCAGTATAAATTACACAGAAAATTTGGTAGCTTGGAATATTTCCTTAATGTTCTATTATTTTTTTTTTTTTTGTTATCTGGAGTGTAGTTTTTTTTTCTTTTTACAGTTTACTTGTGCAGGAAAGGAATCATGCCATAATCACTTTACTGAATAAAGACAAATATTTCAAATTCACAAGAAAATATTGACCCTTTATGCCCCACAAACAAAAACTGTATAGCATTTACTATATACAGTGAATCTGAAATACATGCAAATTTTAGCCCTAATAGAGCTGGAGGAATGGAAATACTCTCCAGATCCCTTATGAGACACAGAACTATAAATTATACATTCTAGTTTGCAAAAATTAAAGATACAAATATGTAATGAACATTTTGAATAGCACTTCTAGGTGACTCATATATACATAACTCTTCATTTATTTTTTATCATCTGTGCCACTTGTGTTAAACTTTAGTGTCAAGTATATGTTTTTGTTATTTTTCTCATTTGAGTCAACCATATAGCATTGGCTTTGAATTAAGTATCATTTATTTAGAAAGCACATATTTGGTGTTTCTGTCAGCTTGTGGGTTCTGTTCTCTTTCTCCTCTTTTGGATATCTGGCATACCAATTCCTTTTAAACTACTTTCTTTCCATAGAAAAATTACCCCAATTTTAATGAATATTCTGAGTTTTTGTGCATTTTGTACAATAAATCTTAATCACATTTATCCTCCCTCGCCCATCTGAATCCACCTTATAGCTGTCCCCCACTCCTCAATTTTATTTTTACTAGGTGCTGATAAATTCCCTAGCTGTAAAACCAATAGTTATCAATAAGAAAGTAGTAAGAAATATAATCCAGTCTGATGCAAAATAAAATGTACCTTTATCTGTGGTCCTCCAAAATTCATATGGGGGAACAAAAGCAGGAATATTACTGTTTATATTACATCAGCAAGAGCAAAACAGATTTTGTTTTCTCTTTTCTCCTCTACATGTCTAATTTACTGTGCTAATGGCACTGAATTCAAGGCATGTCTTCTTAAGAGATTTTCAGGTATGCAACGGAATATTGATAACATAAGACACAAGTTAATGCAAGGCATCTTTAGCAATAATTCATTGTTCATAATAAAAGTTTTGTGCCCACAGATGACAATTACTGTCTTCTGCCTCACTCAACCCCTTGCAACCTGTCTGGGACTTCCATGTTGGACTTAACTATCAGTGATTCATATAGATGTAATGATGCAGTAAATGTCCATGATTGATCTGTTTCCTATGGCATAACATCCCCAAGTTTCATATGTTTTATTTTATTGTGGGATTGTCTTCTTCCTGAGGAATGAATAGCATTGTGCTTTATGTTTGTAATGCACTTTATATAAGCACTCAGGAGCATCATGTTGTTGTTCCTTCCAATTTATATCATTCCAAAATATGGCCTATAGGTATGCCACAAATATACCAAAATTATGACCTCTGAAAACAAACTCTAGGTTAATTCCAAATCATGTTTTGGATTTTACAGTTTGATATTAGGATTGTATGCAGGTAAAGAAACAATGTTATTTTACTTTTCTACATTTCATAGCAAGTTCATGGGTAACATCAGGTATTATATCTACTAAAAAACAAAGAAATAAACAGAAATTATTCAGTTTGCCTTCAAAAGAAAGAATTGATACAGGCATACACAAATGAAGGTTATCATATGCCATTTGTTTCTCTGGGACTGTGTTAGTTCACTTAGCAAAATGGCTTCTAGTTCCATCCATTTACCTGCAAAGTTCATGCTGTAATCTTTCTTTGTATGGAGGGGGGTTATGCTTTTATTGATGTTTGGTGTATTTTAGACATCATTTTTTGATGTAGTTTAGGCATATTACCTTTTTCCTTCCCCCACCCCACCCCAGATCATGCATTTTGTCATAACTTTCCTGAATCTTTCTCTCCGGTTATTTTATGCTTAGGAATTCACATTTTCCTCCATTAATTTTATATTACTCTAAAATATGGATACATAATCTCCACCCATATACAGTAATTACGGAGTCTGAAAATAAGTGGTGGGTGGATTCTAGATCCTGTTGAGAGATTTACATTATAACAACATAGTTGCTTTCAGATAAACAGAAATATAACAATAATGTTGTTCAGCTTGCTTTTCACCTCTTACCCTGTACAAAAATAAACTCCAAGTGGATCAAAGATTTTGACATGAACCCTGAACCCCTGAAGGTTATAGAAGAAAAATTTGGCGGGCTGGAGAGATGGCCTAGTGGTTAAGAGCACCGACCGCTCTTACAGAGGACCTGGGTTCAATCCCCAGCAACCACATGGCGGACCAGAACCATCTGAAACTCCAATTCCAGGAGAACTCCAGTTTCAGGGGAGTCCGACACCCTCTTCTGACCTCCGCAGCATTGCACGACATGAGTGCACAAACCTGCATGCAGACAGTACATTCATACACATAAAGAAAAAAAATTGGCAACAACTTATAAGACATAGGCATAAGAAAAGACTTTCTAAATCAGACAGCAGCTGCACAGAAAATAAGGTCAATAGCTGAAAAATGGGACCTTGTCAAACTCAAAAGCTTCTGTATAGTGAAAGAAATAATGAAGGAAGTGAAGAGAAAACCCAAAGAGTGGGAGGAAATCTTCACCAGTGATACATTTGACAGAGCGTTGACATCAGGAATATATAAACTACTCAAAAAACAAAGAAGTAAGAAAATGAGTGACCTACTCAAGATGCAGTAAAGAGCTGAACAGAGACTTCACTAGTGAGGAATTAAAGATAGCTGAGAAACATCTTAAAAAGTGTTCAACATCATTAATAATTAAGGAAATGCAAATCAAAACCACTCTCAGACATCATCTCACTCCAATACAAGTAGCTAAGATCAAGAAAACAAAAGACAACAGATGCTGGAGAGGTTGTGGGGAAAGGGAATACTCATCCACTGATGGCAGGAGTGTAAACTTGTACAACCAGAATGGAAAGCAGTGTGGAGAACCCTTAAAAAACTCAAAATGAGCCTACCACCTGACCTAGTCATACCACTCCTGGGTATATACCCAAAAGACTCATCCTACTGCAAAGATATATGCACATCCATGTTTATTGCATCTCTCTTTACAATAGTGAAGAGCTGGAATCAACCTAAATGGCCCCCAACAGACCAGTGGATGACAAAATATGGTACAGCTACACAATGGAGTACTATTCTGCAGTAAAGAAAAATGATATTCTGAACTTTGCAGGTAAATGGATGGAGCTCAAAGCCATTTTGCTAAATGAAGTAACACAGTCCCAGAAAAACAAAGGGGAATGGTTTCCTTCACTTGAGCTAGTCATCTTTCTTTACCACTGCATAGAACTCCATTGTTTAGATGTACATTTTCTCTATCCACTCCTTGGTTGAGGGACACTTGGGTTGCTTCCAGCTCTTCCCGATTGTGAAAAGAACTGCAATAAACATACATGTGCATGTATCTCTGTGATAGGATAAATGTTGTGGGTGTATACCCAGGAGTGGTATGACTAGTTCAGGTGTTAGGCTGATTTTGAATCTTTTAAGGGTTCTCCACACTTCTTTCCATAGTGGCTGTACCAGTTTACATTCCCACCAGCAGTGGATGAGTGTTCTCCTTTCCCCACAACTTCTCCAGCATTTGGTGTCTTTTGTTTTCTTGAACTTAGCCAGTCTTATCTAAGTGAGATGATATCTGAGATTGGCTTTAATTTGTGTTTCCTTACTTATTGACAATGATGAGCACATTTTAATATGTTTCTCAGCCATCTTTACTCCCTTACTGGTGAAGTCTCTGTTCAGCTCTTTACTCCAACTTTTGAGTGAGTCATTTGTTTTCTTACTTCTTTGTTTTTTGAGTAATTTATATATTTCCATTTGTTTAGGGGCTGGTGTGAGGTAACATATTATAACAGGAGTGCAGGGCATGGGCAGTTCCTCACCTCATCCTGGCCAGAAGACATGAATGAGAAAAGACAGTGTCATACTATTCCTGTCCAAGTCATTCCCATAGACATAAGGCTAGTTAGATCCCCTTTCTTGAAGTTGCTATCACCTCTCAATAGTGTGAAGCTAGGCATTAAGACTTCAACTCATGGACCTTTGGGGAATTTACCCTCCCAAGGATAGCATCATTGGTAATATTTTAGCCTTCTTGTGCTTCTGAAAAAATATGAGAATCTTTCAAGGTCAAGCTGCATATCATTTTACTTCTAAGAGCACATATAAATAAATGCTATGAATGCTAGATTTAGCTTTGTTTCCTGATTAATGCCAACCAGGCCCTAATTTATCTATTGTTTTCAGAAAGGTCTGTCATATGCAGTCATTACAGTAAAATATTCATTTTAAACTAAGCAAAACTAATAGCTCTGACAACAAAGGTAAAATTGAGGTTTGGGAAAAATAAAAACCATAATAACAAAACTTTAGGGATGATAAGCTAGAATGTCACATGTGAAAATAGTGGAAAAAGAAAAGGGTTATAACTTAAAATGAAAACAATAAGGTAAAATAGCCATTCACAGATAAAAATATAAATGAACACACTATGTTGCAAGAATTCCTAAGTCAAACTAAAGCACACTGTAGATGAAATTGTTCAAGGAGAGGTATCTTATTTAGTATGTGGCACACATGTGTGTCTGAGCCACAGGGAACAATTTAAAGTTTACTCAAAATAATCTGGCTTTGCAACTATCATTGAGATAAATATATTTTCTAGATTTGTTTCTTTCTACTATAGTTTTAGTAAGGTAGGCTGCATTACTCCATTTTTGTGTCACTGTACCTTAAATTTGCATGACAAGACCTTACTTTAGTGACAAGGAATATGCATTCTATTTTCTCCTAGGTGTGGTGTGATTAACCTCATAAAAGCTATTTACATGACCAGTAGAGAATGTAGTAGCAACTCTGAGAGATGGTTTCCAGCATTATATGACTGTAGATCAATACAAATAATGCTTTTGTATTTTTCCTTGCTCAACTCTCTAATCAGCTTAATTCAGATGCTGTGTGTATTAACGGGGAAAGCATCACTCATTTCTTCAAATTTCCCTGTTCGGCCTCTATTAGTTTGTTAGCTCAACTGTAGTATTTGGAATAATATCTCATACTAGCTGTGGCATTTTAAGAATTCTAAAAATTGGGAAAATTAATTGAAATTTTCTCTAGGATATAGAATTCTTGCTCTATTTCAAGATTAGGATGCGCAGTGCCTTTGAGTATGTGTGAGCACCCATGTGAAAGTGTGTGCAGATGTCATTGGGTTTACAGAGTGATCTTTTATTTACTTTTTTCAATTTGGACTTTGGTTTATTTTATCTATTTTTTCTTTTTTGTATTGAGCATTTGTACAACTCATACAGTGCTTCCCAATCAAAGCCAGTCCACCCCATACCCTAAACCCTCATCAGAACTCATGCATTGAAACATCCAAGCTAAGCCCTATCCAATCAAGCTCCTAAACATAGATGTCCTTCTGTGCAAATAGATCACTGGAGTCTAGTCAGCTCTTCTAGGAAGTAGCCTTTGAAGCTTCTTGGTCTCCTTAATAAGAGAAATTAAAAACAGACTTTGAAGGAAACTCAAAGTCAATTTATTAGAGTTGGGGGCAGGATGATTTTCCTGAACATGAGGGTAAAGTGATGAGAGAAGGGATATAGAAGAGGAGGCAAAGAAAATTACTTTTAGTAGATTACAAATAAAAAGACTGACTTTGGGGGACAAGGTGGGCACACTGGGTAAAGAAGAATAATTCTGCCCCTAGATCCTTTATTTCTAGTAGAGTTTAGTGAAAGGACACAAAATTGCACTCTTTTTAGAGTGACATAGCCTTGGGTATGATAATAGCACTCTACTCTTCCTGTGCAAAGGAGGAGGGGATGTTAATGTTGATATGCTATGGTTAACATTGTTGTCACCTAGGTCTCTCTGGTGCCCTAGAACTCAGGGTCTTGTCACCATGGTCCATAGCTAACTGCATTTATTATTTCCAGTTTAATTTTCAGTTTTGTTATCTTCGTCCCAGGAAGGAATAATCAACAGTATTTCTGTCAGTTAATTTTCCTATCTTTGGGACAGCTTAAGGTCCTGGCTTTTCCATCTGCACCTTGGAGTAGTTACAAGCAGACTTCTCATTCTTAGCACTCAGTGAAGGGCCAGTGCTGGTTCATTCTGATAGCAATAATAAGAGCCTGGTATTTGGGGATTTTTCCATTATGGTATTTGAAACCTGCTTCCTTTTAAATTTTATAATTCCTCATCTACCTGAGTATTACTAACCAATGATATTACTATTCACCTCAGATGAGGCAGACATATTAATATTTATACTTACCATTAATCAGCGTCTGGGGAGGGGATGGCTGCCAAGAGCCCTTTCTTACCCTGTCTTCTTGCCCAACTTCCTCTGTCACATGTATGTCTCTCTGCAACTATCTTTATATTTATTACAAGTTTAATTTTGAGGTGGGAATGCTCCAGTTTATATAGAAAAGCACCAGTGTATTACGTTCTTATATTTTTGTATCCTGCTTTTGAGATGAAATTTTCCACATTCATGAGGTGCAGTGACTGTGGAAATGGCCTTTTCATACCATCGGGATTTTCTGCATACCAGAGAGCTAAGGTTTGAGAATTTTCTGCTGAGTGCTGTCTTAAAGGACCTGCTTAGAATTTTCTCCCTGTTATCCATCCCTCTTCTTCAAAGGAAACACCAAAGGCAGAACGCTGTCATAAATTTATCTGTGTCTTACCCATATGGGGGTGTCATTGATAAGCTGAATATTTATTTACTTAAAAAAGAAAATGTTTGATGGAGCAAAAAAGCCACAGTAAGACCTTGTCAGCTTTTAGAGAAAAGCTATAGTCCATGGATTAGCATACTATCCAAATATCTGTGTCTATACTAATATAACCTACCATAATAATTAGTACTGCTTAAATGCCTGTATATCTAATTGCTTGTGCTTCATCAATAGGAGTAAAAGGTTACTCCTGGATAAATTTCCAACCCATGAAAGGAAACAGCCTGAACTGATCAGAGTCCAAAATGACATCTCCAGAGAAAGTAGACTGCTTTGCTTCTCACCCACTTGTGTCCCTTTTCTAAAGCCTAGGGAACAATCTGCAGAAGAGGGGGGTGTGGTAGAATGTAAGGGCTGTGATTGGGGTGAATTATGAAACTACAGAAATATAGACTGAACTCTTATTTGATCAACATGATAGTACATACAATCCCCTCCAGCTGGACAATGGGGGCTTCATGCTGTATAAGTTTGGGCATAGCTGCTTGCAAATTGGTTTTACATGAAGGATGCTTGTATTCATTACTTATTACCTATTATTAAAAAAATAAATTAAAAAAATAAAAAAGCCATCCTACAAAAGATCCCAGATATCCAACAAAATCTAGGGCAAATTGCTGCTGGATCCTCATATTAGCTCTCAAACTATAATACAGACGTATAGTCATAAAAACAGCATGGTACTCATACAACAGCGGAAACACAGATCGATGGAACACAGTAGAAGGTCCAAATATGAGTGGATGCAGCTTCAGCCACCTGATATTTGACAAAGATTCCAAAAGTACAAAATGGAGGAAAGACAGCATCTTCAACAAATGATGCTAGCAGAACTGGATCTCCACTTGTAGAAGAATGAAATTGGACCCTTGTCTTTCACACTATGCAAATGTCAACTCTGAATTGTTCAAAGACCTCACTATAAAACCTGAAATTCTGAAACTGCTAAAAGAAAACATAGACAGTACACTACAAGACATAGGGGTAGGAAAGGACTTTCTCAATAGGACATCAGCTGCTCAGCTATTAAGGCCAAAAATCACATTAAACTAAACCACATTAAGCTGAAAATTTTCTGTACAGCAAAAGAAACAATCACTGAAGTGAAGAAGAAACACACTGAGTGGGAGAAAATCTTCACCTGTGACACAACTGCCAGAGGCTTAATATCCAGAATATACAAAGAACTCAAAAAACAAAGAAACACGAAAATAAATAATCCAATAAAATGACGGCTTAAGAACTTGAACAAAAACTTCTCAAAGAAATAAAAATGGCTAAGAAACACATTAAAATTGCTCAACATCCTTAGTAACTAGAGAAATGCAGATAAAACCACCTTAAGATTTTGTCTTTTTCCAGAAGTTCAAGAGAACAAAAGACACTAAATGCTGGCAAGGATTTGGAGAAAGGGGAACAACATGTTCACTGCTGGTTGAATTGTAAACTCGTGCAATCATTATCCAGTGTTGAGATCTCCTAAAAACTAAAATTGAATCTACCATATGATCCTGTTATACAACTCCTTGTAAGGATGGTTCAATATACATAAACATATAAATAGACATGAAGACCAAATTCACATGGTCATCTCAATAGATGCAGAAAACCCCTTTGACAAAATCCAATATGAGAGCATGTTAAAAGTCTTAGAAGGAATTGGACTATAGGGAACACACCTCAACATATTTAAAGCTATAAATCTCTATATCTATAATATAATATATATATAATATTATTTTCTACAATGCCAAGAAAAAAAAAAAAACTGTCAAAACCAAGAGTAATCAGGAAAAGAAACTCAGGAAGTCTCCTCCATTCCACCAATGACCACAAAACACAACTATTATATTTTAAAATAACCAACAATATATGTTAAAGATCCCCTCAATGAAAAATTTTAAATCCGGAAAGAAGAGGATAGAGGAAGATGCTAGTGAGCATCAGAAGACCTTACATGCTCGGACGATTGTAAGATAGAGATTCTGAAGGAAGTTGTAGACACTAGATAGAATACTATTGAATATATGAATGATGTAGAAAATTTGAAAATGACCGTCTTATGAAAAGCAATTTATAGTTTTAATGCAATGCAAATCAACATGCTCAGGACATCCTTCATAGAGCTAGAAAAAAAAATCACCCTAAAATTCATATGGAACCACAAAGACCCTGGGTAGCTAAAGCAATCTTTGGTAAAAAGTACAATTCTGCAGGGATCATCATACCTGATCTCAGATTATATTACAGAGCTGTACTCATATAAACAGCATGGTACTAGAACAATAATAGACAGGTAGATAAATGGAACACAATAGAAGACCGAAACATGAGTGCTTGCAATTTCAATTACCTCATATTTGACAAAGTGCCAAGAACATGCAATGGAGGAAAAGCAGCAACTTCAATGAACTGTGGTGCTGGCGAAATTGGATCTCCACCTATACAAGTATGAAATTGCTCTCTTATCTTTCACTCTTCACAAAGGTAGATTCCAAATGGATCAAAGACCTCAATATAAAACATGAAATTCTGGGGCTGGAGAGATGACCTAGCGGTTAAGAGTGCCGACTGCTCTTGCAGAGAACCAGGGTTCGATTCCCAGCACCCACATGGCAACTGAGAACCGTCTTTAACTCCAGTTCCAGGGGAATCCGACACCCTCTTCTGACCTCCGCAGCATTGCACGACATGGGTGTACAAACCTACATGCAGACAGTACATTCATACACATAAAAAATAAATAAATTAAAAAAATTTTAAAAAGCCCTGAAATTATGAAATTTCTGGAAAAAAATGATAGGTAGTACCCTGCAAGATATAGGTATAGGAAAGGACTTTCTAAATCAGACATCTATTGCTCAGTTTTAAGGTAAAAAATCAACAGGTGGGAATTCATTAAGCTTTGAAGCTTCTATAACAGCAAAAGAGACAATCAAAGAAGTGAGGAGGAAACCCACTAAGTGGGAAAAAAATCTTTACCCGACATATGTCCAACATATGATTAAAATCCAGAATGTACAAATAACTAAAAAAAAAAACCCAAAAAATCCAGGAAAATAAATGACCAAACAATAAGATGACTATGGACCCAAATGAAGAAATAAAAATGGCTAAAAATACCTTAAAAAGTGATCAACACCCTTAGTAATTAGAGAAATGCAGAGCAAACCCACTTTAAAATTCCATCTTAGCCCAGTTGGACTGTCTGAGATAGAGAAAAGAAAAGACAACTTGCCAGAAAGGATGTGGAAAAAGAGAAATGCTCTTTCACTGCTGGTGGGGTGCAAACTCCTGAAATGTCCTTTGAAAGAATGTAGAGAACTCTCAAAAATCTAAAAATGATTTTAACATGTGATCCTCTCTGTGGCAAACCCAAAGGACTAATCTTGCTGTTAAGATACCTGTACATTCACATTTGTTGCTGCACTTTTCACAATATCTAAGAAATGGAAACAACTTAAATGTCCTTCAACTGAGGAATGGATAATACACACCCTCTTCTGAACTCCGCAGCATTGCATGACATGGGTGTACAAACCTACATGCAGACGGTACATTCATACACATAAAAAATAAATTAATTAAAAAAAATTTTAAAAAGCCCTGAAATTCCTGGACACTCTGAAATGCAGTGCTCTGCTCTCTCATGCCCTCCCTGTCATGATGAGTGAACTCATGGAACTGTGAGCCATTTAGTTGTTCATGTCTTGTTTGTTGATCATGGAGGTGAAAAGCTAACTAATTACACACCATGCTATTTGACTTCTCATTTCTATTCTAATACATAAGTTACATAATAAACTCAAAGAAGGAAGTTTGTTTGGGCTTACAACTTTGAAGATTTCAGTTGATGATCTAGTGGGAACATGGTCTCTGGATCTCCACTGGGCACAGCATCATGGTGGTGGAATGGGGTTAAATTACATGTGGCTACAGAATATCAGAATCCAACAGGCATTGCATAACATGAGTATAGCTACACACATGTGGAAAAACACACATTAAATAAATAAATAAATAAATAATAAATAAATAAACAAATAAGCCTTTGAGACATTATACATCCACATTTTGGAAGGTATTTTCACTTTTCTGAACCATTTCTCCCACAAAATATAACTAGTGTTTCTTTCCACAGAAACAGTTTTCCATGAAGAAACAAAAGGCTTTCTCGGGAGACTAATACACTTTGACACATATGGTAGAAGCTTCTCAAAGAAAACAGAAGCTTGAAACTTAATATTATTTTTTAGCTGTCATTCTTAAATAAAACTCAAACATTGAGTCTATAAAGTGAAATTATTGTGCTATTTAATGAAACAAACCAATTAAAGTCAGACCATTAAGACTGTGTTTATGGAGAGATAGTCATATTATAGAATATTATGTCATATTAGACATTTTTAATAGAATATTATTTTGAAATAATTAGCTGTATTGCAGAAATCACAGACATCATGCTGCAAACTTGTTTTGTAATCACTGTTGGAAATGCTGTTCAAAGAAATAACATTGTATACTTTATGGCCATAATAAGACACTTACCAGTCATAAAAGAATGAGGTAGGCATTAGATGCACAGGTACACTTACATACCTTAGGCAAAACACTCATGCACATAAAATTAAAAAATAAATAATTTTATTAACATTTAAATGTATACCCTTTTATTTATTTTTATTGCATGTATTTATTTATTTTCTGTTTCCTAGGTAGGGTGGGTGTTCCAGGACCACAGCATGTGTATGGAAGGCAGAGAACAACTTTCAGGAATCTGTACTATCCTTCCACCATCCGTGTTCCAGGAATTTAATTCTGGTCATTATGATTGACATCAAACACCACCTAATGAGCCATCTAGATGGATGCTCTTAATATACTAAATAAGGTAAATTATGGTTTATAATGCATTTTCTGGACCTATTGGCTAAGAAATAATATATATTATAATATGCATGCTTTCAAAGAGTATAATTCATTGATTTTCCAGTGTGTTCATCTATGGTGCAGTCATCACCAGAGTCAGTTTTAGAACATTTTCTTCAGTCAAAATACGATGGGGCTCTGTGATCATTAGCAGGCAGGTCTCTACCTTCCTATTGCCTTCCTGAAAACCCTAACCAAGCCTTAATCTAGTTTCTGCATGGATAGAGTTCCTTCTGAACTTTTTATGAAGGAGATTAGATCATCATAAACTTAATGACTGACCTTACAGAATGAACCTAGCTTTCTAGGGGACATCAATATTGCATAAGCTATCAATATTCATTGTTGTTCTTCATGGATAATATTTTGCTCTATGATATGCTACATCTTTTATCTAATCAACAATGAATGTATTAGCTCTATATATTCCTGGTAATATTATGAATAAAGTAGCTACATACATTCAGAAGAAAAGGATGATTTAAACATGAAAATTGTACGTACACACACACACACACACACACACACACACAAGTTACATAGTTGAATTTTTTAAAATGACAGTCCAGAATGGTGCTATGTCTTCAGGATACATTTTTAGCATCTGCTGTAAAGTTGATGTATAAAGTATACAAATCTACAGTGCATCGGCTTGCCCTGAAATCGTATGTTTTCAGCCCGTACCTGCAAATATTTATTAGATTATTGTTTTATTGTTGAATTGCTGTGAATTTCATACAGAACATCTCAATAAATCTTAATCGCCTTTATAACTCCCTTCCCATTAGCACCCTTCCATCCCCCACTGGTTTTAACAGACAATGCTGAGTTTATTTCAGAAAATAAAGGTATGATTAATACTACAAAAATCTACATTTCTAAGTCATCACAGTTAAGTATTTTTAAGCTAAACTAAAATTCAACATGTATCTATAACTCAAAAGTAACAAATTCTTAATAAGCTATGAATATAAAATATTTCCTGAATCATTATACATGATTTTGGATTTCATATAACAACTTCTTTTAAGGAATTCATGTAAGCTGGTCACAGTCACCCCTTCCCTTCCCTCCCACTGCTCAGCACTGTTCTTCCCCTCTCCTTCCCTAATCCTTGCTCCTCATCTTTCTTCCACCTCCATGTCATATTTTTACATAAAACAATTGTCTTTAAGTATCTATAAAGAAGCTAAGGCCTACAAATGAAATAAAACATGATAATTATTTCACTGCGCCTGACTTATTTGATGTTATGCTACACAGTTTCATCATTTTTCTCCCAAATGGCATAAAATTTAATTCTTCGTGCCCTAGTGATGGAGATTGTGTACATCGACCGCATATTTCTTTCTTTTTTATTTTTTAAATTATTTTTTTTTTTATGTGTCTGAGTGTACTGTCTGCATGTAGGTTGGCGCACCCGTGTCATGCAATGCCGTGGAGGTCAGAAGAGGGCGTCGGATTCCCCTGGAACTGGAGTTAAAGACAGTTCTTAGCTGCCATGTGGGTGCTAGGAATCAAACCCTGTCCTCTGCAAGGGTAGTAGGCACTCTTAACTGCTCAGCCATCTTTCCAGTCCCCGTGCATATTTCTTATCTGTTCACTAGCTAATGGGCAAAGAAGCTGATCCATAGCTTGACTATTGTGAAAAGTGTTGTTATAAAGATGTATGAGAAAGTATCTCTTTGGTATACTGGCTCAGAACACTTTGGATATGCAGCCAGAAGTGGTATAGGCAAGCCATATGGGGATACTATTTTTAGTTTTTTGAGTAAGCTCCTCACTGTTTTTCATACTGGCTATACCAGGTTGCATTCCTGCCTTGAGTAGGAATGTGTTCTCTTTTACCACATAATCATGGGTATTTCTTGCTTTTCCCTTAATAATAGCCATTCCCATCAGAGAAAAATGGAATCTTAATTTAATTTTTATATGCATCTTCTTAGTTGGTAGAAATGCTGAATATTGGCAGTCTGTACGTTCTCTTTTGAAAGCTCTCATTTGTTACTCCATTTATTAGTTGGATTGTTTCAATTTTGTTTATATTTGGATTGGGTGTTTAGTTTTTGTGTTCTTTATATCCTGTACTGTAGTTAGTTGTCTATAGGTATGATTCCTGTTTTAAACTTTAAACTCCTTTTTCCATGTCCTTTAAGAAATATGACCTGCTAGCCAGGCGTGGTGGCGCACACCTTTAATCCTAGCACTCAGGAGGCAGAGGCAGGTGGATCTTTGTGAGTTCAAGGCCAGCCTGGTCTACAGAGTGAGTTCCAGGACAGCTGGGGTTACAGGGAGACCCTGACTCGAAAAGACCAAAAAAAAAAATATATATATATGACCTGCTACCTTTCCCTTTCTAGAAACTACAAACAAATTTGTAAAACTAAAATGAAATTCTTAAGTGGAATAATACAAACCTTAGGATTTTTTAGAGGGAAGGACTTAGTAAAGGTCAAGATATAATAAGAATGATGAAATTATTTCATATTTTTATACAAATTACATAATATGATTATTTTGTATTTGAATTCGATCACCTTTTCCCTGATTTGACTAATGTCAAGAACAGAGACTGGATTGCATAGTCAGCATGTACTGTTGGATGCAAAGAGGTACTTACCATTTTTCAATAGAGACTTTCCAGGTCTGTACAACGAGGCAGCCTCTTCATTAGCAACCAAAGCGTGCAAGGAAATTTTGGCATGAAGTAACACTAGCACAAGTTGGTGAGAAATAAAGTGCAGAAAATGTGAAACAGTACAAAGAGCATTTGCTCACAGGCTCATGAGCAACATAGGATTTTTTGCAACACAAAATAAATTTCTCACTGTGACTTTAAATGTTGAATAAATAATTTCAAAACTATTTCTGTCCATAGAAATGCATTATTGTCTTCATCAATGGTAATGAGCTAAAACATATATGATATTTCTGCTCTTGGAAAACTGAATGATAGAAATAATACAAAGAAATTGCTTAAGTTAGTTGTATTTTGGGATAAAACAAAATCATTGATAGTACAATTGCATATTTATGTTATGCATTAAATGAAGAGTTCGAACGACACAGAAATCAGGTTAACTTTTAAATATTGTCCATCTTAACCCACATATGATGGCACAAGCTTTTAATTCCAGCACTTGGGAGGCAGAGACAGGCAGATTTCTTTACAATCATAGCCAGTTTGGTCTACATAGAGCATCCTAAGCCATCTGGGGCTACAAGAAGAACCTGTCTCTAAACAGAAAACAAATTCAATGAAAGAAGATAAGAACCACATATTCTCTCTCATAGCTGGATGCTAGCTTTCAATCTGTAGATATGCATGATTCATTTCAAAAATGCATAGAGGTCTAGGAACTAATTAATTGTCATAGGGGTGCTGTATGGGACTGGAGATAGAATACAGTGATATAAAGGGAAAGGGGTAAAACAGAATAAGAAGGGTTAAATGGGGTGGGAAATGAAGGTGCATGGCAGAGAAGAGAGTATCGGGAAGGATAACTTACATACAAGTCATTTACAAAACATCATATGGAAACCTAACCCTATAGAAGCTTATTAATGTACATGCATATGCATTATAAAAGGAGCTTAAAAGGAGTTTTACCTTATAACCAATAACATTGCCCCTAGTGGAAAACAGGCTAGCAAAGTAAACTCAAAGGCCAGGAATAGACTCCACTTTTTCAACCTACTGACAACAGGTTCCATAGTTACACAATACTGGCCATTGTCCCTGCTCTTCTTTGCCCACCAAAATTTGATTGTAAGACCTTTGTGTGAAGACACTACATTTATGAGATCTATAACAAATATGGAGAAATAAAGCTGGTACTGACTTCAAATCTTCATCTCTATTAGCTAGCTTTCATAACACTGGAAGGTGCTATATATGCAACCTAAAGAGAAAAATAATCACTAATCTTACCCAGCTATGAATTCTTGAACCACAACAAAACCAACTTGGAAGATATGTCTACTGGTACAATAGTGGCATGGATATTATGAACATAAAAAGGGAGCAATACCTGACATTGAGATTGGGATTAGGAATGCGTGACTAGATGGGCTTCAGGCCATAGAGAGAGCAGAGCTATTATTCTGCTACATATTGTGTTGTGTTAAATCAACTCTTAATGATTATTGTTATACCTTAAGTAATCCATCTTTCAACTCTTATCAGAGAAGCTTCCTTATGTTGCAGACGCTTATTAATCCAGAGACAAACACCTGACCAGTGTGCATAGAATAAGAACATATATCCCTGAATTTGTATCAAACTTCTGCCTCCAAGGCTCAGGATCATTGTAGAAGCCCAAGATGAGGGTGGCTGACCAAAAGGAGAAAGAGTTTTCCAGACAGCTAGCTGTTTACTCATTTAACTCACATGCAATTGCAACCCAGACAAAATCCTAGCATGGATATGGGAATGTATTCTCTCTTCTAGAAGTTGCTAGTAGGAAGCTAGTAGAAACTTCAGGCAGGGACTGAAATACACATGCATACCACTACTACCACTTAATACTAAGAAGCAAGGCTCCAACTTTGGAAAGTTTCACAGTATCTTGACATTCAGCTTGAGATGAAATTCTCTGGTAAGTTGCTTAACTCTTGGTCCTGCTCTCTAGAGAAAGAAAAGTTCTGTCCTTGTCACTTTCCAGTCACAATTTCAGGTAAATATTTCACAGTCCCACAATTCATTTTATCATCAGTAAAAAACAGAGGCAGCAAAAATAACTAATCCATGGGCTTTGATAAGTAAATACATTAAGGTTACAGTCCATCATAGCAGAGAAGTCAAAGTGGCAGGAACTTAAAACAGCTGATCACCACACATTAACACCCATGAGCAAAGAGAAATAGAGAGATGCATGTATGCTTACTCATAAGTAACGCTTATCCACTCTTAGACTTCCCAGAACCCAAACCCAGAGAGCAATGCAATCTATGAACATAATCAAGACACTCTCCCCTTGACACACCAACAAGTCAACTAGAGCTACACAGCTCCTCCTTGAGACTCCCTTCCCAGGTACTTCTAGATTGTGTCATGGTGAGATTCCCAAATTCTGTCCTGTGAAACTGACTATAGTATGAATGGGAAGTAAGGACAGCTTTTCTGTTCTTATACCAGTGATTAATATGGACAAATCATGCTTTGCAGTGAAACAGGGACAAAGGATGACATCTATGTCAGAAAAGGTGACAAGGGATGCCTCCTTAGCTGACAAGGTAGGAACAGAAGAAGAAATAACTTTTTAGCAGTTTTAAAAATGGTTCAAGAACTTCTTGTAGCAGCTAGGATAGGAGTGAGATGTGGCTATTTAGGCATTTCACTGTTGAAGTGTGGTGATGCACTTAAAGTGCTCTCAGGCTGCTGAATCCCATTCCAGTCCCAAGAAACCCTCTTTGTGAGCGTTCTATCAAATCAAGTTTGAACCACCCACCGGCATCATATTTGAGGTCCTTCCGTGGATCTTGGTCCAGTACAGCTTTGATCAATTAGTGGAAGGATAACTTTCTCTGGGGATATTTGGCAATAACTGAAAACATTTAAGGTATTATGACTCTGTGGGTGGCATAGTTCTGACAACTCCACAAATGTTAGAAATAGCAATAAAACTCTCTTCGTGTAAATGGCAGCCCTGTCCCCCCCAAAATATTACTGTCCTAAAATGTCAATAGTAATGAAGTTGGGGAACCTTTATATAGACCATTAAACATATATTGTAATCACTTGGAAAAGCTTAAAAATATCACCACGTGCACCTCTTCAATATTGTAAAGACATCATTGATGTCTTTAGACTAAGCCATGGAACTAGAAGCTAGTTTTATATGCTGACAACATTCTCTACAATTAGTTAAGGGCTCTTGGAATTCCGGCCTTTCTACCTAGACCACCACAAATTAGAACTTTTATAATAAGGAAGCCATTGCCAAACATGGATAAGCCAGGGAAGAAAAGACTGTCAGGCTGGAGAGATAGCGTAGCAGTTAAGAGCACCTACTGCTCTTGCAGAGGACCCGGGTTCGATCTCCAGCACCCACACAGCGGCTTAGAACCATCTTTAACTCCAGTTCCAAGGGAATCTGACACCCTCTTCTGACCTCCATGGCATTGCACGACTTGGGTGCACAAACCTACATGCAGACAGTACATTCATACACATAAAAATAAATTAATTAATTAATTTAAAAAAGACTGTCATGGTTTGATGTCCCAGCTAAGGCTTTTGATATTGCATGTGCCACACTGCCATTTTTATTCTGTGCTAATCAACTGAGTTCAGTCCCCTAGCTTCAATCCTTTACCAATAGCACTGTCAATATTTACAAGCTAACTGCTAAACTTAAAGATTAATTGAATAAGGTGTAATATTTCTGTGATATGTTCTCTTCCTTTTAATCTCTTTGCTTACCCTGTAGACTCTTGAGGACAAAGTTCAAGGTATTTTATCTTAATTAGATGTTACTTCTCTTGCAGAGCTGAGAACTATATAGATATAGACAAAGGGGTTCAAAAAACAATGAAAGGACTGGGAGGATGAATCCATATGTCTCAGTGCTTGTAGTAAAAGGCTATGATGTAAGTTTAGTCCTTAGAACCCAGGTGAAGTTAGAAAAAAGGTACAAAGTTATACTCTGATCTACAGATACAACCCACACATACACATCATGTACATGCAAATACAAAATAATACCAGTAGAATAGGAATTTTAATTAAGTGTTATCAATGTTTCAAATACATAGTTTCTGTTAGGGATTGTATTCTTGAAATCTGGAAGCAGTGTAGTACAGAGGAAAAGGCTGAGGGTGGTAGAGAGCAGTATAGGTAGTTTTGAAATCTGCTTCCATTTTCTGGATTTGAGCAAGAAGATGAACCTCTCCATGGTGTGGCTCCATTATCTGCTGACATGGTTAAATGAGGTCACATACAGACAACCTGCAGCATAAGATTTACAATGAACTTTCCATTTCTTTAATGGCTTCTCCTTTCCTCCTCTTCCTCCTCCTCCTCCTCCTTCTCTTCCTCTTCCTCCTCTGCCTTCTCTCCTCTTCCTCCTCCTCTTCCTCCTCCTCTTCCTCCTCCTCTTCCTCCTCCTCCTCCTCCAACTCCTTCTTCTTCTTCTTCTTCTTCTTCTTCTTCTTCTTCTTCTTCTTCTTCTTCTTCTTCTTCTTCTTCTTCATTGTTTCCATGGATACTAGGGCATTCTGTTCTACTTCTTTGAATACACATCTTTAGATAAGGTTATTATTCTAGTTTACTTCTCTGTCGCTGTGATAAAACAGTGTCTAAAACCAACTTGAAGAAGAAAGAGTTCACTTCAGCTTACATCTTACAGTCCATGATTAAGGGGAGCTAAAGCAAGAACAGAAGGCAAGGGTTTGAATCAGTAATCATAGAGAAGCTTACTGGCTTGCATCCCTTGGCTTCCTCAGCCCAGGCCCACCTGACTGGAGATGGCACCACACATAGTAGCCCAGGACTTCCTACATCAATGAGCAATTAAGAAAGTATCTCATAGACATGTCTATAGGCCAGTCTGATCAAGGGAAATTTTTCAGTTGAGGTTTTGTCAATTATAAACTTGATACCCAAGGGTTTTAAATCATTCCAAAGTCTGTTATAACTCAAAATATACCTCTTAATTAATAATTATATTTATGCTTTATGAGAATAAACTAAGAAGGGCCAAATGAAGAAGGCCAAAGACTTCTTTGTCAGAGCTTCTCTACCAAGGTGACTCAGAAGCCATAACCTACATTTGGCAGAGAAGTGTGAAAACTTTCTAGGTACTGAAAAGGAAAGCCTTAAGTATTCCGTCACTAGAGGCAGTTGGCATGGGAGATCAAGAGGCAGGCTACCCAGGGAGGCAGATTAGATGAGGAGAGAGTGGAGCATGCTTGGTTTTGTTTGATTTATGTTAGGTTCAAATTTGTGACAAGTATTTTTTTTTTCTTTTCAAGATAGGGTCTCCCGGTAGCCCCAGCTGTCCTGGAACTCATTCTGTAGACCAGGCTGGCCTTGAACACACAAAGATCTGATCCACCTGCCTCTGCCTCCCAAGTGCTAAGATTAAAGGCATTCGAGTAATTTGTAAACAAATAATTTAATGAAAAACTACATTACTTCCCTCACCAGAGCCTCTGAAACCCACCCACAGTTGTTTGTTGTTTGTTTGTTTTTCCTCTGTTTACAGTACCAGACATGAATTAACTCCTGCTGAACAGGACTCAAATCCTTTCAGAAAGCTATTGGCTACCAGTCATACCACTGTTGCGCTAGTGGGTGCATCTTAGCTGAAAGGTTTATAGTGTATTATGAGCAACAGTTTCTCATAGAGGTCTGCCACTGTTAAGTTGCTCATGCCCTAGTATTCTACCCCACACCAGTTTGCAAAGATGCAGCCCTAACTGGATTTGGGTGGTTATACAAAAGTTAACAAAGAAAAGAAAGACATGAAGTTGAGAGGTTGCCTAGGGACAGATGGATGGGAAGAGTTAGGGGAATGGAGATGATCAACATGCATTATTTCTATGTATGGACTAAAAAAAATAAGTTCTTAGGCCAGCAATAGTAGTGTACATCTTTAATCCCAGCAGTAAGGAAGCAGAGGCCAATGGATGTTTATGAAATAAAGGGCAGCCTAGTCTACATAATAAGTTCCATGCCAACCAAGGATACAGAGAGACCTTGTCCCACAAAACCAAAAAATTTGTAATGAAAAATAAAAATAAGGGAACAAATCACACACACACACACACACACACTCACACACACACACACACACACACACACACACAATTCAAGAAGTGTAGGTGGATAAGGGAAGGGTTACTGATTAAATCCTAATCCTTAGGAACCAATTGCCACAGAGAAGCTGATTTGGCTTCTTCAACTGGTTCCTGTAGATTTTGGCTTGGCTTTCCCCGCTGACCACTGGAGGGTTGTGTCAGAGTTGAATCTAAGCATATGGTCTTTGTGTGCTCAGTATAAAGAATGGCATTTTCTACAGAAAATAAGGCCAGTCTCAAATAGCAGTAATTACATATCTGATTAGGAGATGCAGAAGCTGTTACTACAAGGCCATTTGCTAATGCCCCAAATTCTTTGAAACTTGAGCTGAGCTAAAAGTCAACCAAATTAACTTTCAGACAATTATTTTGAGTATTAAACTTCACGCTTATTTAAAGCTCGCAGCTTGCTCAAAGGGAAAGGATAAATTGGCGCTAACTTACATTACAAACACACATTTACAATGTTGCACCCTGCTCATCAATAATGCCCTTCACTTTTATCTACTCATTAATAATCATAAATGTACATGGATTATGTAAACACTGAATAAAAATGTCTGCTTAAGCTTTCAAGTGTATCTTTTGAATGTGGGTATATATTTAAATTCTCCATCTATTATCTCGTAAAAATAACCATAGAGGTAATTTCCATATCACATCAATATGAGGATAGAAAACTAACAGCAGCGATATATTATTAGCCTACTTTTCTGTGCCCATGTGGGGAGTGAACTTGAACCTAACACACTTTAATCTAACATCAACCAAAGAAAGGTAGATATGCCCCAGTGACCCCTCACCTAATCTGCCTCAAGGGGTAGCCTGCCTCCAGCAACTCCATGCCAACCTCTTCAATAGGAAATATTGGAAGAGTACCCTTTAAATCTAGAAAGTTTTCAAACTTGTGTCTGCCCTGAGTCTTTACCAAATTCAAGACTATATTAGAATCACCTTTGGAAAGTTTTCAAATATGTAACTACTAAAACTATCTCAGTTCTGAATTTTAGAGGAGAGAACCTTCATAGGATTCTGAAAATAAATATGAAATAGAAGCAACCATCATTATCAATAAAACCAAATAAACAACCCCAAATCACTTCTGTACTCCGGATGCATAATTAGTGAACTTTATTTCTTGGTCAATTACACTTGATGTTTAGCAGATATTAAACAAATATTTTCAAGTAAATAACATTCAGCATTGGTTGGTGTGATGTTCTACATGATACCACATTACAGTGGTGACTAAATAAAAATGGCCTGACTTTTAGCATCCATTTTGGGCAAAAGAGGATGTAAATTGTTGTGAGCAATTAGCAGGAATTAATTTGTTCCATCAGATTAATCTCAGAACCATGCTTTGGAAAACAAGCTGCCCTCTCTTTTATTGAAATTGTACATCCAACATGAAATAGAGGACTCACAATCAAACCCTTATCATATCAGAAGGTTTTTGTCCCCTGATCCCTACTGACCTAGAACAGCACACAGACATCTACAAACAAATGGTATCACTTTACTCACTGTTGTTTGCAATGCAAATGAGATAATTTTCCTTGTTCCCAATGAATATGCAAAACAAACACAGATATTCACACATTGTTCCTGGGTCAAGGGTGAGGAAGCATCCTGAGTGATTAAAACTATATATCCAGGTTACCAGAAGAGCCCATAGTTTCCTAAGTTTGTTTTACATTATAAGCAAGCTGAGATAGTGTTAAAATATCTCTAATCATCTTTGATTACAAGGTTAGGTAAAAGTCTTTCCTATAAGTTGCATGTCTAATTTCTCCCCTAGTTTTCCTTTAATAGCAAAATAAGAAATGCTAATCAGTCTCTAAGCTTAACCCAACCTGTAAGTGTGTATTGCTACTTTGTGTTAGGTTATTAAAAAGCATGAACCCCAGTAAAAGGCACATGAGGCTTAGGTCAGTCCAGGAACATGTTTTACTTCCATATGGAACTGCCAGCATGAGCCACCTGCAGACACATAGTGGAACTGGACAGCATGGCAGGGGACAGGGGCAGGACAGAGAGAGGGGGCAGAGAGGCAGAGAGAGGCAGACAGAGAGAGAGAGAGACAGAGAGAGCTATGGCGGCTGGGGTCCACCCATTTATACCCATGGGGTGGGGCCTCAGGTACAGGGGAAGGGGTCAGAAGATTGACAACTTCTGGAGGAAGTGGGCACCTGTGTGCCCCTTGGGATTCTGGGAAGCCTGGACCTAAGACTTTGTTGATTCTCCAATGGTAGGAAAAGTTTCCTCTTCTACTAAGATAGAGGAAAGATATTCTTGGAGTTGAAGTTTAGTAGCATGTGTTTGTAACAACATTTGAAAAATATGTGTGTCTTATTTTGAGCATCATCACAATCAGAACTAGTCTTTCAAAAACAAGTATTTAGGGGACCGCCCTTCACCTTTGGAGCCAAGAACAGAGAGTCTGCAGGTATGGGTCGGTTCAGGCAGGCTGGAAGTCAATCAGGCAGGTACTTTTTGGGGTGGATTATTTCCTGGGCTGCAGCTAGGGGGTCTCATCTCTGAGGACTTCTGGGCGGGACAGTCCTTCACCTTTGGAGCCCGGAACAGAGGGTCAGCGGGTTTGGGTCTGTGCGGGCAGGCTGGAAGTCAATCAGACAGGTACTGGGGCAACATAAACCCCCCCCACCAGCGGAAATCAGTGAGAATCCAAGTGGACTTTTTTTTGGGAGAAACTTCAGAACAAGGAGAAAAGAGTGCTTTGGCTTCCAATATCCAATATATAAACAAATTTGAAAGCCTGAAAACTAGACAAGTGAATACTCCATAAACAAGGAGGAGGAAAGGGGAAAAAAAAGCATCTGAAGGAGGAAAGCAAAACCATCTGCTAACAT
>VZQC01010117.1:436419-469772 GCA_009823505.1 Rhizomys pruinosus
CCCCCCCCCCCGGATGGTGGGACCCATGGGCTGTGTGGGTTTGGGCACATCTGCCTGCATATTGGTTATACACGAAGGATGCTTGTACTCATAAGTTATCACTTATTGCTAAAAAATGAAAAAAAAACTGAGAGAAAGATGCAGGACAGTTATGGCAGAATGCATGAGCTGGAATGGGGTGGGGTGGGTTGGGGGAAGGGAAAGGAAAATATGCCTGAACTGAATTGGAAAATGATGTATGAAATACACAAAGCAACAATAAAAAATAAATAATAAAACAAGTATTTATAATTAAAATTATCTACTCAATTGATTATGTCATTAAATCAATATTTAATCATTAAGTATACTTGGTTCCTTAGGCTTAAATATTTTTCTTCACATGCTGGAAGGGATACATATATCCCATTAGTATTTTCTTTAATGCACAGATAAGAGAATTAGCTTGTAGTGCTATAATTTATATTAAAAATTGTAGGAGGATACGGTGATGTGGTTCAGCAGCTAAAGTACTTGGTATGGCAAGGCTGATGAGCTGAGGTTGATCGCAGGATCCCAGGATCCCAGGGTGGAAGGAGAAAACTAACTCCCTTAAGTTGTCTTCTGACCTCCACATATGCTCCCCACAATATCATGCACATACACAACACTAATAAATAAACTTTTATTGCTATTTATGTTCACTTGGGCAGACAGGAATGTTTGTTCTTTTTCGTTAAGTGGGGCAATCACAAAACTGTCCTAACATCCCACTTGGCTTTTGACCATTCTGTTAGAAAATAACATTGGCGGACTTGCCCTAGAATAAATAAACATTTTTGAAAAGAACAACATAAAAAAGCATAAGTAGCTCATATTCTCTCCTCTTTATAAATATGTATAAGGTATAATAAAATTATATGTAGTCATATTTGAAAAATATGGACTTTTCTAGGTCCAGGACACATTAAAACATACCTGCATTGAGATTTCCTTTCTATTTATGTTAGCATATTATAAAAATATTAAAGTACTGATGGAAATTACTGACATCTTGCTGTAAGGTGTAGGTAGATGAACTCATGAAACACATTCTCAGCTCTTTTAGGAAATATTCAAGGGTAATTATTTGAAGATATGACAGAGTGTCATGGAAAAAATCATGATCTAAGTAGACAAGATGTCTTTTATTAAAAGGTAAGCAAAGAAGAACATTTTATGAGTTTCAAATACTTTGCTTTCTTGAGCAGAAAATCAACTTGACTAGAGGGTAGACATTTCTTTTTCTTGTAGAAAAAGCTAATTTTCCAAGAAATCTATGTAGTTAATTATTTGGTCAATTGGTGAGCTTATTTTGTGAACAATATTCCAGCACGATGAACAAAATAAAGACAAGTGCAAATGCTCTGGAATGCTGTATTGAATATGCTTAGTTCGGTGCTGTGAGCTAAGGATAGGTGTGGAGAGCTCTTCCATTGAGGTGGTAGTGAAGTTTTACTGTTAAGGATTGGGGACACCAATTTCTTAAAATAGAAATAAAAATAACAATGAAACACATAGATTTATTCACATATTTGATAACAGAAGGAAGCATTAGAAATGATTTGTAAGTTAGTCAAAAAATATCTAGGTAGAAAATGAAACAGTTTTGAGGCTGGAGAGATGGCTCAGTGGTTAAGAGCACCAACTGCTCTTGCAGAGGACCCAGGTTTAATTCCCAGAAACTTCTTTAAGCGGGGCATGGTGTCACACGCCTTTAATCCTAGCACTCAGGAGTCAGAGGCAGGCATATCTCTGTGAGTTTAAGGCCAGCCTGGTCTACAGAGCTACAGAGTGAGTTCCAGGCCAGCTGGGGATCCAGGGGAGACCCCATCTAAAAAAAAAAAAAAAAAAGAAAAGAAAGTGAAACAGTTTTGTTCCTGAAGTCCTATGAGGCAAGAGAAGAGAGAAAGCAATTTTTGTAAGATAAGGAAAATCATCACCTGAATACCAAAAAAAATCACATGATATTTTCATGATTCATGCAAGGAATATTTAACTGTCCCAGAATAAAAATTCAGAAAGCAAAATTCACAGGGAAACCTTCAAAATTAGTTAGAGAAATTAAAGAATAGTTTACTATCAAAGGAAAAAATTAATACATCAGACAACACTAGGAAATAAAAACTACCAAATATAGTAAAATAAGATGTTTACATAGCCAAAATAGCTGCCAATCTTTAATTATATTTCCATAAAGTTACATTTTATACTAAAAGCAACATAAAGGTACTTCAAGGCAATCCAAAGGTGAGTTTGTTCTTATTTGGCTATAGAATTGCATAAAAAATATAAGTGCTCAACATTTTTATAAGAAAATAAGAATTATTGTAGATAAAAGCCAGGGACATTCAGGAAAAGTAACATCGCTCCAGGTAAAGTAAATAGAATTAACATCAACACAGTAAAACAATAAAAATAGCTTCTGCTATAACTGTCTTATATTGTTAAATAAATATAAACATGAAAGACAGATTTTGAATGGAGTTAAGTATTCTAAGTTCAAAGACTTATACAGACAGTATGAAAAGAAACAATTTATATTGGACTTCCTAGAGTAAATGATACAGATACAATCCGGAGCTTCTCGTAAAAGAAGTTAATAAGGCAAAGATACTCAGGAAACAGAAGATATAATAAAGTACTGAGGAAATGAAAAATAAAAGTGTCATTAATAGAAAGAAATAGAAGGTGGTATATTTAGTGTCCTTAAGTATGATGATTAAACCTGGCTGTGCTGATGAGAACAAATGCTTAAAACAAATTAAATGATAGATTTATGTGTGTAAAACATCATGCAGGAGGAAAAGGTATGTTACTTAATATCATCTTAACTATAAGGCTACAGAAATGAAAGAATGTAGCATTTCCTCCTCTCTGTTCCTGTAAGCAGACCATTCCTTCCCCAGCATAGCTGCTGAGGCTCAGGTTGGAGCCAGGGGGGGAGGGGGAGCCCTTACGGGTCAGTAAAGAAACTAACCCAGGAGAGATTTGGAGGAAATAGCTCAGTTTATTGGCAGCAAAGCATACAAAAGCCACCAAGCAGGGAAGTGGAGGTTGGAAAGTGTGAAAAGGAGCAAGGGAGGAAGGAGCCAACATGGCTCTTACCAGAGCGGTGGAACTCCTAGGTGTGTTTTCAGTAAATAGGAAGTGTGACATCTGCCCAGTACATCAAAGCAGAGCCCCCAGAACATGGGGTCTCACTCAGGGAACAGGAACACCGCCCATCCTAGCTCCTCAAAGAAGCTTTTGGGGATGGTGGGACATGGGGTCCTGCTCCAGCCAAACAGATCCCCATCCCTACAGCTCCCCCTTCATTTAAAATGGGGCAGTGCTGTTATTTCCCTCCAAAGAATTCTCAGAGATGGCTTGATATTGGAGCAGGAGACACTCTGGGCTGCAACTTCAGTGAGAGTATTAATATTTTTTTTAATAAACCGGAAAACAGGCCTCTTAAGGTGGAGATTGGTCCTAACAAAAGGGAGTATTTAGGTGGCCTGAGGGTTGGGGGCAGCCCCTAGAGGGACTTGGGGAGGGGGCAGGGGAACCAGGAGACAGGTGCTAGGGGCTTTGCCAATAACCCACATACAAGACAGCATTTTTTTCCTCCCTCCAAGACATAGACATGAAAGTAACAGCTTTTTGTTTTTCCTCCCCCCAGGACATAGATATATAAGCAACATTTTTCCTCCTAAAAGCAACATTTTTCCTCCCCCCAAGATATACAGATATTATATGAGCCTTATCTAATATAGATGGTGATCTTAGTTATACCCAAAGTCTTAAGTTTGGCTGGAAGGGCCTGTACATATAACTATACTGATGGAATAAAGTCCAATCTGTGGTAATTGTGAGTCTACAAGTATTTCCTTGGCCTCTGGCAGGTTTTATCTTTAGTGAGTAACTCCTAGGCTTTGGAGAGGAAAGGGAGAGGGATGGATGGAAAGTAGAGCAATCAGTTGTTTTGTTGAAGTTGGTGCCATGGGCCTTGGAGTCCCTCCTGGTTTTTCCTCTCAGGAGGTTGGCAGCTCAGTTCTACCTCTTTTATGGGAGGGCAAGGGTGGTCGAGGTCCATTGGTAGCTGCGCACGGGCTGGAGGCTGGTTGAAAACGTCCTGAATAATAGAGGAACAGAATTTACAAATTAACCCAAGTAGAAAGAGTATCATGTCAGAAATGATTTTTCTTTTGGTTACAGATGTATTTATTTACTTATTTATTTAATATTAATTATATGTATGTATGTATGACTCCCTGAGTTTATGCCATCAATCATGTGCAGGTTCCCACGGAGGTTAGAAATGTACCGAATTCTGACCTGTAGAAGAAAGGCAGTATATGGGGATGGCTCAGCAGCTAATAGAACTGGATCCTTTTGCAGAGGACCTGTGTTTGATTCCCAGCACCCACATAGTGGCTAGCAACCATCTGTAGCTCTAGTTCCAGGAAATCCAACACTGTCTTCTGACCTCTGTGGGCATTGCATGACATGGGTGCAACTACCTATCTGCAGGCACTATACTCATACACATTAAATGAAAATAATAAAAATATTTATAAAAAAGAAAATAGGCAGTACAAAGAATTTTTAAATTCTAAATTTTGCAATTTTATTAACAATGTATTAAAATTGATATAGCAAAGTGATTTACAAAAGAGAAACATGCCATTAAGACATAGGTAATTCTATCCCCCAAATCTAAAACAAATCACTGAATCTGTAAGTATAAAAGTCCCCATAAGAGAATTACTTCATATTCAGAGGATTTCATGTGCTAATTATTTTAAATAGTGGAGAAAACTCATTAGTAATATACAAATGTTTTCAGAGTGTATAATAAACTAAATGTTCCCTAAAATATTTATTAACAGTTAAAAAATTATTAATTAATTTATGAAGATGTCATTTCACGCAATTAAGTTCACTGCAAGTGAGAAAGGTAAAGAAGCATCACAAAATATTATCTAATTTATCACAGTCGATAGTGTAAATTTCCAAATACATTTTAATTTTATGGTAGTAATCTTCAAATAATCACTAGAAAAACAAGTTTTTAAAATTTTCATATATATAAACATATATATATATATATATAATATATTTATTTATATATATATATATAGTAGGTTATAAAGGCGCGAACCCACAGATAAAAGGCACATGAGACTTAAGTCGCTCCGGGAACATGGTTTACTTCCATTGGAACTGCCAGAGGGGGCCACCTGCTGGCATGTGGTGGAGTAGCAAAACAGGAACAGGAACAAGATGGCGACCAAAGCCCACCCTTCATAGCCATGGGGCAGGACCTCAGGTACAGGGGAAGAGGTCAGAAGATTGACACCCTCTGGAGGAAGTGGACATCTGTGTGTACCTTGAAATTCTGGGAAGCCCAGACCTAGCATTTTTATTTTATGTGTATGAGTGTTTTGCCTACATGTGGAGGTCAGAAGTCATCCAATTTCCGCAAACTGGAGTTACAGATCATATTAGCTGCTGTGTGCTGGGAACAAAACCCGTGTCCTCTGCTAGAGCAGACAGTGCTCTTAACTGCTGAGCCATCTTTCTAGCCTTAGAAAGCAAGTTTTTAAATAATATTTGTATTAGTTTTCACAAATAACGAGTACAAATTCAGCATAAAGATCATGAGACTTCCTTATTGAAATTACAAAACCTCAAAATAAATTCAGAATTATCTCTGTTCATGCTTTTTCTAAATCAAAATTGCCAACATTCTGAAATTTGCATAGAACAAACCATGGCCATGTTATTGTGAACATGAACTTTGAGAACACTGTCAGAGGACTTACATCAATATTCATCTTGTAATTCAGCATATAAAACAAGAGTTGTGGAGTTGGAAGGAATTTTTTTTTGTGTGGAGCTGAATTTTATTTATATGTTTAATGGCAGGTGCCAAATTGGTGTGAACAACAGCTTCCCAGTTCATTACCTACATTGAGAAAAGGGAAGAATAAAGCCCAGTTGAGGGAAAGATGCCTTGAATAGAAATAATACTAGGAGATAACAAATGACAAGTCATGCACACTCAAAGGAAATGTTGTTCCTCTTATAAGAAACCCAAATTTTAGAGCAGGATAAATCTTGCACTGAGCAGAAGATTTTTTTTTTTAATTTTATTTATTTCTGTATGTGTATGAATGTACTGTCTGCATGCAATTCGTGCACCCTTGTCGTGCAATGCCGCGGAGGCCAGAAGAGGGCGTCGGATTCCCCCGGAACTGGAGCTGTCCTGGAACCGGAGCCTCAGACGGCCCTCAGCCGCCATGTGGGTGCTGGGGATCGAACCCGGGTCCTCTGCAAGAGCGGTCGGCGCTCTCAACCGCTAGGCCATCTCTCCAGCCCCAGAAGATTTTTTTTTAAGAATTTGAAACTGTTAATGTTTCTCACCCAAGGTATTATTCTAACAATGTCTAAGATTGTGTCAAGATTTTTCTATATGGCAAGATTATAAGTCACTTCTTATTTATCTGAACACTTCTCCGGATAAAACCAGGTAAATGATGCATTGTGAACACATATCATAGCTCTGGATTTAAAAACGACTCCAGACAAACTTAAATGGAAGCTCTCTGCATCTCCTGAGCGGTCAAAGAAGGATTTGTGTGGGAAGGTGGAGTCAGAATTGGGCATACCTTAGCCTCAAGTTAAGAATACCCATTCGAAATGGCTAGAGATACAGTAACTGCAACCTAACCCAAATAGAAGATGCAGATTAAAATGCCATAGATAAATCCACCACCTTCCAGAAGGTAGATTATTATAGGATATAAAGCAATAAATATCTTGTCCTTTTTTATAGTTTTTGCTTTGCATTTTCTTTTCTATAATTTCTTCAGAACTCCCTACTACAACTGGATGCTTAAGTGCGCATTAAATGCCAATACAAAAAAGCAGTAAACAACTTCAAAGAGCAGTGTATTGGAAGCCAATTTCTGAGCAATTTCCTTTTGTCTTATGCCATGCTCCAGGTGTTTTTGAAGACATACTTATTTACACATGCTCTGGCTATTCTGCATAAAGATGATTCTGAAAAAGAGCTGGCCTAAGGTAAATAATCATCAGTCCTTTAAACCCTTACTCACTCTCAGGCTACTGCTAGATTTGCCTCATTGACCAGAACCACAGGCACACAATGCCTGCCACCTTCTGAGTAAATTATGAGTTACTGAGTTAGGGCAGTGCTTATGTCAAGTATAATCTCCCGCTTGAAAAAAATATATACATTCTAGTATTAGATACATCAGTAGTAAGTGATCTTTACTTTGACTTATTCGTAACACATGTGCAAGATTTTATTGATATTTAAATTAATGCATGAGAATGGAAGGGAAGGGGGCTGGAGAGATTGCTCAGTGTTTAGGAGCTCTTATCACTTTTCCTGGGAACTCAGATTCAGTTTCCAGCACCCTGTGAGGTGGTTCACCTTAGCCTATAACTTGGAGAAGCCCTATGAAATAAAGAAGAGAAAATAGAGAAGCCCATGCAGTTGTGGTAGGCTGTATATTTGAAACACTGCTCTACCAATATTACCCACTCTCGTCGAAAAAGTTACTTCCCCTCTATGGACAATGTAGATATAGTGTTTTTCAGCTTCCCTTGAAATTCAGTGACCATTGGGACTGCTTTGAAAATACAGTTTAGTGGAAATGATGCTGTGACCTTCGAACTACAGGATAGAAGCCTTAGGCTCTGCCTGGCTCACTCTGGATTTGGGAACAGATTTCCTTACTTCTTAGGGGTCATATGTGAGGAAGTACAGGTCCACAGGGAGGACAAACACAGATCCTCTTGTGAACCACAGGTTGAACTTGGGATCCAGCACATACTTGACAGAGGCTCTATCACTAAGGTACATCGTCAGGAGTAGATCATCTTGTCAACACTATAGCTAAGGGCTCAGCTCATAGCATTAATCACAAAATATACAATCACACAGTATCAGAATGTTCTGCCCCATGCTTTCACACACCCCAGTGGAAACTAGGTAAATCAGGGACAAGTTATCCCTGCAATGTGGCAGGTTTAAGAACAAAGTAAAGAGTGTTTGTTTAAGACTTTAAGTTTTGAGGTGATTTGTTACCCATTGACAAGTAGTCAAATAAACATCTGCTTATGCTCATATATTCTCCTGAGTCATTTGAGGCGAGGACTTAGTAGAACATCAATAGTAGACTTAAAATTCATAAGGGAAAACTTGGAAAGGATAATGAAACTTATTGAATATCATTCATCTAGTAAAGGGTAAATTCCCGAGGTTTATGGCCCATGTGGATGTTCACATATGTGTAACCCTTGTTGGGGCAGAGCAGGGAAACGCCTCTGACAGAGAGTGCTTCTGTCTTTGCCTGCACTCCACTCTTCACTGCTTAAGTCCTCTCCCTGCTTGCTCTACTTAGTCTGTTATCAGATGTCTCTGTTTCCCAGCTACTGCCCCAGGTCATTAGCTCCCCTGTGAGGACTGAACTTCAGGGAATCTGAAGATACTGCCTGGTTGGTCTGTGCTTGCTGAAGCTCTGAAGATAGTGACTACTCTGTTTGCTGAAGATTCCTTGAGTGTTGTGTGATGAATATTCTCAAACCTTTACGTCTCCTCTGCAAACATTTGGTCAATGATGTGGATATTAACATCTCAACTCACTGTATTCTCTAGTGGTCTGTGCTCTTTATCTTAGACATCTAGCTTAATCTACAACACAACATAATCTACACCCTTATCATCTTATTTGATAAGTCCAACTAACATGTAAAATCATGGCATGTTGTTCATATAGAGATGATCATTATTGGGACAAAAATTAGGAACCATGACCTATCAAAAGTGACATAAATTTGGAGAACACGAAATAAGATTTATAAAATAATTAAGCATTTTAAACATCCTGAAACTATAATGAAAAATGAGTTATAAAGGGTGATCATCTTGACTTTTTTCTTTAGAATGATGTTAGGCAAGTGAGCATATGTACTTATACTTTTTAAAAAATATTCATTTATTTATTTATTTGAATGTACTGTCTGCATGTAGGTCTGTGCACCCATGTAGTACAATGCCGTGGAGGTCAGATTCCCCTGGAACTGGAGTTCTCCTGGAACTGGAGTTACAGACGGTTCTCAGCCACCTTGTGGGTGCTGGGGATTGAACCCAGGTCCTCTGCAAGATCAGTCGGTGCTCTTAACCACTAGGCCATCTCTCCAGCCCCGATACTTTAAAGTTTTCCATAAATTGCTAAAATTTTAGTTTATTCATAGCAAAATATTTAGCCATTATATTAATTTCCTTTAAAAGTTACTTTTGCTTTGCAAATTAAACAATTTTTAGTCTTTTCAGAGAACTGTAAAATAGGTTTATTCCTTGTACACAATGGAGGTTTAGACTAGGTCCTAAGTTATTAATTTGCTATAAGATTCATGTCAATAAAAGTGACAGCATCCTTCCCTCTGCCTGGTCTCTCTCATTCTCTTTACAATATGGGCTTTTTGTCTTATCACTTTGTAAACTCTCCTTTGCCCTTCAGTCTGGAATAACCTGTGATTTGATTTGGCCAATGCAAAACAAAGGAAGTGATGACAAGCTAATTCCCAGCCTGGCAGTCAAACCTGCAAGCAGTGTTCTCATTCTATCAGGATGCAGATGAGTAGTATTTTATTTTCCATTTTAGTTCAGTGTAGTCAATTAGGGGTATTGCTATTTGTTTTCATATATATATATATATATAATAATAATATATATATATATATGAACAATTGTGCATTCCTACAAAGTTCTTAATAAAATTTAGACCACCCCCTCCGTGTCTCCACATACCTCCCCCAAGACCTCAATGCATCTGTCATACCATCTTAAGTCTAATCCAGTCAAGCATTTGTACCCAGATTTCTTCTATGAAAGTTCATTCACTGGAGTCTCATCAGCCTATCTAGAGAACTTTTTTATTTATTTTATTTATTTATTTATTTATTTATTTATTTATCTAGAGATCTTAAAGGAAGATCTACTCTCCCTGATTCAGCAGTAATTAGTGGCCTGAAAGCTTCCATTTCCCTAAATCCAAGGACAAATGCTGGCTCTTATAATCTTTCCACCCCCCTTTCCACAATGGTCCCTGAGCTATGGAAGGGTAAGGCTTAATATAGGAATCCGATCCAGGGACATGCACTCTGCAGTCAATTATTGCTAAAACCTTGGCCAGTTACGGTAATCTGTGTACATCACACTCTGTTGTATATGAAAACTTCTCTGGTGAGAGTTGAGAGATACACTAGTATTCTCTCCACCTCCTGTTCTGCTATGTTATACTCCTTGACCTCTAGGTATAGAGATTCCATTGTAGATCTGTTAACTAGGGCTGGGCATCTCTCAGATATATATTCTCTGTGTGTGACCAGTTGTGGAACTCTGCAGTAGCCTCCATCTTTGGCAAAAAGAAACTTCTTTGATGAGTGGTGTATGGTATAGATTGCTGTAAATATAAGGATCCATATTTAGTGTATGCTAAGAAATTTTATTTATTTATTTATTTATTTATTTTGGTCTTTTTGAGACGGGATCTCCCTGTAGCCCCAGCTGGCCTGGAATTCGCTCTCTAGACCAGACTGACCTTGAACTCATAAAGATCCTCCTGCCTCTGCCTCCCTAAGAAATGTATTTTTCTAGAGATATGAAAGAGAGTTTTTCATAGGATCTATGACCACTTCAGCCATGTGTATTGGGCTATCATTACATGTGAGTTCCCTCCCATTGAGAGGGCTTAAATCCAGTTAGATGGCTGTTGATCACCTACCTGCCAGACAACAGTGTCACTACTGCACCAATGGAGACAGTTTGCTCTTCCAGTCCTTATTAGGGTTTAGGGCTGGGTTGAACCATTGATTGATTTCTCTCCATTAGCAGATTTTGTAGTGTCCTCTAGAACTAGGCAAGTCAGACTTCAGGAAGAACAACTCCAGATCAGTTCCACCTCCAGTGCTCCAAGACTTATGTCCTAAGTAAGTCCTCTCTTCAGCTGCGGGGGCATACTTTTGAGGGTTTTTGGTTTTTTTTTTTTTTTTTGGTAACCTTTCTTTGATCTGAATAAATTTCTGAAGGATCTCTTTTATTATTTCTGTGCATGTACACGTGTGCATTATTCATGCCCTTATTTTCCCTACAGTATACCAGTTTTTGTTTTGTTGGTTTTACCAAGATATTGGATAAATGCTCCTTTATGGAGAAATGGCCAGACACATATTTAAACAATATTTAGGAATTATAATATTGATTTTTTTGTAGCATGCATTTAAGGCAAAACTTGAAACTTTCAAAAATGTGACCCACTAATGGGTGCTTACTGGCAAATCCAGCAATTGTTCTTCCAGGTGTAAGTTTTTCCACTTGCAAAGATTCAGCATCTGATAAACTTAGAGAATTCTTTTTTCAAGTCTCAGTCTTATTTACCAGCTCTATAATCTCTCTCTCTTTACTTTCCTTACCTCTTATTCTTTTTATTTTTTTGCCAAAAGTACACCTTGCAAAATTTTTTAACAAGTTTAATTAGTGTAAAGCACTAAAGAGATTTAACAGAAATATATGCAGCTTTTATTGAAGAGAAAAAGACATGGTGGGACAGGCAAGAAAGAGATTCCAGTATTTAAGGTCTATGAAAGGGTCTTTAATTTGCACAGGTCTGTTCTATCCCCTAGATGAACTTTCAAGGCATATGTAATACCTCTCTACTCAGGAAGAGTTCAAGGCACAATTTCCTACTAGAAATTATTATTTACTTGCAGTTACTTAGTCAAGAGATATGATCTAACATAGGATACCAGGTAAATAACAACCAGAAACAACTGCCCTGAAGGTTTAGAGCACTTTTAGATTTTAATCGGCATGCCATAAATCTGATGCTTCTTGCTTATCTAAATATAAAAGCCAAACATGCAAGTTTGCCTTTAAAAGGCCACAGAATTCTCAACACAGCTGCAAATCAATTCTATCCATTTCTGCTTCATTCCAGCACATGTTTAAAATGACTTCTTTCTCCTACCGTGTTAGGCTACCTATACATAATTCATGTCCTTTCTTACTTTTATGTATTTTCTCTATCTTTGGCTATCTTAACTTCTTCCTTCCTTAATTTCTTAATTTGAGTATGAAGTAATCTTTAGTAGATGGTAAGGCTACTGAAACAATTAAAAAAATACTTATATCCTCAATTTTAGTTTCACAGTCTTATAAAACCAAGATGATATATGTTTTAGCTTTCAGAAACAAAGTAATGTGTTAAGGGATTTGAGAAATGAGGAACCAGGGTACAGAAGATGTCCCAGGACACCCTGAAGATGGCTGACCCTTGAATGCTGGTTAGTAACTTTAACCTTACTCTCCTGGAGAAATGACCTTCATCCAAGACAATGCAGCATAATAATTTTATTCATAGAAATATCAAATCAGTTTGACCCTGGAAATACCCAGTGATTCTATCTTGTGTTCTGTACTGAATGCATCAGCCTGGGCATGAAGGAGATCTGAAATGAGTTGCTATCTTGCTCATAACATTTGCAGTTGTGTCAGACATCTCTTTAGAACAACCTAAGTTTTCCCAAAGTCACTCAAATAGCCACCCTTCAGCAAGGGTAATTGATTTATTTCTTGTCTGCTTTGGAGAAAGAAATAATTTGTTGGATGTAGCCTTGAGCAAAAACAAATGTTGGTCTGAGTTCATTATTCGTCTATTTTCAACCTAATAGTGGATGGAGGGTAAATCAAAAACTATGAACATAGGCACACATAATCATAACAAATACACAGATGGACAGCCTTGGCTAAATCGATCAAAAGAAAATGCGGCTCTAATTCTAGGTACTTATCTTACTTAAAGACTCATTTCTCGGGGCTGGAAAGATGGCCTAGCGGTTAAGAGCGCCGACCGCTCTTACGGAGGACCCGGGTTCAGTCCCCAGCACCCACATGGCGGCCGAGAACCATCTGAAACTCCAATTCCAGGAGAACTCCAGTTCCAGGGGAATCCGACACCCTCTTCTGACCTCCACGGCATTGCACCACACGGGTGCACAAACTTTCATGCAGATAGTACATTCATACACATACAGAAATAAATAAAATTAATAAAAAAATTAAAGACTCATTTCTCTCACCTTCACTGTCCTCCACATTCAACCTCTGATCCTATTTTCATAATCTAAAGCTCCACTTCTTCTCATCTTCATGTTGATATTCAAATCTCCAGTGTCACTTTGTATTAATTTATTACTCATATTATGTTATCTGATACTATGAAAAACATCTGAAAATATGCTAATATATTAATCTCTATGCCAGTAACACTTTTCCTCCAAATCTAGATATTTCTTTACTGTACCAACTCAAATATTTCCTACAATATAGGTTGATTCTTTGATGTGAGTGTGTGTGTGTGTGTGTGTGTGTGTGTGTGTTTGTGTGGTCTATGCTATGTGTGTATGGGGATGTGTACACCCATGTGGGAATGCAGAGGTAAAAGGAAGACACAACAATGATCCTTCCTGATGCTTCTTCTTAGTAAATCCTCAAGATCTACAGCTTGGACTCTCTCCCTGATGCCTGAGGAAGGTCTCTACCATGCCCACATATACAGGTAAAACCCTCCTCCTCAAATCACAGAGGCTTTCTCCTTTCCCTCTTAATCACTTTGGCATTTTACTTATTTATATTTATTTTTTAGTATTCACTTTAATTTACTTATAGGTTAATTCATTTGAAAAGTGTAGATTTTATGGTAAAACCTTGTTGACTTATCTGAAAACTTCACATTATTCTCTATGAGTAGCGTATTTAGAATGGAGGTCTATTAGTGGCTCAGGGATGCTATAGTAAATTAGAATAAGTTGTAGAATAGAAAACACGAGGAATTTGTTGTTTAAATTTATTGTTCTAAATGTTATCAGTCCAACATCGAGGGGTTATAAGGCTCTGCTCCTCCCAGCCTTTAGAGGAAGCTTCTTCAATCTTATCGCAGGTTCTGGAAGTTTTGTGACATTTTCTGCTCTTCCTTGCCTTGAGCTACAACACATCTTCAGCTCCTGAGTTCATTGCCGTGCCATTCCTGCGTCTGTCAGATTCTGTCCTACTCTTCTGTGACATAGTCTTTTTTTTCTTAATTAATCATTTTGGCATTTTAAAATGTTGTACTAGTATAACAAACAAACACATACATAACACACTATGGTGAATTGCCTATATAAAGCTGCACTCTACTCAGAATCAGTTGATTGCCTTGCATATGTTTTGAATAGTCATCCTAGATTTAGTATCATGACTTGGTAACAATTGAGGTAAGTAAGTCTTTAACAATTGAGGAGGAGGAACAGTCAGGGAAGGGACTTTGCTGATGAAACCTGATGGTAAGAATGTCAGTTTAGGGCAGTACAGGTGGTAGAGTGAGGAAGACAAATATTGTTGATCATGCATTAACTTGACAGAGTTTAATGAATTTTAACAAAGATACATAGCTGGGTGTGGTGGTACACACTTTTAATCCCAGCACTTGGGAGGAAGAGGCAGGGAAGACTTTGTGATATTGAAGCCAGCCTAGTCTACACAGTGAGTTCTTGGCCAGATGAGGCTATAGGGAGACTCTGTCATAATAAGACCAAGGGGGGGGGGATAAGAGGTGGCTCAGCACATAAGAACAATGCCTGCTCTTGTAGAGGACCTGGATTCAATTCCAAGCACACACGGGGGGTTAAAAACCATTAAAAAATCTCCAGTTCCAGTGGATCTAATGTTCTCTTTTGACTTCTGTGGAGACATTGCACAACATAGGTGCACTCATAGGCAAGCAGGCAACACACTCACACACATAAAGTAGAATAAAGATAATAAAGATTTTAAAATACCCCGCCCCCCCCCAAAAAAAAACAACCCTGAGTGATCCCTGAGGGCCAGATCCTCAACTGACCACCACAAAACTTGATTAACCTGGGCTATCTGTATGGGCTTAAGCATCCAGAAGGAAAGTACAACCAGAAATAAATAGTCAATAAGACCAGAGAAGCTGTAATGCAAACACAAAACTTTAGATCTTAGTAAAAAGACAAAAAGGAAAAAAAGAGAGCACCGTTGTTTGGCTTGTCTTCAATCTTACAGGCAGGTGCATAGGCTCTGTGGATGCCATTGCTTTTGGCACTCCTCAAAGACATGAGATGCAGCTTTTTTACTTTTTAGCCTTCCAGTGTGGACTGAAGACTGCTGAGATACCCAACTTGTGAACTAAGTAGCTAATGGGAATTCAGCCTCCTCAGGATATGGACTGCCATTGTTGGATTACCTCCACAGTATCATGGAGACCAATGCAGGGAGATCAAAACAGGATGCATACTTACTAGACTTCGTTTGGGGGCACAATATTTAAAGCAGAAGCACATCAGTAAGGGTTTCCTTCTACATAATGGTTTTTTTTTTTTGTAGTGCAATGTCTTAATCATAGTCTATTATCAAATATTTTAGGAGTATCTTTAATGTTTAGATAGTATATTGGCAGCATGCAATAATTACATCATAAGTTCTCAAGCAGAGGCAATCTATTGCAAGGACCTTCTTTGCTGCCAGTTATCATAGACTGTTTAAAGTTAGAAAACTGAATAGCAACAGTGAACACTGTAGAAATGCACTTTGTTCAGTAATACTTGAATTTTTGCAATATTAGATTATCCATTTGGTTGTTACAGAAAATCCTTAACTGTAATAGATGGTTGTTGCCCTCAAATGGTATATTGGCTCTAGTAGTGGGCTTTATGTGCTAGATTTCAATATCCTTGAGCCTGGGCAAGTGCACAAGCCTTTTTAAAAAGAAACGTGGCTTACTTGCACAAAACTGATCAGATTTGAGAGATTGTTAATGCCATTGAAGTGTTTTTTGTGGGTGTTAAACAAATGGTGAGAATTTGAACTGTTCCCTTATTATAGTATTGAAATTAAGTCTACTTAATCTATCAAATCATGTTCATGCCTTGATTTTATATACTTGTATCTGCCAATAAACATTGTGATACTTGAAAAAAATAAATGAAATAAAATTTAAAAATAAATAAATAAAAAATAAATTAAGAAAAAAATATTTTTAAAGTAGCAAAAAGGAAAAAAAAAAGTTTCACATACCTACCTGCAAATTTCAGCTGAATTCTCAATTATACCTCACCAGGTACATCTCTCTACTGTTATTTTCTTTTAAGGGAAATGTGAGTTCTGTAAGTGGAAATATTTTCTAAGAACTGCCTATCAAGTATTTATTTTTATCATGAATGGAGATGGAAAAATGACAGGTACATTAGGTTATTTATTGTTTCCCTGTGTTGGCCAATTTTCAAAGCAACCAAAAACAACAGGCCAGTAAACTTTTAGACATGATAAATGTAATTGTTTAGTTTTCATTTTCAACCATAGAATCTGGTGATTTCCAATTCATTCTAGTCATTGTTTTGTTATATCCAAATAGCTTCTTCTTTAGAGATAAGCATCTTGTCAAATTGATTTTTACTTATCATTAGTACAATATCAGCAGTGTTTGAATTCATTTTATTTCCAGTAATATCATATCTTGTTCAGTTTTTTGCTTTACTGCTCCCCAAAAGATCTAGAACCAGTCATTTCTCTGAGAAGTTTGGCTTGTTATTTGAGGAAAATGCAATTAAATTATCCCTTGTCATGAAGGGTGATTTTGCTATAGTCCAATTATTGGCACTTTTCAATGATCAAAACACATAAATACTTTAAAATTTTTCTATTGAATTTTTGAGAATTTAATACAGTATATTTGGGTTATATTCAGATACTTTATGAGTTTATATATAAAACATATATAAAGACATTCTCAATTTGATTAAATTTTTAAAAATATTTTGATTACATCTATTTTCTTGTATGCTTAATCTTGGTTCCATATACTTGCTTAAATGCCTCATCCCATAATGTCTACATAATAATTTCATAAGAATAGTACATAAAACAGTATTATTACTTAGCACTGCTTAATACTTTAGTGCAATTCTTTTAATCTGTGAGTTATAATTTTTAGGGGTAGTCAAATTACTTGCCTGAAAATTCACTAAAAATAATCCTGTTTTGATCAGGCTTGAATTTAAACATAGCACATAAACACCATGCACAAACACATACACATATACACATACACACACACATGCACACACACAAACACAAACTATGGTGATTCTACTAAATAGTCTAGTCAGATGTTTGTTCACCACTAACATATAATTGTTAAAGACTCACCCAAAATGAATTAGTGTTATTAATTGGACATGATTGAGATCAAGAGTTTCAATGTGTACAGAGGAGCAGACAGGGAAAGTCCATTGTGGATGAGTCTGATGATGAGAATTTCAGATTAGGCATGTTCAGTTGGTACACTGAGGAAGAAGGCCTTTATTACACATTTGATTTTGGCATCTCCTTCAATCACACTTTTTTAGTGGAATATGACCAAACTTTCAATCATCTGTGAATGGGAGTATTTTCTATAATTAAAAAGGTGGAATGACCTATAACATTTTTGTTTTGGTCTTTTTGATGTAGGGTCTCACTTAAGTCCCAGCTGGCCTGGAACTCACTATGTAGACTAGGCTGGCCTTGAACTCAGAGATTCACCTGCCTCTGCCTCCTGAGTGCTTGGATTAGAGGCATGTGCCACCATGCCTAGCTTGACCGTATACTAAAAATTGGAAAGATACAGAGAAGATTAGCATGGCCCCTGCAAAAGGATGACCTATAACTCTTACTAGTTTTCCGGTGATTTTACTAAAATGCCATATAATAATTTTGTTATTTGAGAATTTATTTTTTGGGGTCTTTTCAAGACAGGGTCTCCCTGTAGCCCCCGCTGTCCTGGAATTTGCTCTGTAGACCAGGCTGGCCTTGAACTCACAAACATCTGCCTGTCTTTGCCTCCCAAATGCTAGGATTAAAGGCATGTGCCACTATGAGAATTTATATTTTTTTTTTGCTAATCCAAACACAAAGAATCCCCTTGGATCTGACAAGAAGAAAGATTGGGCCTGGACATACATTGGTGTTTATGATGAGATCCTGGCTTCCAATATCTGGATGTCTTTTCATATCTAAATTTGTTTTTTAATACTCAGATAATTTATACATAAGTCATAGTTTGTACAAATGAAAGTGAAATTTCCTCATCTATTTTCTGCATATTAGATTTCTGGCCTCTTACATTGGATGCTTATGTCCATTTAAATAAAATTGTCCCTATATGTTCATGGTCCTTGAAGACATGTCTCTCTGAATAAGGGGTCACTGTACCTAGTGCATCCCTTTTGTTCTCCCCAGGATGCATTGCAGGAAGTTCAGGAAAATACAAATAATAACAAGATTCATGTCTAACATTTGAACAATGCAATCATAATCCAGTCAATATTGATTTAAAATCTGATTCCTTAAAAATTATTTCTAAAATCATCTCTTGAGAATTTAGGTAAGTACCAAGGAATTTTAAAGGACATTCTAAGTACCAAAGAATATCTGAGGAAGGGCAAGTGCTATTTCCAGTAAAAATAATGGACAGAGAGACTTGGCTTCAAGAAATACCTTGGGACAGTCTGGGATCAGGACTTATTTTGGATCCCTTCATAAATTCAAATGACATTTGGGGCAGTTGTTAAACTGGAAAAGTAATCATCAGTTTTCCACAAAGAAGACTCTGCATAACTGTAGCACACAGCTGTGTAATGAACTCCAGTTTATACAAGCAAAAATTAGCTCTGCCCTCCCACTTTGATAACAAAAAACTAAATTGCTATTTGGACTAGAAATTTTTAACAGGAACAAGAAAGAGCAGAGACAGAAGGCAGGGATTTACACAGAGAGGCTCAGTGAAAGATTTTTAAGAAAGGAGACAAGAAGGTTATCATTAGAGTCATAGAGAATTTTTTTAGTCTTAAAATTTCTACCAAAACCTCAATCTAATAGGGGTTTGGGCAGAGAAATGAAAGGGAAAGAATGCATTAAAAAGTACAGTTTTAATATTTTGAATATATGTAGATAACAGTCCCACAAGAAAGATCAGAGGCTAACCAATGTCCACGAAGAGCAAAGGCACAGTAATTTCAGCTAGTAAATCTGCAGGAAAGGATTGATATTTTTAATCTGTAATTTGACAACCTATAAAAGCAACTGATTTTAGAAGCAACCACAGTAATTAAGTCATTACAGGGATTGTATGGTGGAAATATCAAATAGAGTCACTGGGAAGCCAGCACACAATTCCACCTTTTCTTTAAACTCATAAGACACAGGTCAAGAAATTGTGTTGTGATTTTTGACATGATGTAGCTTGACGCTATGGAGCAGGCATGTCAAAACTTGGCATGGAATCTAGATGTTTATAGAGATAATAAGTAGTCTTGTAATGTGTGAAGGGTAGGAAAACAAGGTAAGTGAATTCAAAAAAGATGATATCCACCAAGAGCGATGTCATAGGGTGCCATCGATATTGTTATTTAACTGTTGATGGCAGGAAAAAGTTGGAGGTATTGAATTAAAAGGGAGCTGTAGACTGAAGTGGATGCATACAGCTCTACAGGAATATAAGTTTTGAAATTTTTACATGAAAAATGAACTCTCAGTTTCAGACTGGGTATTATATACTTGCAATGTTTACTTTAAGCTCTATTAGTTATGATATGGCATAATGGTATGTAGGAAAATTTACATTTTATGAGATTATTTGTTTTTTTATTTTTGTGGATATTATACATGAGTATTTTTACATGATTTATATCTGCCCCACACCTCTTCCAACTCCTCATGTCTACCCCCAAATCCCTCTCAATTTCACATCCTCTTAATTATTATTCTTATAACAAATATATACATTTATAAATATGCATGTATAATGCACTGAGTCCACTTAGTGGTGCTCATGTGAACCTAATAGGGCAGCCCATGTGGAATTATATAAACCCTCAGGGATCTGGTCCCTGGAGAAAACTGCTTCTCTCTGCCTGATCAAGAATTGGTTTTGACTAGATTACTAGTTTAGATGACTAGATTACTTTTTGTCACAGTTATGAAATATACAACACAGTTTTATGTGTGTATATATATATATTAAAGAAAATTATTTAGTGCATGGTTTTGAGAAATAGATGTAATGAAATTCCACAGGCTGTTAGGAAGGACACATGCTAGATAGTAGCAGTGTCAATAGGAGAGTGCTCATAGCTTAAACTAGGCTATTTGTGAGGTTGGGTTTGATCCCTTCCTTTACCTAATTCTTGAAAGAAGTATCAAGGAGATTCAGAAAAGCTATAACACTCCTTTAAAATGCTCCAAGAATGCCCAGGTAGAGGGCAACTCTTATACATGCCACAGCAACCCCCACTCCTGCCAGTCTAGGACCAAGCTTCCAAACACATGAGTTCCTGAAGAAGAAACATCCCAAACAAAGTAATTATTGTTATCAAAACAATATGGGTAGCCACAATTGAAGAATAGCTGAAGTAAGCTGGGCGTGGTGGCACACGCCTTTAATCCTAGCACTTGAGAGGCAGAGGCAGGCGGATCTTTGTGAGTTCAAGGCCAGCCTGGTCTACAGAGTGAGTTCCAGGACAGCTGGGACTACAGGGAGACCCTGTCTAGAAAAGACCAAAAAAAAAAATAAATAAATAAAGACTTTTTCTGTAAAACAAATATCTTGTATGTTTGAATAATCACTGACATCTTTTCAGAAATCTGTACAGTAATGGCATGGTACCTACATACATGTAGCATGTACTCAAATATATACCTATAAACACATAAAGTAAAATCTAAAAGAAGAAATAAAAAACTAAAATATAAAGATAATTTTCAGCATTTTATTCAAAAAATATTGATTTAGTTTCTTCCTTCTGATAGGTTTGAAGTGTCAGTGATGCCTCCTCAGATAAGCTAGGTAATGATGGACCTTATATATTATTTACTGGGAAAGACCAAAAATAAGTCAAAATATTGCAAAAGATGTGTGTGTGTGTGTGTGTGTGTGTGTGTGTGTGTGAGAGTGTGTCTGTGTAGGAGATAGGAAGAATGTTGAAATAGAGACTGATGGGAAAGTCCCCCTTAAATATGCTGGGTCCACTCTTAAACATAGAGTAGAATCAGCATCCTTAGGTGACACACATCAGACAGAAATCTAGACTGATTAGTCAGCCATTTCTCAGTGACAAACAGTTTTCTTGGCAGAGGGAATGATATTTTTAACATCTCTATGATGGAAAAAATTTGCCTGAACAAATACTTGAAAGGCCAGCACTGGACTGAGTATGAGGGATGTCCCAGTTGAGGTGGAGGAAGGAAAGTGGGTCTGGGCAATTCTCATGAGACCCTGGAAAGGGCCACCTTATGTCTGCTGAATGTGCAATAGAAAGCTATGGAACATTCTTAATGGACTGACTTTCTGGTTTTTACCTTTTATGTTCCCTGTAACTGTTTCATATAATAGTTTAGAAAACATAATATATTAACCTGTCTCTTCAATCTACTGCACAGTTGCTGTGAAGAGTCTGCCACATGGTTTGTGCTTGTTCAAAATTGTATGGAGAAAAAATAATCCTACACGGAAAAGAAAAGTATAGGACAAAAAGAATCACCCCAAGTCAAATGGTCTAAATTCAAATTACACATTAAATTTTTAAGCAAATCTGCATTCAACACAAGATGATGAACTGGAAGGAACTAGTTTGAATGTAGATATGGTGTTCTGTCCTAGATAAAGAGGTTAAACTGCCTACATCAAGGTTTACCTACAGTGCAAATGAATGATTTAGAAACTGTTTTGCAGTTACATAAGATCCTCTGAAAGTAAAAGCGAAGTGAAAACAAACAAAGCAAATTTAAAAGCCTCTCATCCTTCCCTTGTACATGGGTGACTGCTTTTGTTATAGTCCTCAAATGACACTAAGAATAAAATGTCTAATTGCATATTTTTCTAATCAAAGTCTTTTATTTCCATAAATGAGTTCTATTTTTAAAGCACTCGAGATACATTTAGAATAAAACAAACAGCCAGATTTGCCTAGTGAAATAGCTCTTTTAGAAAAGTGTGACTTTTTTTTCCTGACATATGCCTTACAAGCAATTCCATTAGGGTGACATCCATCAGATATAATGGGAAGCTAAAAATGGCACTATCGTATTTCATCCTGATGGTCTTTAAAGCATACTCAGAAAGGCCTAATATGTATCCCCCAAGAGCAAAATCTTCCACCTGATTTACAAAGTACAGATGTGAGACAAAATAGCAGAAAATGTTCATTTCTCAAAACCAATGTAGTCTGTATTGCTTATAATTTAATTTAGATAAGTTGAAATTAATTTCTAAATATGTGTTTATGATATCAAAATTTTATAAATTATCATTTATAAAATTTGTTTACTGAAGAAGTCATATCCTCCAGTATCTTCCTCTCATGCTTTATTGATGCAACAGTCAGTCCATGAGTTAATTTTCTTCTTCTTTCTGAGTAAAAAACTCTGTCCTTGCTGAAAAAGATGGCTTGAGTAATTAATTCTAATGAAGAATATCATCTCACAATTTTATTCCAAATTTAAACTCTATTTTTTTTCTTTTCTCTTGATACTCAGAAGCTGCAGCACTATCTGGAAAATGTCCTTGATTCAATCAGAGGAAGATCTTTTTTATGATGCCTTCTGCTGCAATTCTTTCATATTATTCTTGGATATATGTTCAAGTATCAGTTATTTTCTCAACAGAGAATAAAAATATAATGAGGCAGCGTACTATTACTTTTATTCATTTATTTTCTGGGGGGGCGGCTTTTATTTTTATTTTTTAATTATTTTTATTGAGGTTTCGTGCATTTCATACAACATTTCTCAATCCAGTTTAGACTCATTCCTCCTTCCATGCCCCCCACTCCACCCGAGCTCATGCATTCTGCCATACATGTCTTGCATCTTTTTCTTAGTGTGGCATGAATTATCCTGCTGAATGAATGACAATGGCTTGAAAGAAGCCTGGAGAGTTGGTGGAGGTCCAGCTTTCATATGATTGTGCTCGAATGCTTAGGCTTGGTAGAAGCCTACAGAGTTTGGCAAAGACTCTGCCCTTGAATGATTGTGCATGGAATTTAAAACACAGAAATCATTAGTCATATAGTAATATTACAAAGTCTGAACATAAGTGGTAAGTTAATTCTAGAGCTCATTAAGAGATTCACCTTTTTACCATACCACTGCTTTCAAATAAAAAGAAATATAACATTGACAATGTATAGTTTGCTTTGCAACTAGGGATTTGGTGCTAGCATCCACAAATGAGGGATACCATTCATTCATTACTTGTTTGTTTGTTTGTTTTCTGGGACTGTGTTACTTTACTTAGCATAATATTTTCTAGTTCCATGCATTTAACTGCAAAGTTCATGTTGTCATCTGTCTTTACTGCTACATAGAACTCCACTGTGTGGATATACCACATTTTCTTTATCCACTCCTTGGTTGAGGGACATTTGGTTGCTTCCAGCTATTCACTATTATGAAAATAGCTCCAATAAAAATAGATGTGCATGCATCTCACTCATAGGAAGAGTCTTGTGGATATACATCTGGGACTGGTATGTCTGGGTCAGGTGGTAGGCTCATTTTAAGTCATTTTTAATATGTTTTATTGGTGTTTTGTGTGTCTTATACATCATTTCTCAGGCCAATTTAAACACACTCCCTTTTCCATGCCCCCCTCCCCACCCCAGTTCATGCATTCTGCCATGCATGTGTTGCATCTTTTTCTGTCTTTTTTTCTCTGCAGAGGTTTATTGTTTCAGCAGAAGTTAACTGTGTCAGTCAGTTTCTTTGATCCAGTCCTTTTGTCATTGTTGTTCCCTCCCATTTGAATTGCTCCAAAGTATGCCTCTCTCTCTCTCTCTCTCTCTCTCTCTCTCTCTCTCTCTCTCTCCATATATATTATTATATATATAAATAATGATATATATTATATTATATATGTCACATATATATTAAAATTATGACTTTTGAAAATAAACTGTATGCTAATTCCAAAATATGTTTAGATGTTCACATTTTTCCCTTTAATTATATATTACTCTAATATATGAACACATACCCTCCATACATATACCACAATTACAAAGTCTGAGAATAAGTGGTCAGTTAATTCTAGAGCCTGTTAAAGAATTCACATTATAATAGCATAGTTGCCTTCAGATAAAAAAGAAATATAACATTAACTTTTCTCAGCTTGCCTTTCAACTAGGGGTTTGGTGCTAGCATCCACAAATGATAGATGCCATTCATCTTTTGCTTGTCTGGGACTGTGTAACTTCACTTAGCATAATGGCTTCAAGTTCCATCCATTTACTGCAAGGTTCATGACATCATCTTTCTTTACTGCTGCATAGAATTCCATTGTGTAGATGTACCACATTTTCTCTAACCACTCATCAGTTGAGGAACACTTGGGTTGCTTCCAGCTCTTTGCTATTGTGAAGAGAGCTGCAATAAACTTAGATGTGCATGTATCTCTGCCACAGGATGAGTCTTCTGGGCATATACAAAGGAGTTGTATAACTGAGTCAGGTGGTAGGCTCATTTTCAGTTTCTTGAGATTTCTCCACATTGCTTTCCATAGTGGTTGCACGAGTTTGCATTTCCAACAGCAGTGGATGAGTGTTCCCCTTTCCTCATAGCCTCTCCAGCATTTGTTGTCCTTTGCATTCCCATCAGCAGTGAATGAGTGTTCCCTTTTCCCCACGATCTCTCCAGCATTTGGTGTCAGTTATTTTCCTAATCTTAGCCAATCTTTCCAGGGTAAGATGAAATCTTACACTGGTTTTAATTTGCATCTCCTTAATTATTAGCAACATTGAATACTTTCTGAGATGTTTCTCAGACATCTTCAATTTTCATTTATGAATTCTCTTTTCAGCTCTTTACTCCATCTTTTTACAGAGTTGTTTGTTTTCTTACACCTTTGTTTTTTGGAAAAAATCTATCTATATCTATATCTATCTATCTATCTATATCTATCTATATCTATCTATATCTATCTATCTAACTATCTATCTATCTATCTATCTATCTATCTATCTATCTATCTACCTATCTATACTGGACAGCTAACCTGCCACTCCATAACCAGCCTAGAGGAACAAGCCTTCAACCCAATGAAGAAATACTATTACTACTAAAGTGTGGCTAATACTACTTGGTATTGACTGGTCAAAATTTCCCAAAATGCCACTTTTGAGAACAAAGCTGAATGTTCTGGTATTTTAGGGAGAGGATCCATCCTTCAGAGCCAGGGCACAGGATAAATATCACGGAGTTGAGGGTAGGAGTTGGTAATTGGGATCCTAGCCCAGTTAACCAAAAGAAAGAAACAGTAACTCCAAATCAATAGCATTCGTGATGAAAGGGGAAACATCACAACAGATAAAGAAAAGTTCCAATCATACAAAAATACTTCAAAAACCTATACTCTACTAAATTTGGAAACCTAAGAGAAATGGATGAATATCTGAAATCCTGGGATTCGCCAAAGCTTAACCAAGAAGAGATTGACAGCTTAAACAGACCCATAATACTTGAGGAAATTGAAGATGTAATAAAAAGCCTCCCAACTATAAAAAGCCCAGGCCACAATGGTTTCAGGGCAGAATTCTATAAAACATTTAAAGAGGTCTTACAACCATTAATATTCAAACTTTTCAGAAGGATACAGACAGAGAGAAATATCCCAAATTCATTCTATGAAGCCAGCATCACTCTAATACCAGAACTAGGAAAAGACACAAACAAGAAAAAACTATAGACCCATATCATTAATGAACACAGATGCAAAAATTCTCAACATAATACTTGCAAATCGCATGCAGATCTACATCAGAAAGATCATACATCATGACCAAGTTGGATTCATACCAGAAATGCAGGGATGTTTCAACATACCTAAATCAATAAATAATATAAAACACATAAATGGACTTAAAGACAAAACCCACAGGATCATCTCAACTGATGCAGAAAAAGTTCTCCACAAAATCCAGCATTCCTTCATGCTTAAAGTCCTAGAGGGAATGGGACTAGAGGGATCATTCCTCAATGTAATCAAAGCCATTTAAAAGAAACCCACAGCCAACATCATCCTAAATGGAGAAAAGTTGGAAGCATTCCCCTTAAAGACAGGAACATGGCAAAGGTGTCCACTGTCGCCACTCCTCTTCAATATAGTGCTTGAAGTGCTTGCTAGGTCAGTAAGGTGAGAAAGCAAAATTAAAGGAGTACTAATTGGAAAAGAGGAAGAAAAACTATCCCTTTTTGCAGGTGATTTGATAGTTTACCTAAGGGATGCTAAACTCTCCACCAGAAAGCTCTTTGAATCAATTAAAAGTTTCAGTAAAGTAGTGGGATACAAAATAATCCTAGAAAAATCAGTAGCCTTCCTTTACACCAACAATAAGCAACTGGAGAAGGAATATAAGGAGACCTTCCCAATCACAGTAGCCTTAAAAAAACAAACAAACAAACAAACAAACAAACAAACAAACAAAAAAACCCTAGGAATAAACCTAACCAAAGACACCAAAGACCTCTACAACAAAGATTTTAAAACCCTGAAGAAGGAGATTGAAAATGACATCAAAAGATGGAAGGACCTCCCATCCTCATGGATTAGGAAAGTTAATATAGTAAAAATGTCCATTTTACCCAAATTGATATACAGATTCAATGCAATCCCAATCAAAATCCCTATGAACTTCTTCACAGACGTGGAAAAAAACATCCTTAAATTCATATGGAAAAAGAAAAGACCCCAAATAGCTAAAGCAACCCTGAGTAAAAAATGCAATATGGAGGGGGACTGCCCTACCAGACTTCAAACTATATTATAAGACCATAGTCATAAAGACACCTGGTACTGGCATAAAAACAGACCTGTTGACCAATGGAACAAAATTGAAGATCAAAACTTGAGGTTATACAATTTCAGTCACCTCATATTTGACAAAGGGGCAAAAAAAAAAAAACAAAAAACTCAGTGGAGGAAGGAAACCATCTTCAGCAAATGGTGCTGGCAAAATTGGATCATCATCTGTAGAAGAACACAATTAAACCCCTACCTCTCACACTGAACAAAAATCAATTCCAAGTGGATCAAGGATCTGAACATGAAGCCCAAAATCCTGAAGGTGATAGAAGAAAAAGTTGGCAGCAACCTACAAGACATAGGCATAGGAAAAGAGTTTCTAAATCAGACAGCAGCAGCACAGGAAGTAAGGTCAACAGTCGACAAATGGGACTTCATAAAACTCAAAAGCTTCTGTATAGTGAAAGAAACAATCAAGGAGGTGAAGAGAAGACACACAGAGTGGGAGAAAATCTTTACCAGTGATACATCTGACAGAGCATTAACATCAAGAACATATAAACTACTCAAACAACAAAGAAGTAAGACTACAAATGACCTCCTCAAAAGATGGAGTAAAGAGCTGAACAGAGACTTCACCAGTGAGGAATTAAAGATGGATGAGAAACATCTTAAAAAGTGTTCAACATCATTAATAATTAAGGAAATCCAAATCAAAGCCACTCTCAGATATCATCGCACTCCAATATGAGTAACTAAGGTCAAGAAAACAAAAGACAACAGATGCTGGAGAGGTTGTGGGGAAAGGGGAACACTCATCCACTGCTGATGGGAATGTATACTTGTACAACCACTGTGGAAAGCAGTGTGGAGAACCCTTAAATGACTCAGAATGAGCCTACCACCTGACCCAGTCATACCACTCCTGGGTATATACCTCAAAGACTCATCCTAATGCAAAGATATATGCACATCCATATTTAATGCATCTTTCTTCACAATAGTAAAGAGCTGGAACCAACCCAAATGCCCCTCAACAGACGAGAGGATGACAAAAATGTGGTACATCTACACAATGGAGTACTATTCAGCAGTAAAGAAAGATGGCATTATGAACTTTGCAGGTAAATGGATGGAGCTCATACACATAAAAAAAACTTTTAAAAAAAGAAAGATGACATCATGAGGTTTGCTGGTAAGTGGATGGAACTTGAAGCAATTATGCTCGGTGATGTAACACAGTCCCACACACACACAAAAAAATAAATAAAGGTGAATGGTTTCCCTCATTTGTGGATGCTAACACCAAATCCCCAGTTGGCAGGCAAACTGAGCAAATTTATTATTATATTTCATTGTCTTTGAAAGCACCTGTGCTATTCCAATGCGAATCTCTTAATGGGCTCTAGAATTGTCCAACCACTTGTATTCACACATTGTAATTACCATATATGGACGGAAGATATGTATTCATATTCTAACATAAAAAAGAAAAAAGTATGTAAAGTTACACATCTTTTTTACTTGCCTGCAACTTTACTGTTAAAACGTGCATCTCTAAATGTGTTTAAGAATCAATCCATAGATTATTTTCAGAATTGTAATTTTGATTTATGTTTGGAGCAAATATATGCATACTTTGGAATAATATAAAATTAAAGGGAACAAAAAAGAGAGAGAAAAACCTATTAAAAGAACTGACCAAAACAATAAACTTGTGCATTGAAAAGGTTATGAAAGACTGAGAAAAAGATGCAATACAGGACTTAACATGTATGACAGAATCTATAAGCTCTGGCAGGGGGCGGGGGCATAAGGGGTGGGCATGGATGAGAGAATGAGTCTAAATTTGATTAAGAAATGTTGTATGAAATGCACTCAATAAAAATTAACTTAAGAAAAAAAAGTACAAACAGGAGAAGGGGAGGTAGGTGCTAAAATTCTAGTAAAAAAATGACCTCCTGTAAATGGTTATTTCAATAAATTTCACCTGATTTAATGGCTCTTACCCTGGGAATCTGACTTTGAACTTGGACTATTCAGCTCAGCTCTTAATAATCTACAATGACAAAGAGCTTATAACCATAAATTTCATAAGAACTAATAGATACAAATACATAAGCTTCAATATTTGATGAATATTAAGTGCATTTCCACAGACAAAAACTTAAAGACCTATTGATGTTATAAAGAAAATGAACTTGAAATTAATGAAACCATTCTCTTTCAAATATATGAATACCTCAAAATATTGCAATTTTAATTTTAAATGTATTTTATCTTCATAAGACTTTAAATGTAATCTTAGATTACATTAATATATAACAAAATATATCAACTAAAAGTAATTAAAGTGTACTGTCTCAAATGAAGGATTAGTCTGCATAGGGTTGGCCTAAATTTCTTTAGCTATGATTCAATGATATGCTTCTTTAGAAAACTTTATTTGATGAAGAAGTTGCTGGCTGGGTTTTTAGGTGAGCTAGCTCAAAGGAAACGAAAGCATCTTTCTAATTATTTGTGTTGCCACATGGAGAAGTGGAACTCTCTACTGGTTTTTCTTTGGGATTGTCTTTTTTTAAAACAGCATTTTTTCAGGAGGGACTTGTTTTAGAATCTTTTACACAACACTCTCCTAGTCTTTTAAAATATTTAATTTTCCACAAATTCCATAGTATGTTTTGATCATATTCAACACCCTCCCCTGCCTGCACCTCTCTGAATGTCCACCACCCAGTTTCAAGTTCTGTGTAATAAATATTATCGTCTGTAGAGTCAAATTTGTATCTCCAAATGCCCTCCATTGTGGGTCCATCCACTGGAACATGGCTAACCTACTAAAATTGTTCCCTTAAATACTGTTTAGTTTTATAAGATAAGAACCAGTCAAAGGAAATCAAATGAATCAGACTGTTAGTTACATGTAGACTTAGTGAGGTTTTAAACTACTCAAGAATTAAATAAAAGAAATGAATTCTTTGCTACTAGAAGTAATTAATAAAATACTGAAACAGGAGCTGAGATACAGATAATTTGGTAATGTGTTTACCATGAAGTATGTGAAGCTGAGTTTGAACCCCAGCCATCCATGTAATAAAAATGGAGTGGGTGGTGAGCCATTACAATCTTGGTACTGGGGATCCAAACACAGGTGGATCTCTGGGGTTCTCCAGTCAACTACTCTAACCAAACATATGAGCATCAGCTCCCAGTGAGACAGTCTGTCTCAAAAGAATCAAATCAAACAGTACCTGAGCAATAGCACCAGATGTTGACATCTGCCCTTCACATGAGCCTGAACACACAAATGCAAACAAATGCAAGAAAAGAAGGAAATGCTAAAATTTTCACCTTACATCTGTAATGTGGGGCTGGGAGGCCCATGGGTCCAGGAGATGGAAATTAATGAGAATCAGAAATGGGCACTTCTGAATGTCAATGCTGTGTCCTGTGGAAGATAAGCAGGGAGGGCATTTGCAAACAAGGAAGGGTCGCAGTTCACTGAGTATTAGGTCCACAAAAATTCCAGTTCTGTTTAAAGGTAAATGTGATCTAGCCGTGAAGCTAAGAATAAGGCAGGTAGCCCAGAGACTAACACTGTCTCCTATTTGATACCTTGTTGAATAGAACAAATACATGTTATGGGAATGGCATGCAGATTTATGAGATTTCCTGCAAGTGGCTAAATAAATCATCCCCACTTGATTTAATGCCTCTTAGACTATGAATCTGATTTTGAACTTCAATTATCCAGCTGCATCGGTTAGTGGCACTTAATAGCATAGAAATTCTAGTTATAAATGCTGAATTAGTCATCTAGAAAAGTGTCTGCTGTATCCAAGCAATCAGCTCTTCTAAGTAAGAGGAGAGACACTCACCATTGGGAAATATTTCTGGAAGGCACAAGAAGCAGGCACAGAAGGCTGGGATGGTTTGGTTCAAGATCTCAAAGTAGATATGAAGAATTTAAATAATTTCTTGGCAATGTCTTTATGTAAAACATCTCCAGTTATCTTCTTAATCATATAACTTGGCTGTAGTTAGGAATTCACTATAATTACAATTTAAGGAATAATAAAGATAAAAATATTTAGTCATTTAAGCTGGACATAGTGGCACACATTTAATCCCAGAATTTCGGAGGCAGAGGCAGATGGATGTCTGTGAGTTCCAAGCCAGCCAGGTCTACACAGTAAGTTCTAGGCCTGAGCTACAGGGAAACTCTGTCTCAAAAAGACAACAAAAGAAAAAAAAATAAACATTGGTCATTTAATAAAAATGTAGGTAGATAGTGAATGGATAGTTTTCCAGCCTTCATATATTTTCCAGTATTTTTGACTGGACAAATCTGTTAATATTTTCTGATTTTTAATTCAAATCCTGTGGTAGCTAAATGATGAAGTAACAATGACTTTGCTAAATATCAAAATTATGAATGAGTTTAGAATTTTCATTCTCAACACATTAAAAAACTCATTTCTTGAAAATATTCCATGTCTAAATTAAATTAAAATATTCAATAGGGTGTTTGACAAAATCAGACATAGGTCATTAATAAAAGTTAATTAAAATTAAGCAATTAGAATAAGCATCTGTCATTGAGCTTATTGTATAATCAAGACAGTTCTAATTCAATCAGCATAGTTAGAGTCTTAACATAAAGCCACTCAGCAACAATTTTTTTTTAAAAAGTGGCTGCCACTAAGTTAATGTTTTTCCACTAGACACTCTCATGTTAAAGGCAATGGTAGATAAGGTGTACTTCATCTCATGACATAGAATTCTGTGAACTTATCATTATCTCTTCTTTATAAAAAGTTAATCTTTTGAGTCTGGAGAGATGGCTTAGAGGTTAAGAGCCCTGCAAAGGACCCAGGTTTGACTCCCAACTCCGACATGGCAGCTAATAACTATGGGTAAATCCAGTTTTAGATGAATCTAATGACTTCTTTTGACTCCATGGGCATTGCATGACACAGGTGCGCTTACACACATGCAGGCAATACACTCATAGACATAAAATAAAATAATAAGATATTTAAAAAATTAATCTTTCAAACATGAAAATATTTCAAGAGAGAATCAATTCTCATCTACATATAATGTTTATAGAATTGTTTTCTTCAGAGTCAGATGCACAAAGGCAGTATTTTCCATGGTCCTTGCTTTATAGATTAAAGTCACATGGAAGCAAGTGTCTAGGTTTAAGATGTGAGTTAGCAAAGGTGAACTTGATGAAGTTTAAACCAGGATAAAGGAATAAAGACTAACTCACAGCCAATGTCATTTGCCAACACCTACTAGAGCAGATCAGAATTTTATACATCTTTTACAATGTTAACATTTATAAAATCTAATAGTTACATTCGTTGTATGTATGTGATTGTATATATTTGTGTGTGTTTTCATGTTCCTGCCTGAGTTTGTATGAATGCAAGTACATGTGGAGACTGGAGGACAATTTTGGATGTCCGTGCTTGTTTGCTACCATGCTTGAAACAGGGTCTCTATTGCCGTTGATTGCTGCATTGGCCAGGCTACCATGGATTCTACTGTCTCTACTTCCCATCTCCTCCAGAAGTACCCTTTGATTCAGTTGGGTATGACACCACATCTAGCTTTACTGGTTCTGTGGTTCACAGTCATGATTCAGTATAATTCCCCTGAGAGTCAGTTCCAGAAATTTTGCCATAAATAGAATGAGAATAATTCAACTTGACAAAAATAGAATTAAATCACAACTTTACCTCATCCTATAATATATTTTTAAAAAATATGCTACAGAAAAAATTACCTTATAGCTCTCAAATTTAAGGCCCTATAAATTGAAAAACAAATATAAACTAATTTTAGACATAGCTGAATTTTATCCATTGCCTCCTATTTTTTATTTTATTTTTATGAGTGTATTGCCTGTGTGTCAGTGTATGTGTGTCAGTGCACCCATGTCATGCAATGCCCATGGAGGTCAGAAGATAGGGTTGGATCTCCTGTAACTAGAGTTATGGATGGTTGTTATTCACCATAACAGTACTGTGAACTGAACCCAGGTTCTCTATAAGAGAGGCCAGTCCTCTTCATTGCTGAGATATCTCTCCAGCTCCATTGCCTCCTATGGGAGGTCTAGAACTAGTCCTGTGTAAATAAGCCAACTCCCCATGTCTCTGGCAAGCAATCAAAACAATATATCTTGTTTCTTGGCAGGTTACTCTGAAGGATATTTGATTACAACGTTCATTTGGGGGATAAAAGAACAAAAAAGTCTGTCCTAGATTCTTGAGACACAGAGACTAGCCCATGGTAATCTTCATCAATGAGGTTGTTAGAAATGTGTTCACAAGCACATATAAGATTCATTGAATTCTAATTTACGTTTAAACAAGATTCCTAATGCATATGAACATGTATGCTTGAAAAGTGCTG
>VZQC01010118.1:0-29155 GCA_009823505.1 Rhizomys pruinosus
TCTCAGCACTATGCTATTTAAATTTAATTCATAATAAAATGATCATCACAAAGGAAGTTCCAAGCCCAGAGAGCTTCACACATGAAAGCTATCAAATGGTTAAGGACTAATACCTGTGTTATGTAAGTGCTTCCAGAAAATGGAAGGGACTGTCTCCAACTCATTTCCTGAGATCACTATAACCCTGATACTAGAATCTGACAAAAGCATTTCACAAAAAGAAAACTACACCCTAAGACCCCTTACAAGGGCACATGAACACCAGTAAATATCCTGAACAAAACATTAGCTAGTAGAATCTACCAGCCCTTAAAAGTGGCATGTCTAGATTTGCTCAGTGGCAGTATCGTAGCCAATGAGGTTTATCCAAGGCGCAATCATTGCTAATTGGAAACTAAAGGCAGAGGCAGGTGGATCTCTGTGAGTTCAAGGCCAGGTGGGGCTACAGGGAGACCCTGTCTCAAAAAGACCAAAAAAAAAGTGGCATGTCAGGGGGAGAAGGGCCACCCCAAATCTTCAGGCAGGCTTTGTGAATGAGCTTTGTGGGACAGGGATTGAGGGACTTGAGTTCGGGACAGTGGCTGCAGTTTGGGATGCCAGGGTGCTGGCTTTACCCAGTTTTATTATTCTCATCTGTTCCTAGTTCTTTCTGGCCCTGGTACCCATCTGTCTCTAGCTGCCCCCAGTCTTGGGCCTGGCACAGGTTTTGCCTGTCCATCCAGAAGCTCTCCTCAGCTGATGGAGTGCTTGGCCTAGCAGTCTCACAGCTGTGCTCACTCTGGCTGAGAGAGGAATCTGCTTCTGCCTGTGTCCAGTCATGGCCTGGGCAGGTATAAGAAACCTCAGGGCTGAGCCAGACACCTCAGGGACTGGTAATGCATCGTGGTCGCTGTTCTTTGTTGGATGGGAGTCTGTTGACCTGTGCTGCCAGCCCTGGGAGGCCAGGAGCTCTGGAGCTGCTCTTCTCACCCTGGGAGCCTGAGCTGGACTTTTCCTGCCCTGAACACCCTTATATCACATAAAAGCCCTTCAGCCTGGCGGGTCTCTTGAAACTTTTGCCTTTGCAGCCTCTGCATGTTCTTAAGGGGAGATGTCCCACGTGTCCTCCCTCAGGTTTCTCCCTTTGGGTTCGAGACCTGCAGAAGGTATGTGGGGATTCCAGTCCTGACTAGAGCTCTGGGGTACTTGGTTACCCCAGATGTTGCAGCCTAGGGACAGTGGGTGGGAAGCAGGGAAACCCCCACCTAGGTTTCCTTGGTTTAAGGTGTGGTTATCCAGTGCATTAGGGATGAAGTATGTAGGCCCCTAGGCTCCTCTGCTGGCTGTGTGTTCTTGAGAGGGACGAGGGGCTTTTCCTAGGACCTTCTGAGTCTTTAAGTTCTGGATGCTCTTCTGTGACCCAGGTGAGTATTGCTGACTTCCTGAAGCTAACCCTTCTCTCAGGGAATAAGGTCTTCTATTGGTGTCAGGACCTCTGTCCAGCTCTGGCAGACCCCTCCACCCAGTCCCGGGTGGTCCTCCTCCTCGTTCTTCCATAGGTCCCTCCTCATCCCATACCAAGGCAGCTGCAGATGCAAGGAGCCGGTCTCTACCCACCCTGAGGCGCTATGCCAACACCTTCCGGCTGAAGGCATTGTCCTGCTGACCACCACCCCAAGCCTTCATTCCTCTGCAGGGAGAAGGTGCGCTCCAGCCGCTTCCACCTCACAGCCAGCCTCCTGCATCCCTTCTCCCTCCTAGAGCAGAGCGGCATTTGCAGCCACTTCCTGTTTCTAGGATTCAGTTTCACTGTCCAGGCCCATGTTGGACTCTGGATAGGTGTCTACACACGGTGAGGCCTGGGTTCCGCTCCTGTTCTCCGGAGCAGCTGCAGTTCTGGCTGGAGATGTTCACCACCCAGGTGTCTCCAAGGCACTTCCATCTTCAGACAGTGCTGCTCACAGGCCCCAGCTGCTCTCGAGTCTGTCTGGTTGGTAGTCTTGAGATTGCAGCCTCCTGTTCCCCAGCGCCGCCCCTGGGCCTTCACTGGTTCTCAGCTGCTCCCTCCCCCTACGGATGCTCTTACTCTTTTTCCAGGGTCAACTTGCCAGACAAGCCATGTCTTATCTTCCTTTGGGGTCCGAAGTAAGGAACATCCAGTGTCTGGATACCTGGCTGGCAGCATGGCAGGGGTGGGAGGCAAGGTCTTGATGAACCTCTCATTTTGGGGGTTTCGAACTACCCACACAAGGAGACTCAGCTGGGACTGGTTCACAGCCTGACTGTTTTCAAGGGCTGGCTGGAGCCAGTAAAGGACTTTCTACTTATCTTCCTACTGGGTGGTTCCCCAGGGTGTCACGTCTCCCCTCCTTTTCTCAACCCTACTTCCTGCTTCCGGATAGCTGTGACCTTGAGCAAACCTTTGGTTCCCCTGAGTCTTCAATTTCCCTATATGAAGTGATAAGTGGTCTGAAGTTTAGCTCCTTGTACTAGCTTCAGGAACCCCTTCTAGTGCCCAGGGCTCTGCTCCTCCTCCTGCCAGTCACAGTTCAGGACACGTTGTGGTCCCACAGGGTGGGGGCTGGCTCCTCCAGTGACCATCTCCAGTGATGCCACAGAAGCCCCGGGACCCTCACCCACCGGGAGCCTGCAGTTCGAGTCTTCCAGCCTGAGCCAGCTCGCTGTCCCTCAATCTCTGACCAGTTCTGCTGGGATGTGACTGGGATCTGTCCAGGGTTTCCTGGGCAGAAGCACAGCTCCTGGCAGCCTTGTTATGTCCCACATCCTTGTCCATGGGGCCACTTGGTCCCTCTGCCCTGCTTCCTATAGGGCTCATCCATCCATCCCTCCTTCCTACAGACACTAAACACTTAAAACAAGGACCTGCCTAAGGCTCTAAGGCCAGTATTTCAGATTTAGCAATTGTCCCACACCCTCCCTGCCCATGGGGGCCACTCTGTCCCCCGACCCCTAAACCCTGTAGGTCCTCCAACCCTCCCCTCACTGTAGGGTTCATTCCATCCCTTCCCACACATACAGAACACTTACGGCAAGGACCTAAGAGTACCTAGCCACCATTGAGACTTGTGCCAACTTATGACCCATGCCCCTGCCCATGGGGCTACCAGACCCCTGCCCCTGTCCCCCATAGAAATTCCACTGCCCTACCCATCCTGTAGGGTCCCATTCCATCCTTCTCAAAGCAGAGGCAATTATCCAAGCCCTCGTTTGAGCCACATCTACCTGTTTGAGGCTCCAGGCTGCACTTCAGATTTCTGGATCCTTCCTGGTAAATCTAGTAGGAAAATGGAGGGATAGGAGGGTGAAGTCGGGGCAGGTGTGAGGCTCAAACACTTCTACTCAGGCTCTCAAAGCACCACACCTGTTCCGCAGCCTTGGTCTTGGGTCTCCTGGGTGTGTTGGTGGAGGGGACCATCCCAAACCCATAGACTTTAACTTAGCCTTGAGGCTGGGGCTACCCCCCATGAATTCTCATGGAAAGAATTTGGGAACATGCTCCTGAGTTTCCATGGGTCCAGGCCTGGACTTGTTGGCAGGGATGGAGAGGGCCAGGCCTTCTGAGGCGAGAGGGGTTTCCTGGGCCCAGCTACCATGGGCAAATGAGATGAGGTCCTGTGTAGACGGAGTCAGTTGGGGGTGGGGAGTGGACCCTGAATCTCCTGCCCCTACATTTGAGGGTAGGATCCTGGTGTTAGACACAAGTTTGACCCATTGGCCATATCACCTCTGATAGGGCCATAGGCTCAGTGTCCCAAGGTCTTACTCAAGGTCACAGCATAGGGTATTTTTGAAACCCGTCTTCCACTATGCTGCTCCCTTGCTTTCCTCACCCTCCCCCCCCCCCCCCCGTTCCCAGTCCTCAATGCTCTGGATTTCGGGAGCAACTGTTTTGCCAGGTCCCAATCTTTCCTCGTTTCTCTATAGCAAGAGGGTGTGGTCCCAATCTTTCCTTGCTTCTCTATAGCAAGAGGGTGTGACTGGCATAGCGGCTGGCACTGGGCCAAATGGCTTCAGGACCGCAACCCTGTTGTCTCCCTTGTTTCACTGAAGCTGAATCAGGCCCAGTTTCAATCTGAGCCTGAGGCAGATGGGGAGCTCCCTCCTGGAGGACCATGCCTATTTCCAGCATGGCTCCCACTTAGGGCCAGGCCCTGGTCACTGTCCCCATGGACTCTTCTTCCTGTCCTGCCTCTTTCTCTCTTAGCTGTCTTTTTTGCATCCAGATCTTCCTGTCCTTGCTGACCATGGCTATGGAGTCATGGTGGTGGCCCCAGGAACTACCTGTGCTTATTGAGCCCTCTCTTGTACTCCATCTGCTGTGTACCCTCGGACTCTGCTATAACAGGGGCACTTCCTCCAGGAAGGCCTTCTGTGGTAATCTTTGGACCCAAACATGAGGCATCAGTCAGTGCAGACACCTTATCTGCAAGTTCTCTTGTCCTTCTGTCCCACGGTGGGTCTACCTGGACCACTGTTCAGGTGTCCATCCTGATACAGGTCTGTCTCTGCAGCTCTGAGTTGTCTGTCCTGGTGTGGTCCATCCCTGTGAAGGTAGCCTATGTGGAGGGGACCCAGCCAGTGGCCCCTGACCTCACCTGAGGCTGTTCCCACATCTATTTTCTTGAGAGTGACTCTCAGGTCCAGCCTGCTCTGCTTGATGGTGAGAGTGTTATATTCCAGACCATGCCCTTTATGCCCGATATTTCCCATCTGGCTCTCTGGCCTCATAGCCCTGGTGGGTGATGAAGTATTTATTCTGAGGTCTCTTTGGTGCAGCTCTGCCTTGAGTGCAGGGGCTCCTCTGGAGAGCAGCAGGCCTGGGGAAATGGAGCAGCCTGGATGTGGCCAGAAGCCCTCAGCTGCCTCCATTGAGGCTCTCCTGAAGAGACGTGGCTAGTGCCTAAAGGGGCCTGAGGCTACACTAAGTCTCCAGGGGCAAGCTGATGGGAGGGCATGCTCTTGTCCAGAATGCCTATAGTCTCATCTGACCTAGGCCTGCTCCTGAAGGATTCTGGCTGCTCTTGAGTCTTCCAGGCAGGACATATCCCTGTCTTATGTGCCCAGAGATACCCACATCCATTCACCTGCCACATGGGAGAGCCCAGGTAAGCCTGTACCCCCCAATCTTTCCAGGAAGACCCTGAGCTGGAGCTGAGCAACTCTGGTAAGGTAGGCCTACTGGGAAGTATGAGGTCAAGGGATGCTTTCCAGTACTTTCTCATGGAGGAGACCTAGCCAGCCTTTCCCAGGTGTCATAAGCTGGGGCTGGAGGTGATGGGGGAGTCAGGCTAGTTTTGGGAGCCCAAGAATCCCAAAATCCCTATTATAAAGTCTTGTTCAGTCTTTAACCAGCTCTATTTAAGGACAATTCTTGGGTGCCTGGACCACTTTGGCATTCTAAGTCTGGATCATCTTTGGCATGTTTCTACATCTTCTGCATCCTGGAGCAGCCAGGTCTCTAGGACGTTAAAGGTCAGTGCAGTGTGTTGAATATCAATGTATTGACTAAACAGGAAAACTGACTATAACTGTCTATGCAAATGCCCAGTGACCATCTGCACTTAATATTGAGGGAGAGAATAAGTTCTGTAGGCTGGGCCTGAGTGGAAAGGCAGGGACAGTTTAGAGAAACTCATATGTGACAAAGATCATAAGTGTGGTTAGTCTTGAACTCCTGCAGGGAGGTCTGAAAGGACCAGATGGAGTGACCTGAGCCACAATGGCCCAGGAGTGATGCTAATGTTACATTAGCACAGGTGACTAGAAAATGATTTTTTTGTATGTTGCATAATAAACTAATCAGTCAAGGGGTCCCTTTACAAAATAAGATACTGATTTTTTTGAGAGGAGGGGGAATGCTAAGTTGCTCCATTTCTTTCACTTTAGGGAGAAATTAAATTTCTTGGCCTCGGACCTCACAGGATTTGGGCTTCAACCTCCTCGTCGCTGCTGGGACCTTGACTGTCTCAACTTCCACGAAGAAAGGGATCCAAATAGCTCCTCTACATCACTCTTTCTGGTCTGCTTTGCACGGCCGCCGTTTACATGGGTTGCTCACTTGAGCTGCCTGGTTGGCTCCAGTTTAGTGAGGGGATCTTCCCCATCTATCACAATAGCAATGGACACTCCATAATTAAGTCCCTTGTCTCTGTATATCGCAAATGAGCATGTGACTGTCCTTGGGTCCCCCTCAGCAGAACCATACTCAAACACTGAGGCCACCCTAGTCACTCTTATTTTAACAAGGTCTTATATTCTAGCCCAGGCTGATCTTGAGCTCGGTCTTCCTGCCTGAGCCTTCCAAGTGTTGGGATTATAGGTGTGAACTACCAGACTGGTATACAGTCACTATAGACAAAACTGATAAAGTAGTTCCTACATTTAAAACAAGTAGTGACAGATGCATATTGTAGGTTACACTTATAGCTGTTGTATTAGTCACTTTTCTGTTGCTGTGATAAAACCACCATGAGCAAGGGAACTTGTAAGATCAAATAAACTTATGATTGACGGTTCCAGGGAATCAGTCCATTGTGGCGGGAAGCATGGTGGCTGGGGCTGGAGCAGCAAGCCAAGGGTCACATCTCACAATGAGCACAGGAAGCAGAGAGACTGGAGACGAGGCTTGTTAAACTCACTAAGCATGCTCCCAATGATGTACTTCCTCCAGCATGGCCACACCTTCTAAGACCTCCAAGAACAGTGCCACCAACTGGAGACAAAATGTCTGAATACTTAAAGCCTATGGGGGACACTCATTGAAACAACACAGGTGTGGTGGTTTGAATATCTGTTCTAGGAAAGTCTCTGGCCACTTGTGCTGTGGGTGCTGCTGTGTTCAGGGTGGGAGCTCCTCCCTCCAGCCTCACATGACCATCAGCAGGTGGCTTCTGCTTTTCTCCATTAGCTCTAGATGCAAAGTGTCAACTTCGGGGGCCTTGCATTTCCTGCCAAAAGACTGTCCCCAGAACAACTTGAAAGTCGAGACGGGCTTTGAGATACTGGCAGCCCAGAGTCTTTGGCTGTCACAAGCTCGGGGAGCAAAAACCTCATCCAGTGAGGACAGATGCCCACTGCTAAAGAACGGGCCTCTGTGCCATGTGCAGAAACGAGGGCTTGGAGATCCTCCCAGGAACCGACCTGGCTCTGTGCTGACTCCCCCTCCCTCTCTGACCCCTAGGACACCAGCTGATGAGGTCGGACACCCCAGGAAGAAGCTCTCAGAACAAGTACCGTGGGTAGGGGGAGCAGGACAGACCACACCTGACTCCTGAGGAGGTGGGGATCCAAGGGAAACAAATCCTCTAGTGTTGAGTTGAATTCTAAGCAAATCACTGATTTGGGGACCCGGAGAGATGGCTCCACAGTTAAGAGTACTTTCTGTTCTTGTGGAGGACCAAGGTTCAGCTCTAAGCTCCCACCTGGTGGCTAACGGCCACCTCTAACTCCTGCTCTATGGGAGCCAGTGCCATTTTCTGGCCCCCTCCAGCACCATATGCACGTGGAACACTCAGATTACATGTGGTACACACGTGTTACATGCAACCAAAGCACTCATACTTAATCTTTGGTAATAATTGGTAATCTTAGAGGCCTTGTCACAGAATGTTGCATCAGACTTTCAGAAGTATCACCTATGGTAAAGCTAAATGTGTGGGTTAACATGGTTACAGTTGCCAAGGTTACTTTCCAAGGACTTTCACTGAGAACACATTTCCCTGTGTCTATCAGATGGGGTTTTCGGGCAGGGTGGAAAGCTTGGCCTCTCTACACCCTGGGTAGCATGTATCCATCTTTGCTACCATAACCTCTGCTCTATCACCATCACTGCAGTTTAAGGAAGGTTTGCTCGGAATTGACAGGGAGTTTCCAAATTATCAACTTATTTCTCAGGTCGGTGAAATGATGGGATGGAAGGTTACAATACAGCCCCAATATACATGCCAGCCACCAGCATTCACAATTCTCCATTCCAGACCCTGGGAGCAGTACCTCTGTCTTCAGTCGTCATCCTTTGAGGATACAGAGCTCAAATGTTCTGCATGCAGATGGACTCTACTGGTAGCAGTAGCCTACCTACCCTCTCCTTGGCTTTCTGTTCCAAATCTTTCCCTAGCAACCTGTCCTTGAGTGGTTTTATTTTTGACAAGCAAAGACGTGGACTTGGCTTCTGTACTGGGCAGTGTGTCTGGCCATCAGATGACTTGGTGGGGTAAAGCCCATAAACTTTACAGTGCCTACTTCCGTGAGCCTGCACCAGGCTCTCCTGTCCCAGTGGGGACCTCAGCATTCAACATGGTACTGAATAAAACTACAGAGACGACTCTAGAAAGATATCCTATGTGGCGGGTGTGGTGGCACATGCCTTTAATCCTAGCACTTGGGAGGCAGAGGCAGGTGGATCTTTGTGAATTCAAGGCCAGCCTGGTCTACAGAGTGTTCCAGGACAGCTGGGGCTATAGGGAGACCCTGTCTTGAAAAGACCAAAAAGACATGCTATGGGATGTATGGAGGGAGAGTCTACCTAGCATTCGTGAGCAAAGGCAGATGTCCTGATTAAGAGGTCTCTGCTAGTTTTTGTGTCCATGTAATTATGCCCGAGTAATTAAAATTAACTTGCATACTTAGATCTATGCAGGCACCGAACCCCAAATAAGATAAACACCAGGCTCTGCTCACTGTGGGATATATTTCAGGATAGCCAGGGCTGGGCAGCCTGTTAACACGTGGCAGCCAATAGCGAAGACGGCATCAGGGTCAGGCCCCTGTAAATGTCTTGGGCAGGACCTCAGGTAAAGGGGAAGAGGTCATAGATTAACAGTTTCTGGAGGAAGTAGGTGTCCCTTGGAATGCTTGGAGAGCCAAATCTAACAGTAATTATCTCAGTTTTGTTTCAATCCTTATGCTCTTGCTCAGCATGGCATCCTGTTGTGCTGTGGCTCCCAGTACTCTTACTAGAACAAGTTCTGTTCTGGCTCTAAATCCTTGGTTCTAAGGGCAGAACTGTCAAGGAAGTCTAAAGGCATTGATGGTTTTACTAGCAATACTTTGATAGTTGGGTGACAATTAGGAACTGAAGGTGTCAACCCAGTAAACTTTATATAGTTGTATTTTATGTGACAGATTGGTAAGAACAGCATTGTGAACTGAACATGTTGCCTACACCTGCACAAGTCGCCACCGTCTTTTGGCCTCACAGCATCTAAGCCAATCTCCATTTGCACGGACTCAGAACTCTGGAGACCCTACATGCTGAGTCCATCTCCTGATAGCCCCATCAGAGGACTGGGGCCACCCTGGGGCTACCCTCTGTGCCCTGGAGCCACAGCCTCAGGACATTTTGTCCAGGACGGGTGGCTGTCCCTGCTGCCCCTTCTCTCTGTCCACTAGGCAGCAGATCACTGACTCCAAGGAGGAAGAAGCTCAGGTGACAACATTCCCCTCCCCTGCTCCTCAGCCCTTGTAAGTTGGCTTCCAGCAGCCCTCCTCCCAGCAGTGCTGAGAACTCCCTACAGCTGTGTATTCAACGGCTCTGCCTCCCGTGAGCATGTGCTGGGGGCACCTCCTACACAGAGTTTCCAAAGCAAGGATTGCGAAATGAACACAACCATATCCTCAGCCCTGTGTTCCCCAACTCTAGCAGCACATGGCGAGAAAGGTGGCCCTGCTCCCTTGGGTGGTGGTGACATGAGGACAGAGCCTTTCCTGGAGCAAGCAAGAAGCTAAGGCCCACCCAAAGTCAGTCATGTATTGAGAGACCCCAGAAGTAAACCGCACCCAGCGAACTGCCCCATGATTCATCCTTTGGGCAGTAACTGTAGTGTCTAGAGCCACCAGCCTTGCTCCAAATCATTGTCACTGTTCTCATTTTTCTCCTCCCCCTCCTCCTCTGTTGCCAAAATTCCTTCTGGGTAGAGGGTGTAAACATTTGCCCCCTCCTCCCTCCTAACAACAAACTGAGGTTCGATTTCACCAAGTTGCAGTCTGGGAAACCAGTGACTTGGATGAGGGTTGACTTATATGAGTGTGGGCGCTCCCTCCCCAAGGATGTCCAAGCATGGGTGCTCCCTCCCTAAGGACATCCAAGCATGGGTGCTCCCTCCCTAAGGACATCCAAGCATGGGTGCTCCCTCCCTAAGGACATCCAAGCATGGGTGTTCCCTCCCTAGGGACATCCAAGCATGGGTGTTCCCTCCCTAGGGACATCCAAGCATGGGTGCTCCCTCCCTAGGGACATCCCAAGCATGGGTGTTCCCTCCCTAAGGACATCCAAGCATGGGTGTTCCCTCCATAAGGATATCCAAGCATGGGTGTTCCCTCCATAAGGTCATCCAAGCATGGGTGTTCCCTCCCTAAGGACATCCAAGCATGGGTGTTCCCTCCCTAAGGACATCCAAGCATGGGTGTTCCCTCCCTAAGGACATCCAAGCATGGGTGTTCCCTCCCTAAGGACATCCAAGCATGGGTGTTCCCTCCCTAAGGACATCCAAGCATGGGTGTTCCCTCCCTAAGGACATCCAAGCATGGGTGTTCCCTCCCTAAGGACATCCAAGCATGGGTGTTCCCTCCCTAAGGACATCCAAGCATGGGTGTTCCCTCCCTAAGGACATCCAAGCATGGGTGTTCCCTCCCTAAGGACATCCAAGCATGGGTGTTCCCTCCCTAAGGACATCCAAGCATGGGTGTTCCCTCCCTAAGGACATCCAAGCATGGGTGTTCCCTCCCTAAGGACATCCAAGCATGGGTGTTCCCTCCCTAAGGACATCCAAGCATGGGTGTTCCCTCCCTAAGGACATCCAAGCATGGGTGTTCCCTCCCTAAGGACATCCAAGCATGGGTGTTCCCTCCCTAAGGACATCCAAGCATGGGTGTTCCCTCCCTAAGGACATCCAAGCATGGGTGTTCCCTCCCTAAGGACATCCAAGCATGGGTGTTCCCTCCCTAAGGACATCCAAGCATGGGTGTTCCCTCCCTAAGGACATCCAAGCATGGGTGTTCCCTCCCTAAGGACATCCAAGCATGGGTGTTCCCTCCCTAAGGACATCCAAGCATGGGTGTTCCCTCCCTAAGGACATCCAAGCATGGGTGTTCCCTCCCTAAGGACATCCAAGCATGGGTGTTCCCTCCCTAAGGACATCCAAGCATGGGTGTTCCCTCCCTAAGGACATCCAAGCATGGGTGTTCCCTCCCTAAGGACATCCAAGCATGGGTGCTCCCTCCCTAAGGACATCCAAGCATGGGTGCTCCCTCCCTAAGGACATTCAATTATGGGTGCTCCCTCCCTAACGACATCCAAGCCTTGGTGCTCTGTCCCTAAAGACATCCAAACCTGGGTGCTGGCTTCTCCACAGCCACACAAATTGGAAAAGACCCTCCTCTAGCCTTCCCCAGCCTACATACCCTTGTCTCCTCTCCCAGAGCATCTCTAACCAGGGGCCACTGGTTGGTTGGGAGGTGTGGATAGACTCTAGGGGAGGGTCCTGGGGCTCTCCCTGCCCCTATTTTCTTGCAGGGGTCATGACCGTTAACAAACTCAGCTGTGACAACCTAGGCAAACAGAAGCAACCAGGTTTAGGGAGATGGCATCCATCATTAGTCTGTGGGAGTACAGTGCTGTGTAACATCCACCTATGCTTTCCCAGCTTCCTCATACACTTCCTGTTATTACCTCAGCCCCAGCATAGCAATGAGGTCAGACTGTGGGTCCATCCAGAGACACAAGTGCCGAGTCTTACCTCTCCTGAGCTCTTTGGATGGAGGATCCTGGCTGCTCTGGGGGAGAGGGAGCAGCTCTGACCCGGGATCCAGGTGTGCACTGTGCACCCCCTGGGGTGCAGGTATCTCTGTTGTCCCCAGGTGTTGCCAGCATATAGCCTGAGCTCCTATCACCCACGTGCTCCCCTCAGGCTCCTCGGATGACAAGGATGTCCCCACATGTGTAGGAACACAGCCAAGAAAAAGATATGGAGGGGCTGGACAGATGGCCTAGCGGTTAAGAGTGCCGACTGCTCTTGCAGAGGACCCGGGTTCGATCCCCAGCACCCACACGGTGGCTGAGAACCGAACCGTCTTTAACTCCAGTTCCAGGGGAATCCGACACCCTCTTTTGACCTCCGCGGCATTGCACGACGTGGGTGCACAAACCTGCATGCAGACAGTACATCCATACACATGAAAAATAAATAAAAGTTTAAAAAATTAAAAAAAATATATGGGCAAGACTTGGGCACCTCTCCTGCTGCCCCTCCCCTCTTCTCCTCTGCCAGCCACCTGAGGCAGGGCCTCAGGCCTGTGGGAGTGGCTGGAACTGGGTTCCTGGGAGCCATTCAGTATGGGAATGACCCTGTCCCTTGGAGTCTCCTGCGGGTCAGAGGAGACCCCAAGGGGGTCACTCCCTGCTGTGGACTGTCACAGAAATTCCCACCTCTTTGTTCCTACCTGCTGTGGTAACAAAATACCAGGGTTACTTGTGAAGAACAGCACATTTCACAGTTCAGGGGGCTGTACATTTAAAGTCAAGGTCTGGTGAGGACCCACACTCCATGTTTCATCTGTGTGTGTGGGGGGGATGCACATGTGCATGTGTGAGCATGTGTGTGGAGGCCCGGATTGACTATTTCCCTCTGATACCAGAGGTTGGGTATTTTCTTCTATTGCTCACCACCTTATATATTAAAGCAGGGTCTCTTGTTGAATCTGGAACTTGCCATTTTGGCTGCTTTAGCTATCCACCTTTGTTCTAGTTTGCCTTTAATTGCTGTGACAAAACACTCTGACTAATACCAACTTGGGGAGGAAAGGGTTTATTCATCTTACATTTCCTGGGTCACAGTTCATCACTGAGGGAGCCCAAGGTAGGAACTCAGGGCAGGAACCTGGAGGCAGGACCTGAAGTCCAGGCCATGGAGGAACGCTGCTTACTGGCTTGCTCCCCTGGCCCATGCTCAGCCTGCCCAGGGTGGCACCACCCACAGTGGGCTGGGCCCTCACACATCACTCAACAGTCAAGAAGCTGCTCCACAGCTGTGGCCACTGGCCAGTGCAATAGAGACAATTCCCCAAGTGAGGATCCCTCAACCCAGGTGTGTCAAGTTGACACTAAAGCTCTCCAACACACCTGGCTCCAAGGAGCCTCTCTCCACCTCTCACGCACCAGGGTTATGAGTGGATGGCACAGCCACCTGGATTATTTTACTTTTATTTCATTTTTGAGACTGAGTCTCACTATGTAGTCAGGGCTGAGCTCATTCCCAGAGATCTGCCTGCCTCAGCTCCCCAAGTGCTGGAATTAAAGGTGTGCACCACCATGCCTGGGTCCACGTTGTATGTGTGTACCAGTCACCATGCTTGTGTGGTGAGTGCTTTACCCACTGAGTCATCTCCCCAGTCCCTGGACTTAGGTTTTGAAATCTGTCAGGCGAATACCCAGGCATGTGATTGGTAGACTGTGGGATTGGCTGTTGAGGAAGCCTGCTGGCTGGTGGCTTTTCCTGCTACTGGTGGTTTCATAGCCAAATGACCAGTTGCGTTTGCCTCACGTATGGACACCAGATGATGGGAAGATATCAGTTCCAGGATGGAACAGGCCACGGAGGGAGCACACATGTGGGGTCACTTCAGTAACAGCCCAGGGACACACAGCAGAGAGTGCAAACAGTGCAATTCTGCTTTATTCAACACAGCATGTCATTTCACAAGTGGTGTGACATCACCTCCCAGCAGCCAATCCCAGACTGTTGTATCATCACGTCATCTCAACTTGTCATCATAAACTGAGAGGTCCTATGACCCTTGCTTGTGATTCTGGAAAATGCTGGCTGAAATTTTAGCTCACACACAGGCCCAAGCTCAGATCAGACACGCCTACAGTGGGCCATCCATGTCTGGATGCTCTTGCTTTCTAAGGAACTGCCAAACTGGAGTCCTAGTGGGGGTACTCTGTTGCACCTCACCACCCACTAATGAGTATTTCTATTGCTCCAGATCCTCACCAGCAAGTGAGGTTTCTCTCCACTCTCCATTCCATTAGGTGTTATTTTATTTTAAAAACCAACAATTTTATGTTTATGAGTACTTTGCCTGTGCATAAGTGCACTCACGTCATTTAATGCCCATGGAGGCCAACAGATGGTGTTGGATCCCCTGGAACTAGAGTTAGGACAGCTGTTAGCTACCGTGTTTAAGTACTGGGAACCGAACCTGAGTATCCTGGAAGAACAGCTAGTGCTCTGAACTGCTGAGCCATCTCCCCAGGTTCCTAGGTGTTATTTTAACCTGCATGTCTCTAATGACCTAAGATGTTAATTATTTGTGATCTTTTCCATCCCTATGATAGAATATACCTGATAAGACACCTATAGTGAAGATTTGACTTTGGCCCAGAGATTTGGGTTCATGGTCAGCTCCATTTCTCCTGGGCCTCTGGGAAGGCAGAGAATGGTGGATGGTGTGCTGGGGGAGAGCCGTTCACCTCCTAGTAGCCAGGAAGCAGAGAGGGGGGCAACAGGATGAGGTAGGTTTTTCCAGAGGCCACCCTCAGTGGTCTACTTCCTCTAGTCATATACATGCACATCACACTCACCTTCTACCTTGCCACCTCTTAATAATGTCTTCATATTGCAAATCCATCCAGGGACTAACCAAGGGATGAATGAGAGGAGAGCTCTCCTGATCCAGCCCCTTCTCAGCAGCGCCACCACGTGGAGGTCAGCCTGGACTTCCTAAGCTTATTCACATCTGTGTTATCTTCTATGGCCAAGAGTCTGTTCAGATATTTGCTCATGAGTGAGTAGAGCTTTACCTTTTAATTATTTTCATCATATATATATATATATATATGTATATATATATGTATATGTGTGTGTGTGTGTGTGTGTGTGTATTGCCTGCACATAAGTGCACCCATGTCATGCAATGCCCATCGAGGTCATAAAAGGGTGTTGTTGGATCTCCTGGAACTAGAGTTACAAATGGTTGTTAGCTACCTTGTGAGTGCTGGAAATCAAACCTGGGACCTTGGCAAGAGCAGGCAGTGCTCTTAGCTGCTGAGCCATCTCTCCAGCCCTGAGATTTGCCTTTTTTTTTTTTTTTTTGTCTTTTTGAGACAGGGTCTCCCTATAGCCCCAGCTGTCATTGAGTTCACTCTGTAGACCAGGCTGGCCTTGAACTCACAGAGATCCAGTGGCCTCTGCCTCCTGAGTGCTAGGATTAAAAGCATGCGCCACTACACCCGGCTTAAAGACAGCTCTTAGCCACCATGTGGGTGCTGGGAATTGAACCCGGGTCCTCTGCAAGAGCAGTCGGGATTCAACTGCTGAGTCATCTCTCCAGCCCCTTACCTTTTCTTATAGTTGAGTTTTAAGATTTTTATTAAATATTTTGAATGAGTCCTTTTACCTGATTTGTGAATTTATTCATACTGTCTTCTGACTATAATTTGCCTTTTCATCAATATTTTTTTAAAACCATTTTATTTATTTATTTTTTTTTATGGGTATGAGTGTATTGCTTGCATTTATGTAAGTGAACCCATGTCAGGTAATGCCTGTGGAGGTCAGAAGAGTGTGTCGGATCCCCTGGGACTGAAGCTACCATTGGAGTGCTGAGAACTGAACCCGGGTTCTCTGCAAGAGCAACCAGTGCTCTGAGCCGCTGACCTCCAGTCTCCCTCCCTCCCTCCCTTCTTTCCTTTCTTCCATCTTCCTTCTTGTTTTTGGGGGGTGGGGTGGGGTGGGGCAGGTTCTCCTTGTATCCCTGCATAGCTGGATGCCCTGGAACTCGCTATATAGGTCTTGATCTCACAGAGATCTGCCTGCTTCTGCCTCCTGTGTGCTGGGATTACAGGTATGCCTCACTACATCTGGAAACTTTTACCTTCTTTTCTCTTTTCGAGACAGGGTCTTCCTTGTAGCTCCCAGTCAGCCTGGAACTCATTATGGAGACCAGGATGGACTCAAACTCAAGAGGTCCACCTGCATCTGCCTCCTGAGAGCTGGTATTAAAGGTGTACGCCACCACGCCCAGCAACCTTTCCCTTTTTTAACATTGATTTTGAGAGAGCAAAAGTCTTAACTTTTTGTAAGTTATTAAATTTGTTTCAATCAGGGTTTTCCCTTTTTGGCATTGTGTCTGCACCCAAAGTCCTATTTGTTTTCCAAAAGATATTATTTTGTTTTGTACTTTATATAAAGCTCTGTGGTTAATTTTGACTTCAATTTTGCTTGTTGCAAAAAAGTGCATAGGTAGGCTTCTTTTTTAAGTTGTGCTGGAGGATGAATGTTGCCACAGTCTTTGGCTTTGGGATTCACTTCAGTGATTGAAAGGGGTCTTCTAATCACTAAGGTCTTACTTTTATACTTTGGTGGGATAAGAGCATAATTTATTTGGGCTGTTTTTTTTTCTTTCCCAATGTCTAAGTAAAGCCCTTCTATTTCTTCTCCGCCCCTTGAAACAAGAGAAGCTCCATTCGGCTGGAGGGAAGTACACCTTCCCCAGCTCTGTGGGAGCCCGAGGAATTGCGTCCTGTTTCTTTAAAATGCTTTTTCTGTCATCAGTTAATTCCCTATCATACATGCATCATCAGTCCTCAGAAAATGTTTCCTGCATGTCTGGAGTGCTCTCTGTCTGTCCTGTAGGGCACTGTTCACTCCTCTTGTTCAATTTTAATTGCTTTGAATTTAGTAATGGATTTATAAATGCCCATTTGTTTTGAAACATTCATAGACTCATCTGAATATGACAACTTTAAATATACAACTTCCTGGACTCAGCTTCTCTAATGGTGACACTTTACTATCGATCAAAATCAGTGATCTGTCTCCTTTAAAATCCGTGCTACAGAGACAGTATTACCCTATGTTAAGTGTGCAATTCCATGGGTTTTAAGAACTGTTGGGAGAATCTGCTACTTGTCTTGGAGTACCCTCCTGTGGCCATATCTGAAACTGCAAGCACAGAGGCCAATGGGAGGGGTAACAGCCCAGGTTGTGTCAAGGACTGAGCAGGCTTGCCCTGGGCCTCAGACTGCGTTCTTTGGAGTACCCGTTTAACTGAGAAAGCAGAGAGTTTGTTTTTCCACTGCAGATTGCACAATACTTTTTGGTAATATATGCCTCAACCCTTACCCATCCTCAGCTACATTTCTTCCCGTCATTAGTAGGCTCCTGGAAACCATGTCTGTGAACATGACCTCACTTCTCAGCCCACACTAATGGGACCAGGTGTGAACACCTGGCAAATCCAATACCATCAGGGTTATTTCCCTGGGAATTTGGAAGGAGAGACCTACAGAAGTGATCACTAGGTATCACTGGGTCTGTAATGAACTACACGGAAGTGGTGATGAAGCCAGTCTGTATTCTATGTGGGCAGAGTGAGAGAAAAGGCTGATGCTCTGAGTAGAACTAGGGAAAATGGTCACAGAGGAGACAGAGCAGCAGAGAGAATCCTTCCTGAGTTCTCAGGGCTGGTATCCCTGAGGTATGGCCACTGCCAGCTCTTAGGTTCCTGTGATGATGGCTCATCTTCACTATTAATGTGATAGACTCTGGAGTCTAGGAGACACTCCTGTGTGTGTGTTTGCCTGGGATGGTGTTTCCAGAGGGAAGACTCACCCTGAACGTGCATGGCATCATCCTGTGGCCTGAGATCCCAGAGTAAATAAGCAGTCAAAAAGAGAAAGCGAGCTAATCACCAGCACTCATCTCCCTCTGCTTACTGACGGAGGACCCATTGTGAGCAGCCACCATCTGTATCCATGGCTTCTTCATCAGAAGTCTCGGAGATAGATGTGAGCCAAACACAGTTTGGCTAACAAATCCCTTCTTTATGGCCACCTCTAGTGCTACTCCATCCAGTCCTTCACTTATTCAGTCAGCAAACCCTTATTTGATGTTCTGCAGGTCAAACATCACTCTAGATGCTGAGGGAAGACCAGTGGAGAAAATAAAACCTTTGCTGTCACGTGAGGGAAATGTACATTAAGCCAGTAAGCCAATAGGCAGCCTGTCAGATGATGCAGAGGGGCCGAAGACAAGGGGAGGAATAGAGACAATGTCTTCTCCAGAGCAGGCTGCTATGCTCATAGGCTCTGAGTCAGTTTGTGCTATTGTAACAAAATGCCTGAGGCTGGGTCATTCATAAAAAACAGAAATTTCTTCATTTCTGGAGTCTGGAAGTTCAAGGTCAAGTCCCCCAACATTTGACTGCAACTTTCAGAACAAAGAACACTGTAACCCGTAAGCAAAATGCAGACAGGCAAATGAGTCCAGCTCTTTCCTCCGAGCCCTTCCATTAGGGCCCCTCACCATGGAAGACCCCTCATATCAGTCTTAAGACTGTTGCCCTGGTAGCATTTCAAGTTTGGAGAAGACATACTCAAACCACAACAGGTGGCCTATCTTTCCTAAGGTTTGACTTAAGTCAGTACCTGAACTACAGACACAGTGGGAGCCATGCAGCATCAGACAGATAACAGCACATGCAAAGGGCCCAAGGAAGAAGAGGTATAAAGAGCACCAAGCACATGTGGCGATAGCATTGAGCACAGGCGATCAGAGTGGACGGGTAGGGGTGGCGATGGGTCAGGCCAGGTCTGGGGTGTACAGGGCCTTGCTAGCAAGCCAATGGGTTTTGGTTTGCTCTCTGAGTGAGGTAGAGAATTCTTACAAGGTTTCAAGTTGATGTTATGATCTTGGTATTTTTAAATTTTTGAATTTATTTATTTTATATACATGAGTGTTCTGTCTTCATGTATGTTATTACATACACCATGTGTATATATTGCCCCTGGAGGCCAGAAGAGGGTATTAGATCCTCTAGAACTGGAATTAAGGATGGGTGTTAGCCGCCATGTGGGTGCTGGGAACTGAATCTTAGTCCTCTGCAAGCACCGGTGCCCTTAATCTCTGAGTCTTCTCTTCATTTCCCTTCCTTATTTTTTTTTAAGAGACTGGCCAGACCTTGTTGCTCATCTTAAAACCTGAGGAGACCAATATGGGACTTGGAAATTGAAAATACTCTACAACGGAAGGTGGGTGACAGCTCTGGGGTAGGTAGGCCTGGGCCCTCAGGGGCTTTGGAGTGTGCTTGCAGGAAGAATGGGGCTTCAGCCCAGAACAGGTTGGCCTGGGGGCTGGCCACGTGCTGTGTGCCTTTGTCTTCTTGTTTTGTTTTAGGAGTTTCCATTGTCTTTCCCCACAGGAACAAGAGCCATCTGGTTTCTACTCTTGTTCGGAAGGAGGAACCCCAAGAAAAAACTGGGGTGGGGGAGGGAAGGCCTGTAGCTTCCCAGGCTTGGGGCTCCTGTCCAACCTGTAATTGGTCGGACAACCAAGAACCATTCCAGAAGTCCCATTTCCCATTTCACTGACACTCAGGGTCCTCCCAGGACAAATGTCACCATCTCACTTAAAAATTATTTTTATTTTGGGGCTGGAGAGATGGCCTAGAAGTTAAGAGCACCGACTGCTCTTGCAGAGGACCTGAGTTCGATCCCCAGCACCCACATGGCAGCTGAGAGCCATCTTTAACTCCAGTTCCAGGGGAACCCTCTTCTGACCTGCGCGGCATTGCATGACACAGGTGCACAGACCTACATGCAGACAGTACATTCGTACACATAAAAAAATAAAATTAAGGGCTGGAGAGATGGCCTAGCGGTTAAGAGTGCCGACTGCTCTTACAGAGGACCCGGGTTCGATCCCCAGCACCCACATGGCGGCCGAGAACCGTCTGAAACTCCAATTCCAGGAGAACTCCAGTTCCAGGGGAATCCGACACCCTCTTCTGACCTCCGCAGCATTCACAACACGGGTGCACAACCGCATGCAGACAGTACATTTCTCCACATACAGAAATAAATAAAATTAAACAAAAAATAAAATTAAAATAAAATTTAAAAAATTTATTATTTTATGTGTATGAGTGTTTTGCATATGTGCATCCAGGTGGACTATAGATGCCAGAAGACGGTGCTAGAACCTGGACGACTTGAATTGAGTTTCATGAGGTTGTTAATTGCTAAGTGGGTGCTGGGAACCGAACCTGGGTCCCCTGCAAGAGCAGCAGGTATTCTTAACTGCTGAGCCATCTCTCCAGCCCTACTAGAAAAAGACTTGTACATTGAGAAATGGTATTTCATGACAAATTGAGTCCAGGCAGTGGAGGTGGGGAGGACCAGAGCAGCCCCAAGAGCTGTCCTGATCCCCTGTTAAGGAGGGTGCAGAGGCACTGAGCTACCCAGAGGGACAGGGGGCCTTTAGGGCCAGCTTTTCTGAACTTTGAAGAGGAGTGAAGTCTCTAGGCAGACTTTTTTAAATTAAATTTTATATTACTTATTGATTTTTTTTAACTGTAACACTTTTATTTTTTATTTTATTTTTTTTAATTTTCATTTTTTATTGATGCTTTGTGTAGTTCATACATCATTTTCCAATTCACTCAGGCATATTTCCCTTCCTCCCACCCCACCCCACCCCACCATCCCAGATCATGCATTCTGCCATAACTGTCCTGCATCTTTCTCTGTTGTTGGTTTTTTTTCATTTTTAATCGTTAAGTCATAATTTTATGAGTACAAGCATCCTTCATGTAAAAACCAATTGCAGGCGGTTGTGCCCAAACCCACACAGCCCATGAAATCCCACCATCCAGCGGGGGGGGGGGGCTTTGTATGTTCAATCAAGTTTGATCAAATGAGTGTCCAGTCTATATTGTGGCTGTAGTTTCATACCATTCACCCCAATTGTAGCCCTTAACATTTCTATGCCATGCCCCCTCTTTTCAGATTGTTCCCTAGGCTTAGAAAAGGGGCACAGGTGGATAGAAGCAAAACATCTACTTTCTCTGGAGCTGTTGTCTTTGGTCTCTAGTCAATTCTGATCTGTTTTCTTTCATGGGCTGACAGTTTTTCCAGGAATAAACTTCGATCCTACTAAATGAAGCACAAGCAATGTAGATATAAGGTATTTAACACAGCACTAATAGTTATGGTAGGTTACTTTGGTATAGACACAAGATGTTTGGATTGGGTAATGTTAATCCTGAATTACATTTTTTGCAAATATGACAGGGTCTACTGTGGCTTATAATGTCTCTCCAACCTATTAGAGGATTAAGCTTTTGGCATCAGCTGTGGGTTATTCCTCCAAGGAGAGAGCTAATAGCCAAATTAGATTTGGGATATATACAGGCATATATGCTGCCTCTGCTGCACAGGTATTTACACAGGCAGGTAAGTTGTAGCTGGTGCTGATGGAGGAGTCTTGCTTGATTCAAGGAGACCTATATTTGCTTTATGGTTTAGTGGCCTTTGGTAACACTCTCTGGCTATCCAGAGACCATCTGTATACTTGCCAAGTGTGCGTGGTCTCCAATCTATATCTTTCCCATGTTTATATCAGGTCTGCGACAGCAGGGCTTTATCGCTCTCTTCTTGCAAGATATCCCAGTTTAGAGGCAAGGAGCCTTTACCTTTTGTGGGGGCTTGGATCCCCTGGCCAACATCTCCTTGGTAGAAATAATCCATTTGATAAGGTCCAGAGCTCCTATAATAGACATAGGAACTGTGAAAAGGATTTATTCCTCTATTCAGAACCAAATGTATCTAAGAGTCTCCTTAAGCTATGCAAACTTAAGCAAAATAATTAATTACAGGAGCTCTGACATCAGCAATGGATTATTGATTTTTTTGTACAAGATTACATTAAAATCAAATCTAGAACCCGTGTCCCCTCCCCTACTGCCCCCCTCAGAGTTCGTGCATTCTGCCAAACATGTTTTTCATCTTTTTCTCAGTCTCTCTCAAATTCTCAATGCAGAAGGTGACTGTTTCAAGTCAGCCTTTGACGACAGTCTTTTCTTTGTGGTTTGTTGGTTGTTTGTTGTTCTTTCCAATATTGGATCACTCCCAAATATTTGGACAAAAGATCAAGGAGCCCTGCACAAGAAATACTACAATAGGTAATTGGGGATAGCATCCACAGATGAGGGATTACCATTTGTTGTTTGTTTTTCTGGGACCGTGTTACTTCATTAGCATGATATCTTTCTAGTATTCCATCCATTTACCTGCAATGTCATGATTCATCTTTCTTTACCCACGCATAGAATTCTCATTGTGTAGATTGTACCACATTTTCTTCTATCCACTCGTCAGTTGAGGGGCACTTGGATGGTTCCAGTTCGTCTTTGTTATTGCGGAAGAGAGCTACAATAAATGGCTGTGCATGTAGCTCTATGGTAAGCATGAGTCTTGTGGTATATGACTGCGGTCAGGTGGTACACATTTTTGAGTCTTCCAAGGGTTCTTCCACACTGCTTTCCATAGTGGACAGTACGAGTTTACTTCCCACCAGCAGTGGAAAGTGTTGGAGTTTGTTACCCTTTCCCCACAACTTCCCAGGTACTTGCTATCATTCTTTTTTTCTTGATCCAGCCAGTCTTATTGGAGTGAGATGATATCTTAAAGTGTTTTAATTGCATTCCTTAATTATTAGTGATAATGGACATGCTTTAAGATGTTTCTCGCACAGCTCTAATCCTCACTTGTGAAGTCTCTGTTTCAAGCTTTTGCTCTCCATCTTTTAGGTGATGCATTTATTTTCTTTCTCTTTGTTTCTTGAGTAGTTTTATATCTTCTGGAAATCAAATGCTTTGTCAGATGTATCTTCGGAGTGAAGGTTTCCTCCCACTCTATGGGTTTTCTTTCACTTCCTTATTGTTTCTTTTGGAGTACAGAAGCTTTTGAGTTTAATGAGGTCCCATTTTGGTCCAGTTTCGACCTATTCTTGCGCATCTGCTGTCTTGATTTAGGAAGTCTTTTCCTAATGCTTATGTCTTGTAGGCTGCTTGCCAACTTTTTCTTCTATGCCTTCAGAGTTGTGGTTTTCACATTGAGGTCCTGTGATCCATCTGGAGTTGACTTTTGTACAGTGCGAGAGGGGGTTAACTTATTCTTGTACAAGTGGTGATCCAGTTTTGCCAACACCACTTGCTGAAGAGATTGCTTGGCTTTCCTCCATTGTGTGCTTTGGGCCCCCCTGTCAAATATGAGAATGGGCTGAAATTGTAGGTGCTCAGTTTTAGGTCTTAATGGTTTTGTTTCATTCTTGTCAACGGGTCTGTTTTTTGTGCCGATACCAAGCGTTTTGATGACTATGCTTTTCTGGGGGAGTATAATTTAAACTGGGTATAGAGATCCCCCCCCCCCCCCCGTATTGCCTCTTTTTCATCAGGGTTTGCTTTGGTGATTTGCGGTGGCTTTTGTTTTTTCCATATGAAATTACAGGATTTTTTTTTTCCAAGTCTGGTGAAGAAAATCGTTGGGTTGCATGTGAATCTGTATATTACATTTGGGTAGAAATGGACATTTTTACTATATTTATTTTCCCAATCCATGAGGCCAAGGGACATTTTCTCCCATCTTCTGATGTTCTTCTTCAATTCTTCTTCATCAGGAGTTAAAAAAAAAATTTTTTTTTAGAGGATCTTGGTTGGTCTTTGGTTAAGGTTTGGTTTCCTAGGTATTTTATGTTTTTTGAGGCTGTTGTGAGTGGAAGGTCTCCTCGTATGTCCTTCTTCCATTGTGTTGTTGGTTAAAGAAAGCTACTGATTTTTCTAGGTTTTAATTTGTATCTGCACTTTACTGAACTCTTTTAAATCATTTCCTGGGAGCTTTTCTGGATGGAGTTTTTAGGCATCTCCTTAGCAAAAACATATCCCATCTATCACGCAAAAAAGGGAAACTGATCTCCTCTTTTATCAATTAGTACTCCATTTAATTTCCTTTTCTTGACTTTATTGCCCTCGCAAGTGTTTCACAGCACTATATGAAGAGGTAGTGGTGACAGGAGCAGCCAGGCTGAGTTCCTACCTTTAAGGGTGAATGCTTCTGTCCTTTCCCATTTAGGATGATGTGCTGTGGTTTCCTTGAATATGGCTTTGAATACATTATGATTGGAACAATGGCATCTCGAATACCTCTCAATCCCATCTTAGAGACTTCAAGCATGAAGGGATGCTGGATTCATCAACAGGCTTTTTTGCATCAATTGAGGTGATCATATGGTTTTTTTGTCTTTCAGTCCATGTATGGTGTTTTATGATATGTATATGATTTTCAGCTTGACCAATTCCTGCATCACTGGTTGAATCCAACTGGTCATGTGGATGAGCTTTTTGATGTGGGGTCTAATCATGCAGTTTGCAAGTATTTTGTTAGAATTTTTGCAATCTGTGGTCATTTAATGAGATGGGTCTATATTCTCTTTTTGGTTGTATTGCTTCTGCCTTGGTTTGGTGGTACTTAGTAGTGATGTCTGGCTGGGCTTCATAGAAGTGAATTTTGGGACGAATTTTTTTTTTTTTTTTTTTTTTGCCCTCTGAATCTGATCCTTCTGAAACAATTGAGTAATAAATGGACGTGTCAGCTTTTTGGTAGTGTTTCATAGGTTTCTGCTGTGAAACCATTTGGGCCCGGGGTTTTTTTAATTGGGAAGATTTTTATTACATCGTCATCGTTTTTTCATATAGTGAGTTGTTTAAGCTTCCATCTCTCTGGTTGAGCTTTAGGATTCCCAGGATTTTAGAATATGCATCCCATTAGCTGAGTGCTTAGATTGTTGACTTGTGCTCTTTCTGTTTTTTGATGTAAGTCACTCAGGGCTATAACTTATTCCCCTTAGGACTGCTTTTAAAGTATCGGTATGTTGGTTGTGTTGTATTTATCATTGTCTAATTCAGTTTCCAGGAATGCTTTTATTCTTTCTTATTTCTTCCCTTACCCATTCATTATACGGAGAGTGGTTTTTTAAGTCTCCATGTGTTTCTATAGATAGTAAGAGGCTTATCCTGGTGTTGATATTGAGCTTGATTGCACTGTGGTCTGATAGAATACATGAAATTATTCAAATTGTTTGGTATTTGTTGAGGTTTTTTGCTGTGTCCCAGGAATTGTGTGTCAGTTTGGAGAATATCCCATGGGGTGCTATATAGAAAGTTGTATCTCTGGTATTTGGGTGGAATCATTCAGTTAGATGTCTGTGAGGTCCATTTGTTTTGTACTGTATCATTCAGTTCAGATTACTCTTCTATTATTCTTTGTACAGTTGAATCTGTCCAGAGTGCTCAGTTGGGGTATTGACGTCCCTACTATAGAGTGTGCTGAGTTATAACTCTGTTTGTGGTCCTGAGAGAATTGTCTTATAAAGTTTGGTGCACCAGAGGTTGGTGGAAATAGTATTCATGTGGTGAGATCTTCATGTCGTCATTGTTCCTTTGATAAATATGTAATGGCCCTTCTCTGTGTCTCTTCCTGATTTCTTTTACTTCAAAGTTCTTTTTGTCTGACATATTAAATAGCCACACCTGCTGTCTTTTTGGTGCCATGGTTTTTGGGGACATACTTTCTTCGCCAGTCCCTTGTCACCCTTAAGTTGTGCCCTATCCTTTGAGAATGAGATGGGTTTCTTGTAGACAGCATTCTCAGATGGGTCTTGTGTTTCCTAATCCCAATGCCAGTCTATGTCCTTTGATTGGGCAGTTTAGTGCCATTAATAATTTAGGTAATAATTGAAAGATGTGTGTCCCACTGCGTCCTTTCCTTTATTATCCATTTGCATTGTTTAGTCTCAGTTTCTACTTTTTTTGCAGTATGTTTTTATTAATGTTCTTTCTAGGTGCCTGGAGGATTTAGTTGTTCTTCCGTCTTTGTTCCCTTGGAATTTATTCAAGTATTCTCTAAAGGCTTGTGTTTTTCCAGAACATGTATCGTCTATCATCTTGTTGATGTTCAGGAGATTTTTCTCTTCTTCTTCAACTATAATCAAACATTGTTTTTGTGGGTATAGTAACCTGGGTTGGCATCTATAGTCCTTTTGACACTGGGAATGCATTTGCTCCACGGTCTTGCTTGCTTTCTAGTTTGTACTGAGAAGTCAGTTGTAATTTTGATGGGTTTCCCCTTATATGTAACTTGTTTTTCTCTTGTGGCTTTCAGAATTTTGTCTTTGTTTTGGGCATCTAGCATTTTAACTATGATATGGTGTGGGGAATTTCTTTTCTGATCTTGTCTGTTTGGAGTTCTATGTGCTTCTTGTATTTGTATGGGTTTGTCTTTTTTTAGTTTGGGAAAATTTTCATCTATTATTCTGTTGAAGATCTGATCAATACCATTCTCTTGGTATTCTTCTCCTTCCTCTATTCTTATGATGTGGAGGTTTGATCTTTTCATAGTGTTCCATATTTCCTGGTTGTTCCACTTTTGTGTATTTTAAAATTTTTTCATAATCTTTACTTGAGGGTTTTTAGTTGTTCTGTGTTATCTTCCAGGTCTGATATTCTTTGTACTGCTTCCTCCATTCTCTTTCTGAGGCTTTTTCCATTCCTTTTCTCTTGATTGGACAAGTGTTCTATTTCCTTTTTTATCTCATCCTGTGATTTCTTTAGTATCTCCACCTCCTTTTGGGGCTTCTCAATCTCTTCCTGTAGCTCCTTGCTTCGCTGGTTGGTTTCCTTTTTCAGTGTTTCCACTTCCTTCCAGAGTTGTCATTCTCTCCCTTTAGTTCTTTCTGAAGTTTGTCATTCTCTCCCTCTAGGTCCTTCTTGAGATTTTCATTCTCTCTCCTTAGTTCTCTGACTTGTTCTTTATATTCTTTTGATTTCTTTGAATATGTCTGCAATTGTTCCTCTAAGATCTGTGACCTGGGTCTCCCCCAGGGGGATCCCACAGTAGGAATCTCCCACAGGTTGGTAGAGCTTGGAATGGAATTATCCTGCACCTTTCCCATGTTGTCCCTTTGTCCTGTCCCTGACATGTGGGTTTCCCTTTTTGCCTGTATTCTGATGGGAATCACAAATGCCTCTTCTCTGTGTTGAAGGCTTGCTTTACTTGCCTCCTTCAGATGCCTTTTTTTTATTCCTTGTTTATGGAGTGTTGTCTAGGTTTCAGGCTTTCAATTTTGTTATATTGGAAGTCTAACTCACTCTTCCCTTTCTGTTCTGAAATTCTCCAAAGAATCCACTAGGACACTCCCTCAGCAATTCCAGTTGTGTGTGTGTGTGTGGGGGGGTTATGCCTCTATGCCTCTTTTGGTACTCTGTGCTTCAGGTGGTCCTGGGAAATCCCCGATCTAAGCTCTGTGCACTCAAGTAGGCAGACTTACATAAGGATGAGGGTCACATGAGAGCTGGGGAAGGTTAGTTGGTAAGACTCTGGCAAGCTGAAGACCTGAGTTTGACCCCCAGGAACCCATGCAAAAAAGGCAGGCATGGCGATGCACACCCTCATACCAGAGGTGGGAGGCGGAGCCAGGCAGATCCCTGCTGCCTGGAAACAACACCCAAGGGATCCCCCGGTCTTCACACATGTGCACACACAGTGTATCCTCATATTCACACACACTCACATGCATAAACATGTACAAACCTCAAGAAGCACGCTGTAGCCAGCCCAGCCTTGGGGAGAGGCAGACTGTAAGCCACCAGACTGGGGTTCCCTGCTTTGGGAGAAAGGCCTTTCCTATCCTATATACCACCAGCCTCCCCCAACCCCATGGCCCCATGGAACGAGCTACCTCCTTTTTCTTTACACTAGGGAGACCAACTCCTTTTTTTTTTTTTCTTCTCTCTATCCTAGAGAATATGTTGTGCTCCAGCAGGCTGTGGAAAGTCTCAGGACCCCAACGTGGGGTGGTTCCTGGAACCTGTATCAGATCAGAATTCATTTCTTTATTCAGCCCCTATTAGTCTATATTGTCCACACCTAACACTTCAAGTTAACTGTGAATAGCAAAGCAGAGTTAACTGAACCTGTTTCACAAGACTTGCCAGGGAAGTTTGTGAAACACTATATCAGCCAAGTACTAGGTGGCCTGAGATAGTCAGTCATGGCTGGCCCATTTTCCCACTTTTATAATCTATAAAATATGCTGTCATGGAAAATAAATCCCAAGCCACAAGTTCCCATTTGCATAACAGTGGACCAGACCCTCACAGCACAGCAACCTACTCTTCTGGAATCTTCTACCAAGGCCTTGCTGCCTGTGCTCCAGCCCTCCCAAGAAGAGAGAGCCTCTGCTTCAGGAGTAAATGGAGTCCTCCTTTCCCAGCTCTGCCAGCTTGGTTCAGTGGAATGGTACCCCTCATTTGTGGGGTGGAACCCACCTGGGCAGGGAGAGGGGCTGTCTGGGGATTGTCTCACTTCTTTCTGTCCTCGTCTCCTTCCCTCCCCCTTTACTTATTTTCCTTCTGTTTCATTTTGTCACACCCACCACATAGTGTTTTAGTTTGCAGCAGCCATAATGCAATATAATAAAGGATCCTCCAACACAGTGGCTTGAAGCATACCCCTCCCCCAACCCTCTTCCTTCTCCCACCCCATGTAGCCCTGCTCCCATGCTTGTTCTCTGGAATCCAGCAGGATGGGCAGCAGCCTCTAGGCCGAGTCCTTCTTACAGAGATGAGAGAAGCATACACAGCCTGTTCATGTTAGCCACCAGGCAAGGCGGGCTGCTGAAGGGCAACTTCCTGTATCAACGCACTTCAAAGTGTTCTCTCCTTTATTTTTGGGTAAAATGATAGGTGCAAGCTGAGCAGGACCAGAGGCACTCATATCCACTGTTTTAACTTTTTGTTGCTTTAAAAGCAATAAAATTGTTTTTATGTCAAAAAAATCTCTGTGTGTGTGTGTGTGTGTGTATGTCTGTGCATGTGTAGGTCTACTTAGGCTGCCAGCCGATATCCCCCCCCCATCACTGCAGCAGTAGGTGAGATGCCAGGATTACAGATTTACACCATAGCCACCAGTTGAGTTTTTGTTAGTTTGGTTTTGTTCTTTTCTTTTTTTTTTTTTTTTTTTTTTTGGTCTTTTCGAGACAGGTCCCCCTGTAGCCCCAGCTGTCCTGGAACTCACTCTGTAGAGCAGGCGGCCTTGAACTCACAAAGATCCACCTGCCTCTGCCCCCAAGTGCTAGGATTAAAGGCGTGTCCACCACGCCTGGCCTGGTTTTTGTTCTTTTAAATGTGGCTTCTGGGAATTGAATTTAGGGTGCCCAGGCACTTTTATCGGCTGGACCATTCCCTAGTCACATTTAACTTTTTTGGGGGGTCTTTTTGTACGAGACAGGGTCTCCCTGAGCTCCAGCTGTCCGGGGACTCA